>CM016564.1:2173189-2773189 GCA_003412495.2 Echium plantagineum | reverse complement strand
GTAGGTGGGGGTGAGGGGGAAGGGGCCTTCCTTAAGGGCACGATCTCGAGTCTCGTCGACTTTGGATGTAGTCCGGTTGTAGACGGAGATTGGGAACCCTTTTTCGGCGATGTTTAGGGCCAAGTTCTGCCCCATTACAGCTAGACCCGCTAACCCGATTCGTGATATCGCTTCTGCTGTTGCTGCTCCTTCCATTTTCGGTTCAAAATATCTGGTGGAGAAATGGTAAAGACAAGTGTAGAAATGGTCTGACGATTTTGTGGATATAATGGGGAGGGGGGGGGGGGGTGAAGGGTGTGAGTTGGTGGTCTGGTGGGTGTCCCTCTAGGAACATATAAAACGTAAAATATGAGATGGAAATGACTAATTTGCCCATATTAAAAGGTTTCCTCGAGAATTATACAGGTGAGGATTACGTCATCTACCTCATTTCCGTATGTCATTTCGTGAATCTTCATTTTGTACTTGTACATTATTTGTCCTGATTTCTTTAATATACATGATACACAATATTCTAAACGGGAGACAAACGAGACACAAAAATGAGGTAGATGGTTTTATCTGAATGAGGCACGGGAGTCGGGGGTGAAATAGTCATTGGAGTAGTAAAGAGAGTATGTGGGTTGGTGAACTTTTGGAGGAGCCTATTAGACTAATGGATGGTTGGTTGAAATGGCGGACTTGTCGAGGGGGTGAAAGGGCAGAGAGACCGGACAAGTAGCGAGAGGTTATCTTTCTGTCTGCTCAGTTTGGTTTCTCCGCTGGTTTTCTATATCATAAATCATTAACTTAATTTATTCATATTTTTAGCTTATACCATTATTTTAGATTGCCCGTTGAACATTTTATTATTTTCAATTACCTCCAGTACTATGTGGATAATATCGAATTTATTAGCTTGTATGCAAATATAGAAACATATAAAAATCAACCCACATATTAAATATGTTGCTACTTTTGATTTAGAGCGTCAAAATCGGACATAAAAGATTGTGTGTTAGTAAGACGAGTTCATCTCCACATTCATATTTCAAATGGACATAGACATTAGGTGTCTCGACTCAATTTGATTTGCCACAAAATCAACAAGTAATGTTTTCACTGACACATGATGAAAACTGCATATATGCTGACACGAGGCGAAACTCAATATCAGAGGTTCGGGGAACCTTTCATCCATTTTTGGCGGAGGGTAAAGGAATTCCAACAAATAAGCGTGCTCCAAATAAAATAGACGATGAGGATCTTCGAGCAAAGGAATATATCAAGGGATGCATTCAACATTAAGATAATATACAAACTCGATGATGCTTCCAGCCAGATGGTCAATTCCAAAATATTACGAGCTAGCACAGCAAGGGATAACGAATGTATGATGCATACATCAGGGAGCAACTTCACCAGATAGCTTCTTATGGATCTGCAATGTGATAAATAACTTAAATTATTTTTTAAAAAATAGTGTATAGTTTCATATACCTGAAATTCCTACAGCTACGGTGCCTTCAATGGACACAATCAGTGTAGTTTTTTCACCAGAGAAGGAGATCCCATCTTAGTTGCCGACATTATAAGCAGATTACATAAGATATTCAAATTAGCTACTACTAGACATTCAACGGATAAAAGACTTCAATGGTTTCTATTCAATACAAATTATTGAATAAGCTGAAAGTAGCTGAAAGAGCCACATAAACCTTCAAAATTATTGATCTTATTATGATATAATTGCATTGGCAAATAGATGCGTCATAACCACTATAGCCACATGTAAATAGTACAAAGGAGCATGACATTAGAGGAGTGTGAAAATATCTGTGGACATCCGACGACAACCTTAGGCAGCTTCTTGAGGAAAACAAATTCCAGTCTTGCATCAAGTGTGTTCTCGGACAGAATTTTTCTATCACTAGAAGCCATTAGTACACGCCTAGAGCTATAAAAAAATACTATTAACTTATAAAAAATACTATTAACTTATTAGAAAATGCAGGTGTAAGAAACTTACAGTAACTGAAGTTGTTAAAGGGATATATTGTGGAGTGATGAGCAAATAGTTGGAAAACATACCCAGAAGGCCTATGCATACTTGCTGAAGATGGAACAGGTGGAAGATAAACTTTGTCGTGTATGGTCTCTGGAGCATGCACATCAGCGTTTGATGTATACTCACCAGCTGCTGATTGCTGGATGGAACTGACGGTTATTTTAATCTGAGAAGACACTGTAACACAAAAGTAGCATTGAAGTAGATTGCATGAGTACACAACTACTACTATACTCCTTGAACAACTTATGTTTTCATTTCTCGTGGCGAAGCTTTGACCATTTACCTTTTGCTACTCATTCTACTAAATATAAAATCGATATGATTGCATTAATTTTTAACAATGTTTCATAATATAATTAAAAATATATCTATAATCAAACCTACGCCTTAAAAAGTGAAAAAGTATTGAAATGAATGAGGGGGAGAATTACCATAGTTATGAAAAAACTAAATATCTTAAACTGAACAAAAGGTGTAAAGAACATATCAATCTTCATCTAGTACGAAACATTTACTTTAACACAAAAATGACAGAGGACCTAAATAAGAAGAATGACGAAGAGAGCATATCTTTCACTTATTGAACAACAGAGAAACTGTGATATAAACTGATATGCATACTCCAAATACAACTAATTATTTGCTTATTGACTTGTAACGAAGTAAACACCAATAAATTTTATAAATTTATGTCACGTCTAGATGACTTCAGGTATATGGCTGATAAACACAGTTACTACCTGAGCAATAAGATCTTATACAAGATTCCCAAAGCTTCCATGTTGGCTCACATACAACATCTCCTTTGCAGCTGCTTCCTTCACAGCAGGTACCACGTCATCCTGGGATTGAAGAACCTTAAGACGAGAAGCGTTGAGCTGCATGGAGTACTCACTGCAAGAAATCAATTCATGCTTAACTTTGTACAAATTTATAGAGATTAAAATCCAGATATGTAATGATTTATAACGCAGATATAATCAGATGGCAGAAACAACTTCAAGGCAGATCTAACAAGTACATTTCTTTTGCCAACCGTCAAAAACCTCAAATGCATCTGCTCTACCAACAAAGAACTTAAACTATAACAAATTTGTATCGGTCAACTCTGCCATATAACTAAATCCTGCATAGTCAATGCTGGTAAGCTAACCAGTCCATGTCAAGTTTCTCAAGAGCCATCCAAACAAATTATCTATCTAGAATCAACAAATAAGTTCCAAGTGAATTATGAAATTAAGACTTACGATTGTAGGAAATATTAACATTTTATTCTGGGCATCAACTTCCTTCTGCTTGCGCTCATACTCTTGCCTGCTCTTCTTCTTCTCCGCTTCAACTAACTGAAGCTTCTTAACATTGAACTCGTACACATCAATACAAATAAAATATTAACTAAAAACATAAATTAAAGCAAACCTGTAACTCAATTAACTCTAAAGCAATAACAATTGAAATTTTTAGTCGCAAAACATAATTATATAAAAAAAAATGAAGTCCAACAAATCTAAATCAAAACTAATGATTTCCTTTTAGTCCAAGACAATTAAATTAAAAACATATACTGTATATCTTAATGGACTTCATTGTGGACTGAGATTAGTTATTATCTAACATCAACTCAATGAATTCCAACAAAGCAATAAACATCGAACTTTTACTCAAAATCATAGTTAAATCAAACATATAACTTTAATGGATTCCAATTATACACTGAATTCAATAAAAATCAAGAAAATAACCTAATGAACTCCAACCCATTACTAAAAATCAAATGTTTTTGCCAAAAAAACAATTAAATGAATGAACTCCAACTATAGATTGTGACCAACAATAATCGAACATGCAACTAAATGAACTCCTACCCATCAATAAAAATCATATCTTTAAGCCAAAAACAAAATTAACTAACCATATATCTGAATGAACTCCAGTTGTAGACTCGGATCAATCGATTGAGATAAATGCATCGTTCATCTTCAGGAACTTGATTAACCAGAGAGATGAGAGAAGAGGGAGGGAGTTTTTGTGAGTACAGTGTTACCATATACTCCCTTCGTCCCTAAAAGATTGTCACATTTTGATTTTTGTTAGTCAAATATTATAAAATTTGATAATGAATTCCCATTAAATATAACAAATAATATAGTCTTGTGGACCTTGTTAGATTCGTCTCAATATATATTTTTGAAATATTAACATTTTATAATTTTTTCGCATGTAGAATAATAGAGATTTATGTTTTCAATCGTGTTTTGTTGACCACCAAAAGTCAAAACGTGACAATCTTTTAGGGACGGAGGGAGTAGTTTATTGAAAATAGATGTATTTTGGTGAGAATTCCGTAGGGGTACGATTCGATATGGACTTAAACAGAACCGGGACCGAACCGATCCAAGACCGGCGGTTTTTTCGGTTTTAAAATCGATCAGATCGGTTTCGGTTATTTGGATTAAAAAAACCGATCGGATACAAAAAATAACCGCCGGATTAAAAACCGATCCGATTGATATCGTTATTATGTATTTGGACTTTCAACAATATTTTTATTTTTTTATATTCCAAACATTTGAATGATATTCTTATTAATTTATATTGAAGTTGTGACTTGTGAGTATTATGTTTTGTGTTGATGGTAGATTTAGACCAAAAAAATCCAAGTAGAAAGCACGAAATATGAATTTGTAGTTAAAAAGCCCATCAATCTGTAAAAAAATTGGCCTAAAAAGTGCCCAACCTTGATCCAGAAGCGACCCAGTATTTGAAGCCCATAACCGGACCAAAAACCGAACCGGTCCGAAACCGGCGGTTTTAACCGAACTCGGTTTTTTCGGACCGGTTTCGGTTTTGGTTTTTAAAAAAACCGAAAAATCGGATCGGTTTTTTTTTTAAGGCAAAAAACCACAAAAACCGGTCCAATCGTACCCCTAGAATTTCGTTTTCGATGGACAATTTTGAAATTTGTATTGAATTGCATTAAATTACTAAAATTATGCTGAAGTTCACATATCCAACTATTTAATATTTGTCTTTCTAAATTAGGAGAAATGTTAGAGGCCATTGTATTATTTGACGTTTTTTCTAATGTAACTTTTTTTCAAGATATTAGCTATTAAATTTCATAATTAGCTATTAAATTTCATATTTGAATTTTTTTTCACATAGTTGTGTTTAATTCAATTATGATATTATAACCGACCTAAACGTTAGAATATTTATGTGGTTGCTCGATTACCATAACACAACTATAATGTTATCATGTGCTCATTATGTTAGTCCAATTGTTGGGTAGATAAGCATTGAGTACTAACAAGAAATCTTTTAAACCAAATAAATAAATACTTTTAAAATTTATTTCAATTGATATTTTCGATTTTCGGTTACTATATGGAAACATAATTAAACATTTGATTATACAATAAAAACTCAATAAAACAATAATATTACAAAATATCTTCAAAACTAAATTCAATGAATAGTATTACAAAAAAAAAAATTCAATGAATAGTATAACTAATTTTATCTTGCATCTAATTGGTTGAAAAGAATTGAAATAGCGTATATATATTGGACAAACCTGAGGTTGCAACCACAACCTTTTTCTCACCACCGCAAGAGACTCCATCCAATTCCAAGGTAAACCTACCCACCTCCACCCCCACCCCCACCCCATATAATCCGTTGTCTTTTATGTATAAATATTTTTATATATGTATGTTTATGTATTTTCTGATTCTTGATTTGAGGTTTAATGTGCAGTTAGGTTTGTGAAGATGGCATCAAAGCGTATCCTGAAAGAGCTAAAGGATCTCCAGAAAGACCCTCCCGTTTCTTGTAGTGCTGGTATACTCATATGGTTTTATTATTTATTGGGTTTTTATTAGTTGGCATTTTATTGGTGTCTAGCTTCATGTTTGTGTATGATCATGTTCATACATGCAAAAGAATTCTGTAATTTTGTTGTCAATTATTGATTGTGTTTTTTGGGTACTACCCATGTTATTGCTGTGCTTTATTTTTTGTGGGATTGTGAAAATTTTGTTGTTGAAGGTGATTTAGTTATGATGGATACATGTTCTAGGTGTTCGGCTGTTTAGCAGGAGTAAATATGTTCGTTTTTTGAGGTATGAAGGTGAAGGTAGTTAACAATGGATGGAAAGTGGGGATCATGTTCGCACAGAGGCGAATTTTGAACGAATATTGATGGGGAGACAATTCGTCTTCAACTTATTCAATTAAAGATTTTTCATTATTGAGGGGGGTTAAAATCACTATATTTTATTGTAAAATAACTGATTATTGCAAGGTGAACTCTAAAATATTTTGTAAGTAAGGGGCCGCGCCCCTTATTTCTTCTAAGCTCCCTCACTGCCTTTGGTAATGTATCACCACAGATGACGGTTAATATGTTTTATCATCTCATTTTTGTTTCTTGATGTTTTGTTGTTTGTGATTTAGTGTTTATGATTGCAAGGAGTCCAAGTTAGAAGGGGGGCACTTTTTTGCGATTATGAAAGTTGGGATTTATAAATTTTTCATATATCTTCAACTGAGTAGCATTATGTTGAAGTCTTTGTTGTTGTTGTTGTTGTTGTCTTGCTGCTCCTCTTTAATTGTTCTCTTTACAGTTTCTCGTGTCCATTTGAGTTTTAGTCATTTTTTAAATGAGCATGTTGTTCCATTTGGTTTCTATATCTCACTCTATTTAGTATTTACTCCAAGTGCATTTCTGTATCACACTGTTGTAGACATGTACGGGACCAAGTTTTGATCTTTTTGATGTAGGTTTGGATATATTTCCTGTTTCTTCATGCCCTTATGTTATTGTAGTTACAATGTTAGTATGTCCTCAGTGATATAATATTTAAATCTTGTAAACCATTTAGGCCCTGTTGCTGAAGACATGTTTCACTGGCAAGCGACGATAATGGGTCCGCCAGATAGTCCTTATGCTGGTGGTGTTTTTCTTGTTACCATTCATTTTCCTCCAGATTATCCATTTAAGCCTCCTAAGGTACGTTTTGATCAAGTAAATCAATAAATACTATGCTCTGCGGCCTTCATTTTTCTTTTTTATACGATTGCCTAGTTTCTTATCTTTGAACTCTTTGAGTGTTACAATTATTTGGGTATAGAATTAAAGATCCAGTTCATACAAGGTTTAGCTTCACTGGTTGCCTTTTTAGACCTGTTTAATGTGTAGGATCACAAGCATTCAATATCTTGTAGTGCCGCAAGGTTGTCAAGAATTGCTCTAAAAAATCTGTAGTCACTTGTTAATAGAACGGATTATTTCTTCAAAGAAGTGATTGAGCCTCAATGATAGTCACTATATCCATTCTTTATCAAAATTCTTTTGGAGGAATATGATAAAATTCTTCAAAGAAGTGATTGAGCCTCAATGATAGTCACTATATCACTTCGTGACTCTTTTTCCTGCATGTTTTCTTAGCAATGCCTAGTTATTTTGTTTCATACACTAAGATTTGTGGATCCGTTGCTTCTACCAGTACCATAATGCTGGACTACCATCCAGATTTGTGTGGTACTTTTTCCGCATTTGTGGATCCGTTGCTTCTATCAGTGCCATAATGCTGGACTAGCATCCAGATTTGTGTGGTACCTTTTTTCCGCTCTGGCTTGTTTGACTTTTCCATGCCCATGGGATTTAAGCTTAGAAAATATAATTTCCTGCTAGTGTTAGCTTCTGAAGGTTGAGGTTGGGTCTTCATTAATCCCTTTTTAAATTTTCAATGTGAAAGTATTAAGGTTAAAAGAGGATGCCAATGTGGTGAATCGGGATACTCTTTGGATATGAATTTGATTCATCATCCCATCAGTTCATATAGTTCATATACACGCTACAGCTCTATACCTGCTTATCTAGTAACCCATATTAGCTTCTCTTTAACCCTTGCAAATTCATACCATTGTAATCTACTTTGTAATTGAAGTAAATATGGGCCCTGAATGTCAAATGATAACTCAAGTTCAAGTTTCTTCTTGCATCTTTTATTCACCCTTGGACTTTTTGGAAAAATACAATGCAGGTATCCTTCAAGACGAAAGTTTTCCATCCGAATGTCAACAGCAATGGCAGCATTTGCCTTGATATTTTAAAGGAGCAGTGGAGCCCAGCTCTCACGATCTCCAAGGTAGTCTGGCTTCCTACAAGTTTTTCCTTTTTGCTACAGAGAGATTTCAATGATACTTGAGTAATTGATCTTTTGTTGGCCTAATGTCGTAGTATATAAATACATGAATAATCCTATCATTGTATTATCATTCATGTTATGCTATATGCTAGTAGTAGTAGTTCCTAATAATTTTTATCCCAATTCTTTTACTGCTATGATAATCTTCAGTGACTCCGTGCACATTAAAACCTTGAAAAACTGCATGAAGTCGACAGTTGCAAACATGAGATACACTGCTCGAATAAGGATTTACTTGTACGATGCAGGTTTTGCTATCCATCTGTTCTTTGTTAACAGACCCTAATCCTGATGATCCGTTGGTGCCAGAGATAGCTCACATGTATAAGACTGATAGAAGCAAGTATGAAACGACTGCTCGAAGCTGGACCCAAAAATATGCCATGGGGTGATTTAAGTGGTGTGTGAATGAAGGATGTCCTTCACTTCAATGAATTACAGGAATTTATAATTCATGAAATATTTTATTTTGTATGGAATTTAAACGTGTTTTAATTATGGTGTTTGACCTTCAGTGTAAAGTCTTTAAAGCCCCTCCAGCATGCATTATTACCATTAATCTGATAGCAACTACGAGTATTTAATCGTTGCGTAGTATGTGAGTGATCACTTGGACATTTTCGTTCAGCTCCTTTTAATACAAGATTTAAGTTATCAAGGCATAACAAGCGCAAAAGAAGAGAGTGTCATCTTTAATTTTCTGTACTAATTATCAATTCATATAAAATGTTGCTACTCATTAGTGTATTCGAGTTCAATTAAAGTTGCAGATGTTTGATTCATCCATCACGGTGTTTAGACTAGTTAAAGAAGTCGCCCAATGACAATGTGCTAGCCTAGTTACCTGCTTGTAGTGAGTAAGGGATGGAATTTGTGGTGGTGATTGTTCTGAGAGAGCCTGTCGAACTGTCTAGGTTCCTACTACATGCTTCAGCTTCAGCATTGAGAATGAGTTTTGTTCCGACAACTAGATGATGTTACAATTGAGAATTGGAGTGTGGAGGGTCTAAACTCCAAAATCGTTATTTATGTTAGATTGGAATACTGAGTCAAGCATTTGACTCAATTCTAGATTCTATGAAACTTTATACCGTCTCCGTGTATATGTGAGTAGAGGCAACTCGGCAAGGCATAATAAATGCTAGTATTGGCAACAAGTCGGGTTAAGTATTTGATTCGCTAGATCGTTTGATAATAAATGAGTAAGGTACGAGTTTAATATTAAAATACCTTGTTCTCTCGATAAATGATTCGAATGGAATTATTGCACTACCTGATATCATAGGCGGACCTATGCATGTGCTAGTGGTGCAAACGCACCACCAAAATTTAAATGAATAAAAATCTTTTATAGATGATAATGTATTAAAGTATTATAGACACATAAAATTAACAATTTAATCTCTAGAGTTAGTTGGTTAGGAAAATGAAATAATATATAATTGGCTTGAGTTCAAACCTCCTTATACTCTTCCGTCTCTTCAAGTTTACTGCAAGAAATTCAAGTAATCTATAACTCTTTTGGACATTTTGAATTACTTAGTCGTTTATATTATTTGACTCGACATTAAAATTTAGAGATTATTTGATAATTAACAAATACATACATTTTATTATTATTATTTCAATAAACAATCGAAACAATTATAATTTTATAATAGAGGTCCACATATTCCATTTCTTATGGTCAAGCTTAAGTGGGAAAAAATTTAGATTATTATAATGAATGAATATTATATATCTAATCTAGAAAGCAGTGGATAATTTATATGTTTTGATTGATTAATATAATGAAAATATTAACTTTGAAAATGTGTTTTAGTCTAGTTTTAATTTGCATTCTTTTTAATAAAACGTCGTCGTTTTTTTTATATAAAAAAGTTACCATTTGCACCACCAAATTTGGACTCCCAGATCCGCCTATGTTCGATACGTAACATATCGAGTCGAGTCGATATTAAAGTTATGCTCGATAAATTTAACTACTTGATATCTTATCGAATTCAATCAGGTATTTCAATATCCGTCTCGACTCAATTCGACTGACTTTCGATTCGAATAAATGCAATGAATCATGGCAGTCTTCAATTCTGCCTATAATTTCTGTGATGTTGCGGTTCTCAATTTCCAATCCTGTTTTGAGTGGAGACACCTCGTCTATTCACGTTTCAAATTAGACCGTCACATATGCATTAATGGCTCAGGCCTAAGCAAAGGGATTAAATCATAGGCTCATAAATTCATGATATCAGTAAGTAATGTACTAGTAGAATTAAATTTGTATATAAGGAAGTGGATCATGCATGAAAGTTGTGCATAAATAATCAACGTGCCCAGGCCAACCGAGATATTTGGTTGATTAGTACTATTTGAAGGTCTTTTTTAATTTAGAGTACATAACTTTTTTTTTTTGCAAAGCACTAGCACCCTCTTTCATAAAAGGACTATTTTGTCCTTAAATTTAAAACAAACTACATCTTTATCATTTTCTCTCTTTTCTTCTCTTTAACACTTCATCTTCTATCCATCATCTCTTCTTTAGCTTCTTCACTAACTATAACCACCATTCTTACAAACCCATCGCCATCAACAACCTCAATTTCGAAACCACCATCATTTTTATCTTCCTCCCGATATCTTCTTTTTCACAAACCCAACACCACCAACAACCTCACACCCACAAATTTTGAAACCCCACCCCCACCCCATCACAATTTCGGAACCTCACAAGGGTTTGAGGGGATGGACACGACTTCACAAGGGTTTAGGGGGAGGGGCCGACTTCATAAGGGCTTGGGGGAGGGGGCGATTTCACAGCGGGTTTGGGGGCGGGGGGGCGACTTCACAAGGCTTGGGAGGGGGAGGTACGATTTCTTGTGGGTAGGGTGGTTATGGGCGGGGGTGGTTGGTGATGTTGTTGGTGAGGTAGGTGGAGGTGGTGGAAAGGATGTGTAGTTGGTGGGTTTGTGAAGAAGAAGAAGAAGAGATGGGGAAGAAGATGATGGTGGGTTTGTGAAGAAGAAGAAGAAAAGGTTTTGAATTTGGGGTTGTTGCTGGTGGTGAGTTTGTAAAGGTGGTGGTGGTTGGTAAAGAAAATGTTTTGATGGTGGTGGAATGGTGAAGAAGAGGATGTTGGTTTATGAAATAAGGGCAAAATAGTATTTTCATAAGGGATGGTGCTAGTGCTTTGCAAAAGAAAAAAAGTGGATGCTTTAAGTTAAAAAAGGACCGTCAAATAATGCTAATCTGCCAAATTTCTCCAGATCAACCTACCTAATTTGGCGCAATCCAAAAGTGTCGGTTAGTTGGGTCGGATTTAAATTTAGTAAAGTTTAAATTATTGAATTACGAAGAAACTTGAAATAACTCGAATAAATACATAATATGTTAAAATTATAAAATTATACATTAAAACTTTGGTAAGTAAACAAATTTGCTTACATTAAAATGCGTCCGATGATATTGAGAAATGAGAAGTATGAAGAAATTTGTCAAGGATAATTTTTGGTATTTGATTTTTACACTCCAAATTTTATAACCACACTCCACTTTATCACCTTTTGTAGTTTTTTATAGAGTAAATTGAAGGGTAAAATAGAGAATTTGGAGTGTCATAATCAATTTTTGGAGTGTAAAAATCAAAACCCTAATTTTTTCTTCATAGAAAGAAAATATAAAATATAAACCTTCAGAGTTTATAACATAAAATGAAATTAATGTCTCCAACACATGGAGACTTACTAAAAAAACATAAAATATGACATAAAATAAATAAAATATAGTATAGCAAATGATCTTGAGTCATCAGTTGCTAAAACTTTCCGAAAGACCCAGGTACTCCTCAAAGTAAAAACATAAATGAATAACTCATAAATAATTTTTGCTTGTGCACCCTTGTAAAATAAGTTCTTAGCAAATATATTGTGGTAAAGGAAAACAAAAGGGAACCAATTGGGTAATCGTTTATGACATGAGTAGACGAGGGAAATTCCTCCTGGTCGATGTCACGGAAGAGACCAAAAGTTTTGAACATGTCGATGTTCGATCGACAAGGATTGAAAAGACCACCAGTATGTTGTTACAAGATTTAGAAACACACAAAGCACAAGCAAAATTATCAATAGAGTTAGCAAATATACTAGACTGAGGAGTATAGATAGATTTGGACTCATGGAGATTTTGAAGATGATGCTCAATCAGGTTGAAATCTTCATTGCTCGTACTGCAACCTGTCTTTTTTTGGTTTTGCAGCAGCTTTGGAGAAGTCAAAATCCATCATCCCAAACTCGTTTATGCTTCCTAAGAGTCTCCACCAAAGCTCGATTATTGATCTTACGGAAAACTTGAACATCTACCCCCTCGTCCATGATAACAAAGACCGCTGACCTCTTTTTGAAAATTTTGAGAAACCTTTTCGTATCGGATGGATCATCACCTTGATATTTCCTCTTCGGACGGAAAAATTAAGTAAATTCGTATCTTTCCATTTGGCATATCCTTGACAGCAAGACCTGTAGCAACAATTGGGAAAGGAGAGGAGCGGATATCCGGTCGTCGAGACCGTGTAGGTCGTGCAAGGGATTGACTAGAAGATAAGGACCGAGCAGGGATGGGCGGGGACCGAGAATGACATGGCAGGGACCGAGAAGAGAATGCCGAGGCCCAAGGATGGAGGGGAGATTGCTATTATCACCAAAATTAATTAAGGGAAAAGGATAAGAATAGACACTTATCTTAGAATTAGGTTTTTCTGATTTAGAGAAAATATGGTTGATCCTGAATGGTTTAAAAGCAATTGGAAAGGATAGACATGAGCTTAAGCTTATCAAAATTTGACATGGTTTAAGGAGAGTTTTATGACTTTATTAGTTTAGTTTTAATTATATATTACAATATTATTCTTTTTTATTCATCATAATTTTGTTGCATTGTTTGTTTTTGGCTTTTTTTCATCTGGGCACATGAACTTCTGATATTATAACAAATAGACGCCTGATGAACTTTTTATAACAAGTAGGCACCTGAGACGAAAATTTGGCACCTAAACTTTTATTTTTCTCATTTTTCATAAATTCGCAGAACATTTAGATGGAGGGTAAAATACTCAAACCACATTTAAAACTAACTCAACCTAATAATATACTAACCCAACCTTATTAAAATCAATTTCTTTCACTTTCCTTCTTTAACCCAACAATCATCATCTTTGAATCGTGATCTGCTGCTGATTTCTAGCAACTGTAAATCCTAAACAAAGCTCCAATTGAAAGAATTTATCCTCAGCTTAATCGCTACTCATATACCGAAACTGATATACGGTGTAGTAAGATGTTAACATATAATCTTTGTATTTTCAAGCTACTCTAAGTACCTGTTAACAATGAGAGAGAGGGCGAAGAAGCTTGAGGCGATAAAGAAGCCGAAGAGGGTGATTAAGCCTAGCTTGAGGCGATAAAGAAGCCGAAGAAGGAGCTTCAGGTGCAACGGTAATTGATGAACTAGTTAGGCGTTAGGCATTGATTTTAGGTGCTTCACTTTTGCTGCTTTTCATTTCTCACGGTTCTTACTATTATTTGCGCATAAAGAAGCCAAGCAACGATTTTGTGTCATTTTTACACAAATCCTTGCACGAGAGAGGAGAGGAGAGGAGAGGTCTTTCTGGTGTTCTTGTGTAATCTGTTGCTATTTTATGTGTTTGTTTTGTCGAATTGTCTACTGGTTTTTGTGTTACAAATTGTTGCACTCTTGTTTCGATTGTGGTTGAAGAATTTATGGGCAAAATTCTGGTTTGAATATTGTCCTTGACGTGTTCTTCATCCTTTTTGTTGCGATTCTTCTGGGCAAATTTGGTGTTCTTCATTTTCTGGGCTATTCTTGCGGTTTTCCAGGGCAAAAATCTGGTTCGAATTTGTTTGCTGGTGTGTTTCGGCTGAACTTCTCACTAGGCATTGATTTTGCTTCATTGTCTTGATTTTGTTAAATACAGAGTTATTACCGTTGGCACCTGAACTTTGTCCACGTTTTTTTGGCTAAAATCGTTTCTTAGGATTGGCACCTGAAATTTTCTGTATATTTTCCCTCCAAGATGTCATATTTTCAATATGACTAACTTACCCTTGGTTAAGGATTTTAAAATCTATTAAAATATGAAGAAAGAGAAAAACAAAAGTTTTGGTGCTAAATTTTCGTCTTATTAGGTGCCTACTTGTTATAATAAGTTCACCAGGTGCCTATTTGTTATAATATCAGAAATTCAGGTGCCCAGATGAAAAAAAGCCTTTGTTTTTATGTGGGATATCTCATTTTGGAAGAAAGTCAAATGATCCTCATGATGACAACAAGATACTTTATCCGTTCTTTTTAGTTATACTAGTTACAGGTGCCCGTCTAACGACGGGCATGTGTTTATTTTTCATTGGGACTAACTAAATATATATACATCTTAACTGTGAGACATTCAATACACGACGCTTAACATCTATGGAAACATATACACCTTGAATCTGAGACATCGAATATGATAGGCCGAACTACAACGTGCATAAGCCATAAATATTGCGTAAGTCGTAAACGTTGTTGACGAAGCATAGTCTAGCAAGGTGCATATTTGAACTCTGGATCTATGTATAAGGATCATGCGATGTTTAATCTTGCTGGCATTGGACAAAGCTATATACAGGTTATAATCATGAGGTCTAAAAGCACTTACTATCTGATGTCAACTCAATATAATGTAGGATGTAAAAGATTTCAAAGAAAATACGAAAAAGCATTATGTCAACTCAATATAATGTAGTATGTAAAAGATTTCAGAGAAAATACGAAAAGGATTGCAACAACATCAATATAAAAAGGGACATTAAGAGATAATGAAATAAATGATGGCAATAGCTATTCATCTCATCAAATAATAATTATTTTTAAAAGAACATGAGGACATCTGAAGAATGAAGGGACTCTCAGGTCAAATATCGATCCAAGGTATCTAAGGGACCAGCAGAACAGAAAAAAGATTAAATTCACTATGAATATTCGCACCCCATAAGCTCTCGCAAGAACGACTCACCAAACTATATATTAATGTGATTCATTTCGACCAACCTGAAGTTCGAAAAAACATGAAAGTGCTTGACCACCACCGAGATAATCCATTTGGAAGGCGGTATCAATTGGCTGAAGCAAAGACAACTCCCAATGATCCCCAGCAGATGACAATTGGTGAACCTGAAAACTCTCTGAACTTGTCTGGTTTACAACATCCATGCGTACCAGGAACTCTTGAAACTTTGAGGGACGGGGACTAATATGAAACGGGACCCATAGATGGAAGCACCTACATGAAGTTTTATGGCATAACCCCATTCATATCCACTTTTCAGAAGTTTCACTTTATTAATAAGATGTTCAGATTAAATTGAAAAAGAACGAAAAGAATCAATACAGGAAAACAACAAGACAAATTGACAAATGTAATTAGAGCAGTGAATGTTATATTGCAGATACATAAGCATCATATCCAGTAGATCTGTGGTGTAAATTAAATCCTTCAATAGTAGTTAGTAAATTTCGAGTTACATCACTCCTCCCATTTCAATGAAACATCGAGTGTCAACGTCCTTGGTTCACACTGAACATGTATTCCAAATCAGTTTTTTATTATAATAATTAAAGTTTCTAAAGACATAAATATTAGCTTCAATGTAAATCAGGTAATAATTTTAGTTCTAACGAAAAAGTGTCAGAAAATATGTGGATGAGATGATGAACAACACTTTTGATTGATACTCACCTCAGGAAAAAGAAAAAGAGAGTTCAAAGTTTTTCTAGCCTCTCATAATTTGTTACTTTCTGATGTCTTCAGCCCTTTCTCCAAGCAAGGGAAATCCATGTCTAAGACTTATCTATCACCAATATTGAGAAATCTTGGACTACTCACTTTCATCTTCACAATCTGGCAAGTTTTCATCATGAATAAACACAACAGTACAACTGCATTTACTTATATAGCACACTTCCAAGAGACATCAAATTGAAACCCAACAATAAATA
This sequence comes from Echium plantagineum, assembly GCA_003412495.2. Lineage (NCBI taxonomy): Eukaryota > Viridiplantae > Streptophyta > Magnoliopsida > Boraginales > Boraginaceae > Echium > Echium plantagineum. The sequence continues at coordinate 2,756,875 of CM016564.1, read as the reverse complement.
TGCCAATTCCATATATATTTTCATTCCAAGATATTACAATAGCTAAAAGAACTACAGAAGTTCATACCTTAACAGGAATCTCTGACGGATTTCTCAATTCTATAGCAAGGCGTTGCAACTCTCCAACATAGACTGTATTTAGAAGGTCACGCATGAAGCCAGTGACTTTTGGTAAACTCTGCATTCAGATTAAAATAGAGAAAGGAACGGAACATTAATTATTATTGCTATTATTTTGTTCTATATTATTATTGACAATGAGAAACAAAGGAAGCGCAACATGCCTGAAGGGAGGTACCTTACTCACTAAGAGTTTCAGATTATTTTAAGTATTATGCTTAGATGTCCTTCTCCCCTTGGGGACTCTCATTTTGACAAATTCAGGCTCGAAGTTACAAAATCCAGACACGGTTTCATGAGAGAAGTTGAACCTGGCAACATTCATCCCAGATCGAAGTAGTTTCTCAATCATCTCAACAGACCGAGTTTGTGAATCCTGCCATCAATTGGCTGCTCCTTTAAAATCCCCTCAATGAGGAAATCAGGATTATTGAGGAAGATAAATGTCAACTCGCGTAAGTTTAAATAGTAAACTTCATTAACTGAATTATTGAATTCCATCCTGGTGATCACCAAACAATTACCTCAAAGGATTTAGCTAGGGAAGAGAGCAGCTTTGCACCGAGTCAACCCCAACCGAACAAGCCATCTCAGCAACAAAGGCAGCAGCAGTAGCAACAGCAACACTTGAAAAATATACTATTATAAATGAAGCGGCTTACATTAAGTCAACATATAAGTGAATCCCGAAAAAGATAGATCTGTTCAATGGCCTAGAAGCTAGAACTAAAAGTTTTACTTGACTATATTTAAGTATTTTGTAAATCTACATCAGCTCATTTAGAATACTTGTAACACATGATTGTCAGCTGGCATGTGTAGACGCCAAAAGAAAAGATTCTACATGATCTTCCTTTTAAATGTGGGCAACTCATCTTTAACACCGATAATCATACATGATGTATAATTTTATGTTCAAAAAATTTCAAAAACAAGTAAAAGGCCCTAGCGCTTTTCAAAGTCCACATGGTACTACATATATTAAGGTTTTCAGGTAGTACTGTTGTTTGCCTTGACAACAAAATGTCAAAACTGCTTCTCCAATATGCTGGGAACCAGCGCTGCGCCCAAGAGACTGTACAATGAAAGTTAAGCTTATCAGAGCAAGTTAACAAATGCATCAGACTTCATAGCAATAACACACAACGTTAACTTGCACTTATTTTAACAGGAAGAATACCAAAATCACATTTGTAAAAGAAAGTGCCTATAGGCAAAAGAAGCACTTAACAATACTTTAATAAGACGATTTTGGGGTTAGAAGCATTGCCATAGTTGTTTGGTTTACTACAACATAATTTGACAAAAAAAAAGCAGTAGCACTACATGGAATATGTAGCCTACCTGGAATATTATTTACTACAAAATAATCCGAGTGCAAGTTCAAGAGTAAATGGTACACATCAATGATAAAGCAAGCATATCACGAATATAATTAGTATGCGAGAGGCAGGTGATATTTCGCTAACAGCGGCATAAAACAGAAATGACTAATTGTTACTCCAAACTAACTACTTTGCTCCTATAATAATTACTGCACAGATAACCATATATTCATAGTTTCAGTATCATACTTACATTCATACTAAACCAGCTAACAAAGCAACGACAAGTTCATTAATCAAGACGATAGGTTCTTAACGGTTCACACTGTTCTGTCTATCCATCTCTGCTGCTGCTTAAACAGAAATGCACAAATATAAGGCCATGTGGCTTCTGTTTAGTTACGGATTCCGAATATCAACATCACTAATGTAAACACTGTCCAGATATGCATTAAAAAACTGGTCAAATATGACATGTTAGGAAAAATATAAAAATTCTTAACCTGGACAATGTTTACATTAGTAGTTAAAACCATTATTGCTAATGTACACTACTTTGACATTCATAACATGTGATCTTTGGCCAATGAGACTAATGTAGCTATAATGACCTGTGTTATGGTTCTAGGTTAACATGGATAGCTTGACATGTGATACCTGTGACATGTTACTATGCTGAAGCTCAAGTGAATACGCAATTCAAACAACAAAAATCTCATGAGTTCATAAATGATGCCTAGAACCAATAAATGAATAAATTAGCCACCAAATTAACGAAAATGAAATAACAAAGATGGTGTGAATAGAACATGAAAATGAGAACCACTTACTAACCAATTTTGGCTGCCAGCACCGCTGAGATTCAATTTTAGATATATTGCCTATAATAATCAAGAATTAAAAAGCAAAGCATTGTTAGTTAGCCAGGGGAATATAGAACAGTTAGATCCATTAAGATTTGGATTACCTGAACTCTTGATGGAGCTAGATATTCAAACAACAAAAATCTCATGAGTTCATAAATGACGGTAGAACCAAGAAATGTATAAGTTAGCCACCAAATTAATATAATTAAATGACAAGGATGACATGAATACAATATGAAAATGATGAGAACAACCACTTAATAACCAATTCCAGCATTTATGGTACAATTAACATCACATTTTTAGGTAATTGACAGTAAATTAAAGGACTCATCTCTGACAATAAGCATATACACACCATTTTCAATAGCACCTCATTGCAGTGGTCTGCATTCACTTCCTATAAGACAAAGAAATCAGACTCGATTTGTCATCTAAAGTTTAACAAATGAAGAATTGACGTCGATGGTCAACAAGTAATTCGAAACAAAATTTTGAGATATGAAGAGAAACTGAGAATACCTTCTTCGTGTCTCGAGACAGAGAGAATCGCCACTTTAGGGAGGAAGAAGGATGTAAGATGTAGACAAAAAATAAAGGGAGAATGAGCAATTGATAATCAAACCCAAACTCATATACTAAGAATCCTAATTAAACATACAGGAATCAACAATTGGTAATTGAAATCATCAATCATAAAAAGTCACAATCTAATAGACGAAAAAGGTGAATAAATTTTTTTCTGAAAAAAGAGAACTATAAACCAGCAATATTTTATTACCTTACAATAGCCAATAACAAAAATCGCCGCTACCGTCACATTATTCGTACGAAATCAACATTTTGTTCTTGTAGATTAATGCTAATTTGAAGAACGAAAAGTTGATGAAACTGTAAAAGAGGGGTTACCTTGTTCGCGTGTGCAAGCAAATTACAAGCATATTCTACATCATCACCCTGCAAAAAATATGAGTAAATCTCAAAACAAAAGTAAAAAGTCGAATCAACAATCACAAAAATTGAACCCTAAAATCATAAAATTAAAACAAAAACCAATCGAAAAATCAAACCCCATAAAGTTGAAATCTAATTAATAATTGAAATAGTAAACCTAGCTAATTGAAATCGTAAACCCTAAACCGAACTTACAATTTAATAATCGAACAAAATCAACAAAAATTGATTTCAAAAAATAATTCCTAAACCAAAACTCTCTCATTACCTGGCAAAATTGCAGAAATCAGAGTCTTCGATCGACATTGTTAGTTACGAAAGTAAGACATAACGGGGAGAGAGAGAGAGAGAGAGAGAGATGAAGTTGATGAAAAGAGGGGGTCGTGAACCGGGAAGAAGGAGGTTGTCGTCTGTGGAGGGGAAGGGTTTCTCAGATGTGGAGGGGGGTGAAGGGGGTTTGGTCGAGAGAGGGGGAGGGGAGTTAGTATTTTAGGTTATTGTTTTGTTGGAGAGGAGAGTTGAGAATAGGAATATAGATGGGTATAGAATGGTAAAGAAGTTTCTAGAGATACTGTAGATGTACAACCATGGGATGCATAATGTACAACCCTGTTATGCTGATGACCATCATGTACAACATTTTTAGCGCATGGTACAAGCATTTGATGCATGCGGGGTTTGACGACCAAGCGTCTCTGATGATCACGCGTGACTTACACGCTTTTTTCATACCCAAGGTACAAGAATGTGAAGCACAGAGTACAAGCGAGTGATGCAGCGTGTGGTATGATGACCGCGCGTGGGCACCACGCGCATTCTCCTTTTTAATAACTACCTAGATTTTTAGCAATTTGCAAATAGAGTAAGAAAAATAAAAAGTAAAAAAAGGTTCACTGAAAATATAAAACTATAATCAATTGAAATTATATAATTAGTTAGTTAATAACTTCATAAGAGAAACCATCAAAACACACTGAAAATGTAAAACGGAATAACTTCATAAAAAAATATAATGAAACAGTATATTGAAAATGTAAAATTACAGTTAATTCTACTAGAAAAATAATTATTTATAAATAAAAAACTAAGACTAAAAGATAAATTAAAAAGAACGAAGAAAATATCAACACGATAAATCCGCCTATGGGGCATGGAGTGTATATGATAACTGTTTGAACGACTTTACTTTAGGAAAGTAGATTCCTTGGGTGCTAAAATCCCTCATTCCCAAATTTTAATTTTGATATTAATTTTTGAGTTGATCTTTAAAAATTTTGAATATAAATTTTACTATTACTTATCAAAAACTAATATTTAGTCGCGAATAATGTTATGAGGTTATTTTCAGTATAAATTTTTGAAATATCAATCTTATATAATTTTTATACATATTGAATAAAAGGTACATACTTTTTAAATTGTATCATGTTGATCATAAAAAACTAAATAATGAGAATTACAAAAATGAAATAAATGTGGAAGGAATTAAGAAAATTTAATATATATTTTTGAAATATTAATTTCGTATAATTTTTACATATTAAACAAAAAATATATATTCTAAATCATATTTTATTGATCATAAACAATCTAATAAAAATTACAAAATCAAATGCAGAGGGAACAGTTTTTTTGGCTTAGATTCTTGTAAAAGAAGGGAAACATGTATCACGTGCCTTCACCATCTAACCCATACTTCACTCCCCCAAGCACTAAAATTTTTGCGACTTCCCATAATTAAGTTCTCTGCCATCAAATATATCTTCTGTTTATTAGTGACATATCTGCTGATGATTTCTCATTTCTAATAGAGCATATCAGCTAGAGTACTACTCCCTCCATTCCAAATTGTTTGTCCACTTTCTATTTTGGGAGTCAAATTTCGAAAATTTTGACCATGAATTTTCATTAACCCATAAGAGAGAATATAGTCATATTGGATCTTGTTAGATTCATTTTAATGTATATTTTTGAAATATCAACTCGTTGTAATTTTCACGCATATAGATATAAAGATATTTACGTTTGAAGTTGTGTCTCGTAGACTGTGAAAGTCAAAATAAGACATATAATTTGGGATGGAGGGAGTATATATGAAAATAATGCATGTAAAACTCATAGTCACTACTCGTATACTATTCAGATTTTAAGCATGATTTTTCGTTACAAGTTCATTTATTTTATCAACTGTGATCATCTTCGACTCTTCCAACTGATTCGTGTTGTCCACAATCATAATACTCCCTAATATATAAGCCTCAATTGAAATTTTATCAAAATATTGAAAGCTAAAACTAGACAAGTCTGAAATGTCTGATACGAGGTGATGTATAGAAATTTGCATTTGGGTTGTCTGAAGGAATAATATATGGAGTAGTAGAAAGTTATGATGAGTGCCTATCAATCATCTGTTTCCTAATTTGATTTGTTCTTGTGCAGTGAGTCCCTTCTTTTTCATGTTCTCCTTTAATTTCTTACTTTCCCAATGCCTTATAATTGAACAAAGCAATTCTTCATCTCTCGACCAAATTCAGTCATCAAACAATAATATTGACCAACTTAGGAATGGGACACAAACAACGTTAGATATTCTATAACACGATCCACCCAAAATCTCAGAGGGCCATGCTTAAATTATGTCGACTTTTCTCGGTGCCGTTCATAAAATTATGAAACAAAGTTTTATACAATTAAATACTCCCTCCGTTCTCTTTTACTTGTCGTTCTAGCCTTAAATTTTTTATTTTAAATACTTGTCTTTCTAGCACAATTAATTATAAAATTACATTTTCAATCTACTTTTTGATTACTTTTTACTATAAATTTATTAACCAATCAATCATATAGTTTCAATTGATTTTTATTTTACATTTTTAATGTATTTTTTGCCTATTTTTAATTTTGTCTTAATCAATGTGCAAATGACTAGAAAAATAAGTAAAAAAGAACGGAGGGAATATTAGGTAATAGTTATAATAGACTAAAGAAAATCAAAAAGTTACTATTAACGATATAAAAAACATTACTATTGATAAGATGTTAATATAAAGATGTGAAATACTCAAAACTAATGCCTTCAAGTATGAACTCTTGTTCAAATGATATATAGCGCTTCGAAACTTACAAGTTTCATGTTAAAAAATCAATAAATCCTACTACTTTAGTAAGAAATATGGTAAAAAGGACACACTAAAACGTTAAATATTACGTTAAAAATGGAAGGAGTATAAGATAATAATAACATATATTGCTTTTTTTTTTTGTAAATTAGCGATGAGGTGAGTTTCGAACCAAAGACCTCCTGATCACTAGAAAAGAGCCTTTTTTCATTAGACTATTCGATTTACTCAATAACATCCATTGTTAAAAACAATTTTTTTGGTTATATATATATGGATCACCTTGTTATGCATGGGTCCTTAATTCGATAATAATTGATGACACTTTTTTAAAAGAGTATTAATTCAATGAATAAATAACATTAAAGATAACGCATGTTTTACATAAGTACATACATACTCATCAATTCTAATTAAAGTTAAACCAAGATGGCCAATAATGTTTATAAAATTGATATATTTATTAATTCAATCCTGTTGTTCCATGATAGAGTTTGAACACTTGATTTGTCATATGAGATTATAAGTAGATGTTTCTATACATTTAAATATGTACGAATTCGTTTATCGTATATATAATGTATATTTTTTATTGATTAATATATATAATATTTCTATGTAATATTTATTTATAATCCATTCATCTTAATTAAGTTTGAATGTTATGTGTAAAATAACATAATTTTTGCAAATTAAATTAAAAAAGTAAAGGTAAAATATATTTGATATTATTTATAAGAAATTATGTATAGTTACTGGACAAATATTTATAAAAACTTTATTAAATGTCTCATCTATTTAAAGAGAACATAGAACTTCAAATACTTCAAAATAAATTTATCTCCCCTTCTCAAATTATATATTGTTAGGTACTTTTGAACCAAACTTGACTGAAGTTTAATTTTAGTAAATCTGTTCATTTTGACGTGTGCCCAATTTCGTCATTATCTTATTTAAAGTGTCCATATTAGTTAACATATTAGTTGGTGGAGCAATTATTGTATCATCATATTATATGGTTAATGGATCAAATAGAGCAGATTATAGATACACAATTAATGCTAAACACCTATAAAAACTACGTTCTCAACGAGTGCATTGAGTGCAAGGAGAAGTAAAACTAGAGCTGCTACAGCTGAGTCATCAATTCGCGTGTGGCTATTTTAGGCCGACCCATAACTCGGCTCGTTAAATATTCGAATATGAATTTAGGCTCGGAATCGGCTCGAAGTAGGAAAAACTGAATGAGTACTCGATTCAAGACTGAACAAAAACAAGATATTATGATGAAGTCGACACTTGAAGCGGACTCGAAAAGACTCGAGTGGACTCCAAACGATTCAAATCGATTTATGTAATATAAATAACAGTTTTCTAGAATGTGCACTTAGCTCATACTTTAAGATGTCAAAAGGGAAAATATTTAATAATTAATTTGCATTTAAAATTTAATATGGAAGATTTTTTAAATATATATGTTTCCCTTGTATGCTTATACACGTTGTAATTTATTTCCATTTTTTATTCTTAAAGTGTTCCCTTAGCGACATTATAGAAAAATCGTATTAATAAAAATGGTATTGCTTGGATCTAAAAATTGAACCGAACTACCGATCCGATCCCGGTTTTACCCGATCCGATTCCCAACCCAAGTTCCAAACTCGAACCGAAACTATTTCGAGCTGGTCACCAAGGCTATTCCGGTCTAATTCCTTGATTACCGGGCTCGGGAACGGCCTAAGTACAACTATCTCAATTTTATTAGAGAATTGAGAGATTCTGAATCTTGTTGAAATGATATATTCAATAGAATAAGGATCGGGAGTTTTGTAGGTCATGGTCTCATGGACGAGAAGTGTGTTGAATATGAGGTGTTAATAAGATTTGCTCTGACGTTGACCAAATATATTGACTGAAGATATAAAGAAATTGTGATAATAATTCCTATGTATTATTTGAATGACTTGATAAGTTACCTTATTATCATGTAGTTGATGAAGCATCCATTTCTTTCAAAACTCTAAATCAAGTAAACTGTAAACAAATATTGCATGTTGAATTTTGTCTTCTACAACTATTGTATATTGGCATCATTCATCAATTTCATCATGTCCCATCTTTAAAATAGTATGATCAACTTCTAGTTATAAATATACATTACTTAATTTGCTCTCCATTATATTCGTTAGTACTTGGCAAAAAGAAAATTACTCGATAAGAATCCAAGACTCACTAAAATATTCTTATTCACTCATTATTTTTTACCCATAAAAATATCATGATATGTGTGTGTTGAAACGTACCAACAATGGCAACAAGAAACAAATATGTACAAGATGGTACGTTACTACGTTGTCTGCCACGTTAATTCTTACTTTTCTCTACTCGACAAATAAATGCACAAAGAGACAAAAAAAATTAGAAAACATGGTCGAACATAGCTCACTTGTTAAAAAATTTGTTGCTTAGGCAATAACTGATTAGCATTAATATCCGTATGACGTGAATTCAAATTTTGAAGGGGGATGGCACATAGGCAACTAAGTCTGAGATACATCTTATTGTTTGTCTCATAATCGTGACGGGTCCTATGATGATGGTATGAGAAAAACTAGAAAGATCAAAACAATGTTAAGAAAATTGTGATCGTCAAGTCAACCCCTAAATGAAAATTATCTACCTCACATATTAAAATATTTCGTAATGTCGTGATGTAACGTACAACTAATGAAGGTATTAAGGTGTAATTAGGAGTCATTAAATAATAATGCTTTATCGAAAAGGCAGTAAAAGAGGGGAGGGGTTAAGAAAAACAGATTGAGTCAAAGATAGAGTGACGAAGTATTAGTGATAGTAGGAAGAGATTTGACAGAGTGATTTAACGGAGAGTTTTGTTACTGTTAAATGATACTGTTAAACCCCAAAAATGGTGACTCAACCTATTTCCCTAAAACCCCTCAACTATACGGCTACATTTGGCTTGGTCCCTCTTATCAATTCGGTAAATAGCAGGTTCAATTGGACCCACTTTTCGGCGTGTTATCATAAAGACCCTATTCTTTGCGGCGTGTTTATGTACAAATTGTTTTGCTGTTGGCTACCCTTTTGCCATTTTTATCTCCAGTTTCCATTTCTCATCATGTTTCAAATTTCTTTCGGTTGAGTTTTTATTTTTATTTTTATAATGTTTTATTAATATCCTTGTTTCATTTTAATCAATTATAATGGACTAATGACACAGAATACCACTTCAGTTATATTCATTTACAAGTTTTATCACTTTAAAGTCGTTATTGATCTAATTCGATCATTCATGTTTTAAAATCGTTTCCTTTAGTTATTTTCGTTCATTTTGACCGTTAGACCAATTAAATAAATACATAATATTTTTGTATATTAACTATTTATAAAATGATGAACGAACGTTATTCAAGTTTCATTTATTTATTATTTTTCCGTCCCTAAATGATTAGTACATTTTGACTTTTTATGGTCAAACTATAAAAAATTTTAATCAAGAATTCTCATTAAACGATAAGAAATAATATAATCATGTGGGATCTTGTTAGATTCGTCTCAATATATATTTTTGAAATGCCAACTTTTTATAATATTTTCGCATGTTGAATAAGAAATATTTACATTTTAAATCGTGTTTGTCGACCACGAAAAATCAAAATGTACCAATAATTTAGGGATGGAGGTAATATTTCGATCACTCATAGTTATTCTCAGTTTGATCATTCATATTACAAAATTATCTTACTCGACTGCTTCTTTTTCACTAACTGAAGAAATTCATCAACTTAAACCAACTAAGTAATGAGTATTTTTCTTTTTTCATGCATTATTTAGATTAAACAGTGAATGAAGAAAAAGATTCTCTTCTAGTTGATGTAAATTGACTGACTTCTCAATTTAAAGAGCACAATAGACAGAAGTGGTGTAATGACAATTAATATGAAATCTTTCATTTTATCTACTTATGTATCAACATAACAAAAATATATTGATTTAGTACCTTTTTTACATACTAGACATTTATGTAAAAATCATTCAGGTAACTTTTACGGTAATATTTCATCTAAATTTATACAAGTTTGGTATCAAATTCTTCAACTAAAAATAACTCAAATTAATACTCATTTCATACATTATATATGCGTTCAAATAACCAATTAATCTTATAAACTCAACATTTGCCTCATGTTTAAATATACTTTTTATTCAACATTTTAAAATTCAATGTTTAAATATACTTTTTATTCAATATTTCAAAATATACGATTAATTATCCAATTCGATAAAATATCATTAATTTTTGGAATCATAAATACACTGTGATTAAGTGGCATTAATCGAGGAAGTAATACAGACCTAATCCCCAAGAGTCCTAGTAGATATCAACTTGAGATAAACATCGTTACAGGCTTACGTGTCCACCAATTATCAACATTTTGAATTTTTTACTGTATACGTTCAACCTTGTGAAGCAAGAATGCAAAAAAGGTGAGTGGAATTACCAGTAAAAAAATCTCAACTTTAGTAGCAACTACTCCGTATATATTAGCTTTGTGGCTCTCTCAACCTCTCCCTTTCTCTTCATCTTCCACACACACTATCCCCCCCCCCACCCCACCCCCCACTTCACTCTTTCCCCATTTCAAACCTCTCAACTCATCCTCTTCTCCAACCAAAATCCTAAGCTACTCTTATTTTAAATATTCCCCAAAATAGGAACCCAAAAAAGAGAATCTTGGTTTAGTCTAAGTAGTTTTTCTCCATTTCAATTCCCCTGTAATTTTCGTTTTCTTGGTTTAGTCTCCATGTGAAACTTTTACATCTTTTCTTGTTGCTCATGCTCCAACATTTTTGTTTCTTTTTTCTGGTTTGTTCTTGGAATCCTTTTACTTTTTATCATTTCGTTTAGTTTGGCGCGAATATGAGAGAAGATATGGAAGTAGTCCAAAAACAACCCCCCTGTCCCAAAACAATTGTCAAATACACTCAACGTTGTAAACGGACAACCTTAATGGCGAGTCCACATCCGACCCATGTTGTTCCTAAGTCGAGAGTTGTCCATATTTCTGTCACTGATGCTGATGCCACTGATTCTTCTAGTGATGAAGAGGAAAGCAACACATTTTCGACCCATAGGAAGGTTATCAAGTTTGTACATGAAGTCAAAATTCAAGAATGTTCATCACAACTGCCCACACAGAGTTGTGATTTTGACATCTCCAGGCTCGGCTCGAGTTTGGCCCGAACAAAACAGAGTAAGCAGCTTGGTTTAGGTCCACACACTTGTACGTCTAGGGGGAAACAAGCCCAAAATGGTAAAAGTAAAAAGGGGGGGCCGAAAGCGACGGCAGCAACCACCACCGCCAAGAAGTTCAGGGGTGTACGGCAGCGGCCTTGGGGGAAATGGGCAGCGGAGATAAGGGACCCTTCTAGCCGTTTGAGGCTCTGGCTAGGGACTTATGACACAGCTGAAGAAGCTGCTATGGTGTATGACCATGCAGCTATTATGCTTCGTGGACCCAATACCCTCACCAATTTCATAGCTCCGGCGATGGAGGAGACCACCACCATCACAACCACCGTATCCGGCGGTGGAGAGTGCAACTCCAGTGAAGAGTCACGTACAACCCAAATGTTGTCCCCAAAATCAGTTCTTGGTTTTTCCGCCACGTCAGCAAAGATGGATTTTCCTCGAAACGATGTCGTTTCGAGCTCCCAAGATTTTAGCTCGGATAAGTACGTGGAGTTTGATTTTACGGAGGATGCGGTGTTTGCTAAGGATGATTTGTTTGATAATTTAGATTTATCAGGAAATTATTTCGGAGGAACAAGTGATGACGTGTTCGTTCATGATTCAAGCCAAGAGATTGGGTTCGAGTTTGGGTTTCGGTCGACCAATTTAATAGATAATGATTGCTTCAAGAATTTAGATGATCTATTTGTTTAGGTAAGGTCGTTGGTGAAGAGAATTATCGAATTAAGAATATATTTATGATGATAATTAAAGAAGTAACGGGAATGGTATATCTATTTATTAGTTCGTATATCTTTGTTAGTAACGTTTAGATATTTCTATATATATATTCCTCAAATATATAAAAATTGTATGTCACTATTTTAGTATTTGTTTTAGTATTTAATGTTTCCAATGTTATTGAGATCATTTAAATAATACTAGTATATGCTAGTATTTGGGGTAAATTTGAAATAAATACGGAGTAATATACTTTGAGGTGTTAGACCAAATAATATGTTATTGGCGAATTAGTGTGAAATAATGAGTTTAATTGATCTGAGAGCTTGAAACAAATTAAGCCCAATTTTATGTTTTCGTAATAATTGTGTTTTTTATGGCAAGTGGTGTTTTCTTGAAGGTTGTCTAAAACATTCTCTGATGATTTTTGTTATAGCTATCATGTTGTCGATTGATTGTTAGGAGTTGATAACTCTTTTATCTAGCCTACCATTAGTATATATCTCAAACCAAAGTTTTGGTAGGACAAACATTTTTAGTGATAATGGGAAAATATATTTGTTTGTTTACATTAAAAGAAAATGCATTTTGTCTTAATTTGAATAAATTTATGTTTGTTAGGTAAATAGTTGAGGTAAATATTGCCGATTATTTTGATCATAGTTGAATACTTCCTCCAATCTACAAATGTTTTTCTAGGCATTTTACACAACTATTAAATGGTGCAAAACGGTTGCATTTAATTGGATATTAAATGGTGCGTGTATTTCACACCACTATTAGGAGAGTGGTGCTTAATTTTCTCACTTAAAAATCATATTTTCCCTTCCACATTTACCCTCATTCAATCTCAACCACAAGATCAAAAATTGCCTAAAACACACTAATCCAACGATCAGCAATAGAGTTATCACTAAGATAACACATTTGAGTTATCACATAAGAAAAAACTCGATCAAAATGATCGTTTAGTTGGATTAATAAACAAGAAAGAAAACACCAATAAATTACTAGTATAGATTGGTGTGCCCAAAAGCTAAATTAAAATGTATAGCAAATTTGCAATAACATTGTGTAGTAATCCAGTGGATAAACGATGAGCAACGTGTGTAATAAATTATAAAGGTGGATGAATGGAAGTTTCGTTGTTTGTGTGCTAATGATTGATATAACAAGACCAAACCAACTTTAATTTGTTTGCTCATTTTAATGAAAGCTATTAGTCCCACGTACTACTGTAACACTCGTATTATTACTTTCTTGTGTCTGAATTCTGAATTTCTGATGCTATTATATGCTACTCTGCAAAATTGATTGCAGTGCCAATTATTTTATTGTAAATATGAGCTGCTCAAAGAAAATTTTCAACCGTTAGTTTATTGCACAAAATCGTCAAACTTCAAATCATTTAGTCAATAATTGTTTAGACAAGACAACTATTTATGAGGGTGTGGAAGATCTTGTATAGTTTTCACAAGCTTTTTACATATGGGAAGGAAAATAAATTAGAGATTTCATGTTAAAACAAATTGCAGATTTATCCAAATCGAAATTTTAAATTTTAGTAGACTCGATAAAAGTCTAATAAAAATGTGTTCTTCGCAGCTAGACTCGATTAATAAGACGTTTTTCTGGTTATCGAATTTTAGTCTCAGCTAAACTCAAGGAAAAATTTCAACGGTTACTTTATACAGATACACTAAATTTAAAACCGAGTCAATTACAATAATCCGTCCTGATGTAAAGGTAAAAATTGAGATTCAGATTCACCATGTGACTGGTTTGAAACATTGAACCAGATTGGCAAAATGTAAAGTTAGTGAATGCTGTCGAAACTTCATTTCAGACAGTATTGATTTCATGTAACAAATGAAATGAGTAAAAATATTACCCTTGTAAGATGTACCCCAATACGCAAAAACATACGTGAATAATTCAGTCAAAAATCTAAAAGATGGATACATGCTTCGACAATTGGGATGTTCAAGACAGGGAAAATGACACCTTTGGTAAAAGCCAACGCTTTCTTATGTATTGCCATATGTATGTTTCTTAACCATAAAGACATTTTCTAGGATTTCTAGGGGACCAAACCAAGCAACTTGCACCAAAGATTTCACTAACAAATTGTGTAAGCTAATAATTTTTACCCCGACACTCCCGTCATTCGATATTTTTCATCCACTTTTATAATAATACTAGAATATTGTTATCGACTTGGAGTCTAGACATTGTTGGCATTGTGTAGCATATAAAAGGGAGCTAGAGCAATAGAGCATAGAGCTCTCCCTATTCAAAGGCTCAACTTTCAAGATTTCTCACATCAAATTACCATACCACATTATTGACTATGAAACATCATAGCAAGTGGTCCTTAGGTGGTAGAAAAAGAACAAGTGTGACAAATATTTTGGACAAACAACTGAGCTTTATGAAACCTCAGAGGATCTTAGCTAGTCTTTTATAATATCTATATGCATGTTGCAGTCCCTATCCAAGATACAATATCTTATTAACTATTTTTGGCCTATCTTTTTTTCTATTTTTAAAATTATGCATATGGCAACTGATGTTTAAACTGTAAATATGAGCAAATTTAAGCAAATGATACGTCTCGTTCATGTTGTTGGCATTTTTGTCCATCTTGATTCTTGAGCTTCTTCAGCCTTGCCCAGAAATTGCAGAGCTCACTACAGCTGAATATTAATTGGTGATTGTGACATCAATAAAATTACTAGGTTGGCTAAGGATGAGGCATTGTAAGGATCCGTTGCACTGACCCTATCAATTGAGCTATGCTCCAGAGTAATCGTTAGCCTTGCAAATGATACTTATGAATATGTTTGATGAACTTGTATATATTATTGTTGCAATTAGAAAGTTCTACTCCCTCCGTCCCTAAAAGATTGTCACATTTTGGCCTTTGTTAGTCAAACATTACAAAATTTGATCATGAATTCCCATTAAACGATAATAAATAATATAGTCTTGTGGGACTTTGTTAGATTCGTCTCAATATATATTTTTGAAATATTAACTTTTTATAATTTTTTCGTATGTAGAATAATAGATATTTATGTTCTAAATCATGTTTTGTTGACCATCAAAAGTCAAAATATGACAATCTTTTAGGGACGGAGGGAGTATTATTGATTATGTATAAAGTGCAATTTATTCCTTTAATTTGTCAAAAGTGAAGATTGCCCATGATCTTGTGGTTCTCGTAGAAATGAATATGTTGTCAATTGTATGTTTTAAATTATGCAAAGGCGGGGTTTGGACTAAAGGGTCTTTGGGCACACTTGCGAGTTATTTAATGCACACTTTTGAAAAATATAATTGGGAAAATTATGTTATGTTTTGCTCTATTAACAAAATAAGGACGGCTATTAATTACATCATTCGATTTACAACTTATCTAGTCAATCAGTTTAATTGACATCTGATCAAAACTTTCATCTAGGAGCATTTGGATTCAGTTTTTGTAGGAGATTATCTGTCTCTGTATACTATCAAATAACATCTGACCCAGATTTTCATTTAGGAGGTCTTGTGTTTTGGGTCGATAATTTAAAAAGAAAAAAGAAAAAACGAACAAGAGTGACCAATTAAAAATTTAGTGATAGCTCACAGGTCGTATTCATAAGTTAATGTAGTGTACATGATATAAGGCACACCAAAAATCTTGAAAGAAAGGCCTGTTGAGATAGAATCAAAATAAGATTTGAAGACAATCGGTCAATGATGGAGCCAAAACCGTGAGATCTTCCTCAGAAGATAGGTGGGTAGCTAGGAAGGACAATGGTCCCATAAAATAAAGGGTGAGGCTTTCTTTCTCAAGGTCACAGACCCACCACCCCACCACCCTGTCCAGGGACTCCATGCGTTGCCCCCACCCCACCCCCTTATTTATGCCGTGGCTCTTTACTTATCACTCAATATTAATTCCATTTATCCCTCCTACCCATTATTACCATTTTAATAATACACGTAAAATTAAAAAGAAAACCTCAACAACGCTTTTGTAATGATATCCATACCATGGCCACTAGGCAATGCTTATGAAACGCCATCAAAGACAATAAAGGGCTCGAAGAATGACTGTCAATCTCCGTTACAGAAAAAGAGAACAAAGCTTTGTTGTCGCCCGCTTTTTTGTACTGCCACAAATATATTCCTCATAATATTGAAACATTAAATAGTTCGTTTACTTGCCATATGTTGTGAATATGTTACTCTATTTGTATTTGAAATGATCACATGGAACAAAGCTAATAATTTTAACATCATTTGGCTGTAACAACAGATTCACCCAAAGCTCTGACTGAGTACAACTTTCTCTACAAGAAGGTTTAAGTATGGACAGTTGAAAAGGCATTGCCAGTGACCAAAACATACAACAGAAGTAACCAATAACTGTATTTTCGTATTCGGAATAGGAACCGCTACAACAATATGAAGCGAAGTAGGACAAGGTCCCCTAATCTTCAGCATGAGCAATCTTTTGTTTCTTCCATTTGTAAGCAGCTTCAAGGATCTTGAGATTAGTGGTCTGTGTCTCTTCAGGGAAGAGGTAGTCAATATACTCCTCATACCTGTCAAAGTTACAAGGATAAGTAAAAAAGCATACTCAAATGGCCACAGCATCCATTGAAAAATAGGAACTTGTAACTATATATAGAACAGCTCAATTTCCATTTGAGTAATTAATATGAGGTGAATAAGATAAGCATACCCAGCTGGACCATCCTCGGTGTCTAGTGGTCGTCTCTTTTTAAGTTTCTTGGGCAGCTTGACTCTAACTAGCTCGACATCACCAATCTCACCAAACGAACTCTCCATATTGAGCCACTCTTCCAACAACATTGCCCTTTCCTCTTTCAATTCAGGAGCAGATGTCCTGTAATGGCTAAGCGCCCTCTCAAAGACCCCTGATTACATACACGAAACAGGTTTAATTTACAACAGCGTTCCAAGAGCAATGGTAACAGACAGTTAAAAATTATCAGTGATATTAGAATGATGAACAGATGATTTTTTCTACCTCTGGCACGACGTAGGCACTCAGCCTGCTCATGCTTATCTTCCGCTGCGTCTGAATCTTGTGGTTCCATGGCAGATGCTTCAAATTTAGCATAACTTATCCAGACCTTTAGGTGCTTAGTGCGATCAAGAAGCCTCTCATAGAGGGCTCTTGTTCTCTCAAATTCAGACTCAGATATCTCGAAGTCAATATATGCCTGTCAACAAAAAACATTTGGCGCATAAGGATAAAAGCAGGGCAAAAGGAGAAATAAGAACATTAATATTGTAAGAAAATCTTTTCCTAACATGAGCAATAAATTGACTCCCTGATCAATATTAACATGCCCCAAGAAACAAGTTCTGGTTGACCATGAATTGGGATTGTTTTAGCAACTAGGAATGCACAAAGAGAAACTGCCGTAGTTTTATCTGGAAATATGCATGTAGAAACTGAGAAGAAACAGAATAGCATTGATAACAGATAATGAGAGCTTTAGGGAAAAAGGAATATTGAATCATGCTTGAATGCTTAATGGTTTGTTCAGGACCAATAAACGGAATGCACAAAGGAATATTGAATCAGCAGCTACCAGTTCAGGAAAGAGAAGATCACCAACAAGAGACATACTGAACAAAAATGCAAAGAATAACTATCTAAGGTCCTGCCAATAGAATGTGCATAATACAATTGGTGCAATAACTTTAGAAGCAACGGTGCTTAATACCTTCCATAACAACTCTGGCATGTCCAATGCAGGTTGGTCAATTGCAAGCTCAAAGATAGCTCTGGCTCTCTCAGTTTCAGCAAGTGATCTTTCCAACTCGGCATACTTACTCCACGCGTAACAGTTTTCAGGGGACCACTCCAAATATTTCTCATATAGTTTTCGGCAGCGATCTATGTTACCAAGTTGAAGCTCGATTTCAATGTACTTCTTAAATATCTGTTATTAGAGATAAAATACAAGTTATTATGAGAGATATCCATAAGAATGAGCAAGGATGCAAATAATATCAGTACCACATATAAAAAAAAATTAGGAAGAAAAATAGGCAGTTCTATCAAGGCCATGAATTTTTTTCTGAAGTTCCAAACCTTTATCTTATCCATGCAATAAGGAAGAATCACACTACATCTGATTTTCAGGATAACTATACGTTTCTGTTGGCATTTGAAAAAAGGGGCGGAAACCCATACATCGTCCACATGCCAAAAATCACCATTGTTCCCGAACTTCCTTTTAAAATATACTACAGTATCTGAATAGAACCAACTTTTAACAAATCCTCTAACTTTTGAAGGGAAATATAATTAAGTCATTCACTTTAGTATGATCAATAGCTCAATTATACCTTATCTTTGGGAGCTCTTCCAATAGCTTGCCCAAGGATCTTTCGTGCCCCTTGAAGATTTAATTGTCTTATTTCGAACTGAGCAGCCAACAACCAAATTTTCGCAAACGAAAACTTTTCATGTGGAATTAGTCCTAAGCATTCCCTGATATATTATGAAAACTTGTCGTGAGGATAAAATGCACAACTTAACCACAAGATGTTGAGTTAACTTTATATAGTAACATTGTAATACTATTAATGTAACAATTAAAAAATTGAGGATCAGGAAAACCATATGATATGCAGGGCATAAAGAAGACAAAATAGACATGTAGAGCCGGACTACCAAACAAACATTGGATATACAATAATATAGATACTTAACATACTAGACTAAGAAAAAGTAAAACTCTATGGCAATATTAAGTGGCAACCAAACCCATACAAAAGTCAGCAGAACTAGTGCAAGGAATTAAGGAAATTGTTCTTTATATAATAATATAGATACTTAACATACTAGACTAAGAAAAATTAAACTCTGGCGATATTAAGTGGCAACCATATCCGATAAGAAAGTCAGCAGAACTAGTGCAAGAAACTAAGGAACTTGTTCTTTCTATTATTACAGATAAGATTGCAGGATAGAGTAACAAACACATGAGGAGTAAAAACACATACTTGTAAACATCTCTGGTCCGATCCATGTCCCCTGCATCCAGTTCCTCGTACAATGCATAATTGATCCTGAAAATTTTCATTATTGGCGTAAGTGAATTCTTAAACTGATTGTCCAAGAAACTGAACTCAATTATTTTTCAGACTTACCATAAGTAAATATATCTCTGCCAATAGCGCTTCTCCTGAGCAGGAGGAACATTGGCGATTGCCCTCTCAAAAACCTCTCGAATTTTTCTTTTGTCCCCAACACTCTCTTCCAACCGAATGTAATCAAACCATGCATCATAATTCAGTGGACTCTTTCTCACTTCATCCTCGTATTGAAACCTCTTCTTCCCAACAATAGCATCCTCTATCCCTTCCCTATCGCCATACTGTTTCTCAAACGTGACAAATTTTTTGAACAACTCCTCCGCTCTTCCTTTAGGTATATGATCTAATGCAAACTTATATATACACCTAGCCCTTTCAACCTCCTTGCACTTCTCCTCAAACTCAGCAAACTTCAAAAACAACTCTTCCGCATCTTCATCATCAGCTAACTTATCTACTGCCCTCTCATAAACATTCCTCGCCCGTGGAATCTCACCATTCTTCATCTCAAACTTAGCAAACCTGATCCAAGCACTAACCTTGGGATGACAAAGCACAAACCTCTCGTAAATGGCCCTCGCCCTCTCCACCTCATTATACCTGACCTCAAATTTAATATAACTTAACCATCCTTGCTGGTCAGGCTGCCACTGCATCCACCGTTCAAAAATCTGCCTGGCCCCCGCCACATTGTTTAAAATCTCCTCCATATGAATATACTTATACCACAACTGGTCAACCCTTGGCAGCAATGTGACCGCCCGATCCCACGCATTCCTAGCGTGATTAACAAACTTATTCTTCATCTCGAACTCGGCATACTTCAACCACATTGTATGATCCCTATAATCCACCTCCAACGCCCGTTCCCAGACAGATCGGGCGCGTCGAAAATCCAACTGTGACTCCTCCCACTTAGCATACTTTACCCAAACACTTTTGTTCCACCTAACCCGCCTAATTAAATCCTCGTATTCCTTCCGTTTCCGCAAACGATAATCGGCGAGCTCAGTGGGGTCAGTGATTTTCTGCTTGGGTGGTCGGATTTCGGACTCTTGTCTTTCACGAGCTTCCCGTAAAATTTGTTCTGCGGTGATTTGAATAGGGGCTGGGGTCTTGTTCTTCACCCGTGTTGGCCTCGGAAGTTTTACTTCCGTCTCTTTGCGGGTTAAGAACCCTAGATTAGGGTCTGCTTCTCCTCTCCCGGACATGATTACTGATAAATTTTTTGGGAAAATTGGAGTTTGTGTAATGAAAATCGATTTGGGTTTAGGGTTTCGATAGAAAGGGAAGACTGAGTGATTGGATTACGTGTTTATCTGGTCTGTTATACACACCAGAATAGTGATTTTCTGTAGCTGGAAATTACTATTCTGTCCCCTCTATTTTGAAGTGTAGTAGATAAGGAAGATAAATGGAGGAATAAAATAATCATTTCCAACATCAGTAAATCACTATTCTGATGTGTGTATGGTATCTGAATGGGAGCGTATAATAACAGATCAGGTCGGAGGTGAGCCTAATGAATTAAATTTGAACAATCGTGATAAAATTTTGTTTGGATTTAATTCTTTTTTTTGGTTAATTAGCGATTTATAAAATAAAAGATGCAAAATACATCAAGGTCCTAAGCAGTCTAAAATAGTACAAGAAGGGCTATTAGACCATAGCCCAAATAGAGTGCAATGATCCATTAAGCAGTACGATTGGACCAAGACCCATTTAAATTCTAATAGAAACTAAACCTAACAATTTGATTGGATTTAATTTTTGAGTTGAAATATGACTAAAAACATTATTCATATATTATACATTAATTGTCATCTTATGATTTCAGTAAACCTTTTGTTAGAATATGAGCTTAAATTACTCATATAATTATGTACGTTGAATAATTAGAGTTGATTAATCATATTAGTTATTTTAAAGTTACATTCATGATGTTTATATTAAAAGGGTTTCATATAATCAAGGGCAAACGATCACCGTTATCAAGTATGTTTAAAAAATATTTTCAGCCAATCACTTATGTTTTATTTTGCCAATTCTCTACGTTTGAAAATGTTACACTACATCAACTATTTTGTCAAGTGGTTGATAACAATATTATGTGAAGGACACGTGACTTCTCAATAAGGTTATTTCATTCATTTCATTTAATATTTTTGCTTTTAGAAAATAAAAAAAATGAAATAACACGTGCTCAATTTCGATTATAAAATAACCTGCCCCGAATTACAAAAAAATTAGCCTAATGGCAACTGATCAAGCTTCCAAATAGGAAGTCTTGCGTTTAAATCTCGTTGGAGATAATTTTGTATCATATTTTCACTCTAACTCTATTATTTAGCAATTTATGTATTCATTCTTTGTAATATTATTGTATTCTTACGATCATCACTAATTTACAAAAAATATATCGAATGTAACAAACCGCCCCGAACATGCGCTTAACAAAAAGTTTAACGCTTGAGACCAAGTAGGATATATTTTAAAACAAAGGTGATTGACAACTGTGTTTTGAAACTTAGGTGATTGATTGAAAACATCTTGTGGACATATGTGATTGTTGCAGTCATTTGTTATCAAGATTGACCCTATTATCTATATTAGTTAATATATGCCTTTTATTAAAAGAGTATAGGAGGTCATACACAAACAAAAGAGTGTTGGGGTCAATTGAAAAAACCTAACTGATAGGCGTGCAAAAGAGGTGAGATTGCAGAGTTGCAATCTCATCCAAATCTCTAAGAGCATTCGCAATAGATGTCCTAAAATACTTTCTATTTCCTATTTAGAATAGGAAAAGGTAAAGAAAAGCAAAAAGATACCAAATAGCAGATTCCCTATCTCTAAAAACTTTATCAAATATTATAGGAAATACCTTATATTTACACCTTCCTCAAATCACTTTTGTTCTTCATATCAAGTGTTGTACGTAATAAATAAGGAATCTGAATTTGTGCAAAAGTTAAAAAATACTTTCTAAATTTAATAAAGTAGTATAAGAAATTAATTTTAAAATATTTTTTTAAGCAATTTACTGCAAATGCTCTAATTATGCTAATAAGTTTAAAAAGAGGTCTTATTTTCATAAAATTCTATCAATAAACTCTCATGTACGCTATGGGCCTATGATCTTATTTTTTTGTTTTCGCCCGTTTGAAGTCAGTGCTCTTTAATTGGATTTGGACGTGACTACTTTATTGCTTATGCTTTATGATTTATGAACTACTACTAGTATATGGATAATTTATTAAGTCCACCCAAAAACGAGAGGAAATCAGTTTTGGAGCGAAAGTGATGTTTCAACTTGCAATATTTAATACTTCCACCAATCCAAAAAAATATACTCCCTTCATCCCTAAAAGATTGTCACATTTTGACTTTTGTGGTCAATTACAACAAAATTTGATCACGAATTCTCACTAAACGAAAAGAAATAATATAGTCTTGTGGGACCTCGTTAGATTCGTCTCAATATATATTTTTGAAATATCAACTTATTATAATTTTTTTGCATTTAGAATAAGAGATATTTATATTTTAAATCGTGTTTTATTGACCACCAAAAGTCAAATGTGACAATCATTTAGGGACGGAGGGAGTATTTTTCTAGAGATTTTATATAAATTAAAAAACATTTAATGTATTTAAAATTTTTATTATATCCCTATAAAGGCAATCATTAATACTCCATCTATCCACTTAAGTATGAGATTATTATTATTTATTTTGAGTCTTTTTATGTAAATAGAGATATTAAGGGAAAAAATATTATATTATACACTAATTTATGTAAAAAAAACACTCTTTTTGGATATTATTGAAATCTCTAGAAAATCATTTTCTTGAATTGGAGAGAGTAATATTATTTACTATCTCATTCAGTTTTCCTTCAAAATTCTTCCCTCACTCTACTAAATTTATATTTTTCCTTCAAAATCATTTCAATAATTTTCTTATAGTATACTGTATAATGTAATTTATGAAATAATGTATAATATAATTTATTAAATAATTGCATAATACATTAATAGTTCCTTCGTTCCTTTGTAGTTGCTTTTTTAGTCATTTGTATATAAATTAAAGAAAATGAAAAGTAGTCAAAATATATTGAAAATATAAAATGACAATCAATTAAAACTACATAATTGGGTGATAGAAAACTTCATAAGAAAAAGTAATTAAAAATGTAAAAATTACAATGAATTATGTTATAAAAACAACTATTTTCTTAAAAAAAATTAAGACTAAAAGGACAACTAAAAATGAACGAGAGAGTATAATAGAGTAGAAATCTATTGTTTGAAGAACATGAGAAGATTTTTGGAGGCAAATTGAATGGTACTTAAATATTTTTTTTTTTTTTTTGATAATTAGCGATGAATTGTGACTACAATGATATTACAAACATTAATACAGAAATTGCTAACTAATTGAAAGTTAGAGTATAATTTGAGACAAATATGTCTCCAACAAGGTTCGAACCCATGACCTCTTACATGAAAGGTTGGGCCGGATGCCACTAGGCTATTGAGCCATCGGCGAATGGTACTTAAATATTAAGTGTTGAAATTTTAGTTTTATCACAAAATTGAGGTATAGTCTCGTTTTTTCTTGGATTTAACACAAAAGATTCGATTTTACCCATAATTATGGTCTTATCACGTCTTTCCAGTCTAATATCAGCGTTAACGTTAAATTTAGAGACTAAATTGCACCTTTATTGTACTAATTACGTGAACCATTTTCACATATTAACTATTTTTTGAGATTAAAATTTAGTACAATGTACGCGTATTATTTAAAATTATTTTAACATTTTTCTCTACCGACTTTCAAGTTAGCATCTTGTATGGGGTATTAAAGTTACAGTCTTATATGAAAATAACGTGACAAGATGACTCTTAGAATTTCTTTAGTGTATTCATGTGACACTATTTTTATTGGAAGTCATTCACATAGTAACAAAGAAATGTTCAAATGTCAATGTCTAAATCAACAAGAAAACCACTCTCATCTCTATTGTGATGAATTAAGTAAAATTGAAAATAATGATTTGTCATACAAAATCATCCTTGTTCTTTATACAGACCAGTAAACTTAGAGATCGGTTTTGTCAGGAAAATTTTGGGAAACTAGCATAAAATTGACCCAATTCAATTTTTACTTTCTTATTATCATGAAAAGTTTTATAGTTGAAATACCACTTATGAAAAATTAAATTTGTTCCTCTTTTAATATATCAATTCGATTTGATTTCCTTACCTCTCTTCTTCGATTTAAGAATATACCATCACCAACATTTAAACAACAACTGCCACTCTATCCACCACCACCACCACCACTTACCCCATCATCAAACATCCTTAATTCAAACGCCGTCCCACCAACCTACAATTCACATAATCCTCATCATTTGCTTTCAACCACCACCCTCTCTACTACCACCACCTACTTCACCACCACTCATATACCTATCACCTTTCTTCTTCAATGAACAGAAGCACCACCACCAACCTCCACCTTTGTTCTTCAATTTACAAAACCATTTTGTTCACTGTTGATCTATGAGTGATGAACACAAGCATATTGAAACATTAGTGATGAACTGGACCTTCGATATAAACATGTGTGACGAACAATATCTTTTACCCTTAAAAATATATATACTAGGAAAATACTGTATTACAATCGTAGAATATCAACTAAAGAAAAGAAGAGAGTATAATATATTAATAGTTTCTCTAAAAAATTGGGATTAATATAATATGTATACAATAGTATTACAAATATTAAATGACTAATGACACATTTGATCATACATGTTTCAAACCATTCACTGTTTGATCACACATATTTCGACATGTCCCGTTTGATCATGCATGTTTAAAAATGACTCATTTGATCATACATGTTTTAAAAATTTACTCATTTCATCATACATGTAAAGTTTCAAGGACTACCAATACATAAACAATTTATGTTTATTATAAAAATCGAATCTTTGTGAGATTTAAATGGGGTAGAAATGACGATCGTGGTTAAGACTGAAGAGGTAAATCAGAGGAAGAGCATCGCAACTCAATTGACAATGGTGGTTGAGTGGGTGGGGATGACGTTGATGGTTGAGTGACCCTCATCGTCAACTTGGGCTACAACATTGTTTCTCTAATCATCCCTACCTTATTCACTCAACCAAGCTCGTCATCCCCCCCATTCAACCACCCTCGTTAACTTGGGCGGCGGCCTTTTTCCTCTAATTGACCCCTCTAGTCTTAACCACCATCGTCATTCCCATCACATTCAAAATAACACCAAAATTCAATTTTTTTAATAAGCATAAATTGTTTAAGTATTGGTATTTCTTGAAACATGTAATGATCAAAAGAGTCATATTTTGAAACATGTATGATCAAATGAGTCATTTACGAAAATGTATGATCAAATGCCAAATGGTCTAAAACATGTATGATCGAGTGAGTCACTAGTCCAATTTAAATTCATCAAAAATGATGTGAAACGACTATTTTACCCCTCATGTGATACCGTTAACTGATGGATTAACATAGTAATGGACGGAGTGGTCTGATGTGTCACTTTTTTTAACATGCTGACATGCATGATCAAACGGAACATTTCAAAATATGTGTGATCAAACAGTGAATGATTTGAAACATGTGTGATCAAACGTGTCATTAGTCTAATATTAAATGTATAAATCAAAATCTCTTAATTAAAAGTTAAAGTCAAATACTACCGGACTATTAATCGATCGACATTTCGATCACAATTTTTAATACAAAAAATTTAGTCATGTATCAAAAGCAGGCGAACATAAAACAACGGGAAGGCGAACATTAGATGAGAAAATGTGATAAGAGTCTATGGGGCTCAACTCTAAAACCAATTGGCAATAGAGGGAGTAACCCAAGATCTTATATATTGACCCGGGAGGACACCGACTTTCGATGTGAGACGTGCATCTTAACAAAATGCAAAGAAAAGTTCGGAAATACGTGAGTCACGACACATAAAAGCACACAAAACACCTTTTGGTGATAAAAGATGAAATATTGTCAGATATCTAATGGCAATGACTGCTTCATCAAAATTGCTTTGTCAAATAAAACAGCTCACCATTTCCCTTTCATGCTTTTGCTTTGACAAAGCCCCTGCTTTTCTGTCCAAACTAAACTAATCTCCGAATTTTCCACATTAACTAGAAAACTATTTTCCTACCAAAGCCTATATATAATTTCCCTACAAATATGGATTTAAACAAACCGAACCAATATTGTCAAATATTGATTCATTCGATTATAATACTGTGTTGACTTTAAAATTTGATTTGGATGAATACAAAAACATTAATAAATATCGATTCATTTGATTTCATTATTAGGTTTACTCGAAAATTTGATTTGGACGAATACAAAACATTAACGTTTGTTTAATACAACATATTTGACTGAAAAATAGATAAATCAAGTTTTAGTGTTAAAACGAAAAAATAGGTAAAATTTATATAGTCATAGTATAAGTAAATCCTCGGATTGATTTCAAAGAAATAAGGAGTCCATTTTTCACTAAGATGGGAATTGCAAATTACATATAACATCAAAACGTAATTACATTTTAGATTAAGCAACAAGAGCCTTAGCTCCTATTAAAAAATATGATTTATCTACTAAAATCTGCTTAATAAACAATTTTTTTAAAAGAATTGAACCAGAAACCTCTTCTACAAAAATTGATCAAGTATCGCTAAATTGAATATCTTTCGTAGAAGATATGTTGGTATCATACTATTAAATTGATTTTTTAACCGAACACTAAGATCTAATTACAGTTTGATTGGCCTACTTCCAAGCTAAGGCTCAAAATCCATACATGATACATCCTTTTCTTGGAAAAATAAAATTTCACACTATTTTTAATCTTTAAAATTCTCTTTCTACTATAGTAGTCTAATGTATAATATATGATTGACAAAGAAATAAAAATAGAAAACAAAAGAAACCCAATAAAGCAACACACGTATTTCGTTCTGTACTTTGGTTATGTTTTGTTTGCATGTCTGTTTTGATATGTTCTGTTTTCTTCTCTCTTTTCTTGAAAATATAAGACCCTTGAATTGAACTATGATAATGTTTGATGGGGTTCTTTTATGTTCGTCTTTACTGATGATATTAATTGTTGATATCTACTGATCTTCCCCCCCATCCCCTCTTTTTTTGATGCAAATAATTGCAAGAATTGAAGTTTCTTGAAGTTTGAAGAGTTGGTATTTTAAATAATGGAGGAAGGTTCAAAAGTGAAGCTAGTTCGTTGCCCAAAATGTGGAAATATTCTACCTGAGCTACCAAACTTCTCTGTTTTTCAGTGTGGTGCTTGTCTTACAGTTCTTCAAGGTCACATTCTCTAACTTCTAAATATTCCCTTCAAATTTTTTTCTTCATCCATTTCAAAAATATTGTCTAATTGGTGTATGCTTGATGATATTGGATATAAGTATAAAAATAGTTTCTTTTCGTCATATTTTACTATTGAATTGCAGTTATGTGTTCAGTTAATACTATAAAGTTCGTTAATTTGGACTGCAGAAAATAAAACTAGACAATCTTTTAGGGTAGGTAGCATTTTTTGATATTTTGTGATTTTGCTGAATCTTTTGAATTAGAAGTCTCGCTATATAAGCTTCTTGCACAATGTCAAGATTTGAATATGTTTGTCTTATCTTATGTTTTAGTTCTTGGTTAAAATTTTGGATGTTATGAGTACTGGGTTATTGATATTGTGTTTGGTGAAAACAGCAAAAAACAAGGAAATTGCAGATGATGGATTGTTTGAGGTGTCTGAAGAGGGGGAGAGACGAGGAGCCGGTGAGAAAGGAGAAACTGATGTTAATTCTAAAGATGATATTAGCAATGAGGTAGAAAATGATGATATGTATGGAAGTAGGGAAGAAGGGTGGAGTCAAAGTGAGAAGTCCATCACCAATAGCCAATCTGTTGTTAGAACCGAAGAAAGGAAAAGAACTGCACATAGTGTTAGGACCAGACAGGGAGAGGAGATATTTGGTCCTAGGTTTAATCAAGGTAGAAAAATTGGATTTCATGATTACGGCGTTTATAGGAAGAATCCAATTGACGATCCTGCTCCACAAAATCGAGGTGATGTTGATTTAAATAGGGTTGAACAGAATTTTGTAAATTATAATTTGGAAGATGAGATTGTAGGTATTAGGCCGCCTGCAAGATCAAGGAGAACAATGTCTGTAACTAATGATCTGAGGATGGAGAGGAATGACTTGGAGTCATGTTGGAGAAATGGTGAACATGTCATGCAACAAGGAAGATTTGCGAAGCCTCCATATTCTGACGAGGGTACTTCAAATTATGAGACGAGTTCCTATCATGGATATGGAGAGCAGCTGAGATATCCTGAAGGTGGTAAGGATGGGCTCGCTAGAGTGGCACACCTGGAAAATAATCGAGATGAGCTTCTTAAGAAGCTTGATGAGTTGAAGGAACAGATTAGTAAATCTGGTGAAGTGGTAGAGAGGCCTGGGGAAGAAATTCTTGCTGGAAGGAGGGCTCCAGTTCGCCCTGATTCTTATGCTCGACATGATGCTTATATGCCAGAACGCATCCCCTTTCATTTTGACAAGAAAGCATTTCATTCAGATAAATACCTTCATGCACCACCTAATTTGACTCAAGGTCATCGTCGTACCTCCTCAGTGCAAAGACCTGATTTCTACTCCAATGACTCATACCCTGCAAATCACTTCCCAAATTCATTTACTGGTTACGGTGATGCCTATCACAAACAAATGTCCCGGATGCCTCTTTATCAGCCACCTCGTCCATATTCACAACAAGGATATGCGGATCGTTTTCCTGATGGTCGTATGACATCTAATCGAGACCCCTTCATCATGTCACACCCACAGGAGGGCACCTTGTATCATCCCTCATGCTCTTGCTCTCAATGCTTGAACAAGAATTGGTACAGTCATGCGCAGAACCCAACTGATCTGCCTAGCACTCTGAGATCGCGAGATCCTACTAATGTTTCTATGTATCCTCGTAGGAATGGTACTGAAATGGATTCTACGGGGTATAGCTTAGATGGTTCACATCCATATGGTCAACTACAATTTACAAGACCACCACTCCCCATGGATTCTAAAATTGCCGGATTTCATCATCAGCGTCCTAGGCAAGTGATTGTTTCTAGAGGAGGTACAAAAGTAAATCGTCCAATGGCCGGGGGTGCTCCTTTTATTACATGTTTACACTGTTTTGAGTTGCTTAAGATTCCAGTAAAAGTATTGCGGGGAACAAATGAAAGAAAGGTTAAATGTGGAGTCTGTTCGTCCGTTTTTCAGCTTGAATGTGGCATAAAGGGAATTATCTTATCAGTTTTTAGAGAGAATCAACATGCTTTGGAGGACGCCTCTTTTTATTCAGAAGAGGTGCTAAATGGTAAATTTCTAAGTGATCGTGATTGGTTGAAACAGAATTCCAACATCCCCTCTTCTGATGGTCATGATCATTCAGATTTTGTGCCTAAACAATCTCTAGAGG
Source organism: Echium plantagineum (assembly GCA_003412495.2). Taxonomy (NCBI): domain Eukaryota; kingdom Viridiplantae; phylum Streptophyta; class Magnoliopsida; order Boraginales; family Boraginaceae; genus Echium; species Echium plantagineum. The sequence continues at coordinate 2,726,767 of CM016564.1, read as the reverse complement.
AACATAGTTCAACTTCTCGTGAATCTGAGAAAAGGCAGTTACATCATATTTCCTATCCGAGTTTATCCGAGGATGAAGAAAGCCCCGATAGTGTGATAGTCAAAGAGGCTGTTTCTCATCCAGCGAAGCCGTCATCACTAAAACATGTTGTACTTCCAAGCCTTGAAAACTCTCCTGATAAGGGACGCCTAGACTCACTTCAGTCTGATGATTCCACGAACTTGTATGGTGAGGTAAATAACGATGAAAGTATGAAGAACCAAAAGACAATGGTAGAGAAAATCACCTCACGACAAGGTTCCTTGAAAGAGGCACCAGTTGCATCTGAGATTGACATGTCAGTCAATGACTATACTAACAGTGCAATGTCTCAGGCCTCTATAGAAGTAAGCAAGGAAGGTAGTAAATCAAAAATCAACAAGTTTGCTGGTCTTGTGAAGAGGAGTCTCAAAGACTTAACATGGTCTGGTCATGAGATGGACAATGTGAAGTCCAACATTCTCATCAATGGACACCTGATAACGGAGCATATATTAAAGAAGGCTGAGAAAGTAGCTGGACCTATTCAGCCTGGAGATTACTGGTGAATTTGCTGACATTGTTAACGTTTTTGTTATTTGTGTGAAGTTCTGTCAAAAGAGCTAAATTCTTTGAATAAAAAAAAATTGTTGATAGGCACTGTGTTAATATGGAGCTCTTTTACTTTCTTTGTACAGGTATGATTATAGAGCTGGATTTTGGGGTGTGATGGGCTATCCGTGCCTTGGCATTATTCCAGTGAGTTCGCTTTACATGTGTTCCGTTAGTTTGAGGTAGCATTAGTTTAGAAATTTATACCATTCTTCTTTTCCAGCCTAAAATTGAAGAGTTCAAGTTCCCAACACTGGAGAATTGTTCTAATGGCAATACCAAAATATTCGTGAATGGTCGTGAGCTTCACCAGGAAGATTTAGAGCTCCTTACCCGTAGAGGTCTTCCTACAACAAGGCATAAGTATTACCTCATTGAGATCTCTGGAAAGGTCGTGGACGAGCAAACTGGTGAAAAACTTGAAAGTCTTGGCAAACTTGCCCCAACGTATAGCCCGCTTTACCTTGTCCGTTTTTACTTACTGAACTCAGTTGTGGTTAAAACATACCTTAAATCCTCATGTCACATATCCCATTGCCTAAGCTTCCTGAACAGACATCTTATCTAAACAAGCACTTTTGCTAAAACGTGCATCACAATTTAAACGCTAGCCATATCAAATTGTGTGTAATAATACACTTGCTCCGTAGTATTGTTACATGTTTTTCGTGACATACTGATTATTTTGTCTTCACAGGGTTGAAAGGTTTGGGCATGGATTTGGTATGAAAATTCCGAAATTCATCGCTCAGGGACTGTGATAGCTTGGGAGTCCTGGAATTCCTACTTAACATTGACATTATTTGACCATTTGAATCAGCAAATACTAGTTTATTCTATTTGTTTCCAGAGGCGGGTGGGCATAACCCATCTGCGTCTAAAGCAAGATGCGATGTTTGTGGATCAGTAGTATGTTTTGATTAGTCTCAACCAAAAGAATTAGATATCTACTAGGCCTCGTTTGGGGGGTCGAAAGCTTGCTATTACATGATAATTCTTTGTATTAGCTTGTATTAACTATTGTGTTAATGTGCATTGTAGTAGTGAGAAGTGATTTAGGTTGTAGGAGTATAAACTAGTCCTATTTTTCAATTCGTCATATTTCCTTTAGTTCATTTATTCTTTCAATTAATAGATAGTACTCATTTGATCGATTGGTTTCATAATTTTGAAGACATGTTTCCATGTCACCAATTATAAGAAAGTAGAACATACGGAAATAGGAAACTAGTGATGTCTCCTTACCAATAGACTATTGTGCAATATTCATATGTGAGAAAGTTTAATCTCTTACACCCATGGACCTCCCACAATATTTTAGTGAAGTATTGTCTCTATAAAAACTCAAATTCGCAATGCCAGTTGTCTGCATATTCCAATTACCTTATCATTATTTACTTATTCTATTAATCTCTAACCTGTGGGCATTTGTAATACTAATAGGAACGTGTTGGTGGAATCGGGAATGATTTACATCTCTAAACTAAGTACTATAATTTGTTATTTTGATAAATGATAACTTGAAAGCTCATTCATGAGTTCCTATTTTAATAGAGGGCAACACTATATACATATAAGAGTAGTGTTTTATCAAATAAGGGTATAATAATAATTTCGTTATTGCTAAATGAACTTCCTCACTTATGAAATAAGAGGACATAATGATAATTTTACTCTTATCGTTTAGATGTGTATATAACAGATCAAGTAGCAATCTGATGTGCTCCTTATAATTATTCTATTCAAGTGATCTGTTATAGTCTTATAGACACATCAAACTTGTGGCAAATTGCTTTTAAAAATGGCCTTTCAGTTTCACAACCTTTCTCTTTCATATTTATTATCATCCTCCTACGTTGAATATATAAACATTCATATCTTCGTTAGCTCCGAAGCTAGTAATAATAACACCTTCTTCTAAAAAGGCCACCTTCCTCTCAAACCTCTTTTACATCTCAATTCACATAGCATCATCATTAGTATACAAACACTAAATGGGAGAAATATCTTCATCAACCAATAGGACCATCGTCTTAGAAACAGCTCGACAAGAGGATGCCGGAGCAGCTTTCGTCCTAGAATCCAAAGGTAACTCTGTAGTCTGTACTCACGCGTGGACCCAGAATTTTAGCATCAGATATTTATTTCGTCATTTAAAATAAAAAAAAATTATATTGGAATATTTATTTTAAGGAGAATAAAAATGAATATCATGCGTGCATGTTTATATACATAGCCATCATCTTCTCTTTATTAGTTAAATGATTAATATATTAAATGTTTACTTTATAATTATATTTGAAATGGTTGGCATAATTGAAATGATGATGGGTGTGTATATATATATTTTTTTGTTTGTAAATTAGCGATGACGTGAGTATCGAACCCAACACTTTTAGTGGGGGCATAATTGAAATGAAATGATGATGGGTGTGTATATATTTTTGAATGAGAGGCACACAATAGTCAAACTTGAGGGCTTCAACATTTTATCTACCCTGGCCGTGGTCCATTGGCAATTCAACTAAACAGCCTAACATTATGAAATTGTCAGTTTCACCAGTGTTACAATCGTTTACTTTTCCCTTTGAGTTAATATTATATTCAAGTTTTTTATTCTTTGAATGTTTTTTTTTTTGTCTTTCAATTAATGTTGCTTATCTTGAAATTGTTTTCGGCATAAAAATAAATACATTATCTTTTTCTAAAACATAAGGTGGTATTAAATTGGATTTCGCTACTCTCTATATAGTAAACAATCTTCTTGAAATTAATTTTTAGAAAGTAATCAGTGATAAAAATATGTAAGCAATTATATAAATGCTAAGCAATTACTTAATACTCTAATTTCGCACTCCAATGTCTTTTTCAGTTTGTGGCCGGTGTTTAATAATGAGAACTATTCAAAGTGGGGAGTTGACTTCACCTTTAGGCTTTTAATAACCAAACCAATAATTTGCGTTTACAATATACCCCATTTAACATGTACTACTTGATAATTATTAAGTGTTATGTTCTTATTAATGATTTATTAATGATACTAAATATAACAATTTTATACAATAATATCTATACTTTTTGATTTTGATACATTTTAGGTAATAAATATATTTTTCTAAAAATTCATTAGAGTCTGTTATTAGGAGTATCTAAATTTACTTTTGTCTTTTAAATAATTTATATCAATTTACTTAATGAACTTTGATAATCGATACAAATACTAATTCTGTACATAAAATAATTATGGTACTTGATTTTTAGATTTTCCAAGTTGTATACTATTTTTACACCAAAATTAAATACATATAGTGTAATGAAATTTGAACTTAAAAGCTTCTCACTAAAAATTTGAATTAGATACCACTAAATTATTGAGCCATGATTTTAAACGACATTTTTGAAAAACTTAGTCTAGACTCTAGATATGCTTTTTTTGAGTTCACATGCAATAAATGCTTAACAATAACGTCCTAACAAAACGTTTTCCTTTTCCGTTTTGATTGATCAATATATAGGGGAATGGTGGCATGCGGGGTATCATTTGACGACGGCGATAGTGGGGCCGACGATACTAACGCTGCCGTACGCATTCCGGGGACTAGGGTGGGGAGTGGGGATGTTGTGCTTAACGGTGATGGGAGTGGTCACCTTCTACTCTTACTACCTCATGTCTTTGGTTCTTGACTTCTGCGAGAAAGAAGGTCGCCGCCACATCCGCTTCCGTGAGCTCGCGGCAGATGTTTTAGGTCCGTTACTTCCACCTCTCCTCTTCTTGGCTCATTTTTCCTTAAAGTCCGAGTTCCATATATTGGTGACACTTCCTTAATATCGTGACATGTGTATTGTATTTAATTTTAGTAGGGAGTATAAGCAATGATCTCAAGTAAAATAAAAATCTTTAAATCCAAAGATCTTAATTAGATGTCATGTACTCTACACATAGCCTCTTACCTTTTCTACTAAACATAATAATATTATGTATTACCTTGATTAAAATTAAAATTATCATATTTCATAGTAAATTGCATTTAAATTATATTCATCATAGATAATAGTATTTAAGTTCATAAGTTTATAAATGTAATGATTAAAGGCTTGAAAGAAAGAAATTGGGAATATAATTTACGTGTAAACATGTGCTTTGTATTTTAACTTTTTGTGTAAAAAAAGAAACTGTTAAGGAGGGGAGTATAATTTACGTGTAAAAATGTGTTTGTGTTTACCTTTTTGTATATAAGTGCTTACCATTTCCATTTTAGTGATAGAAAATGTATAACACATCAAATGGCTAAACATGGTGCGTATGAAAATAGAAGAACACTAAACATGGTAGGTGCCTAGGTGGGCAGTGATATGAAATGATGATGGTAAAGTATCGGCCACATATCACTACTAGAATACTAGCAATAGAAAAAGGTCGTCTTCATTATTAGAAAAAGTGATACTCTTTTATCTTAAGGGTCATGTCGCACCATGTACTCAGTCTTTACCCTGCTCCTGTACACAAAGGTAAATTACGGGATATGTTTGAGAGGGTAGGACCTGTGCTGTATGTTTACCATTCTAACCATATATTCCGCCCTTTTACGAGACTCGAAGCCATGAAAGAGGCAACTCTTACAAATTACATCAATACGCAGGTTTGAATACTTGCAAGTTGCAAAAACTAGAATTTGACCATAACTTAATCTTCAGACAGATTGTTTAATGTTTCAAATAGCCAATATATCTAATTGCGACATAAACTATTATCTTAAAAAAATTGTAAAGTAAATTGAGATGGAGGTAGTATATCTTGGTGCAAGTGTGGATGAACTCTTTTGAAGATTTTAAGAATCTACTAAAGTATCTTTATCAGTAAAGAGCGAGGAATGTTATAAAGCAAGCTTTTTATGTTCGTGAAAGGCTTTACAGTTAGAATGAAATGAATAATCGAGCAAAAGGCAGATAATACAATTAGAATAATTTTGGGACCATTTTGATGAGATTAAAGATTGATATAACTCAACATCTTCAACAATGTATTATCAACAAGTTCGAAATAATCTCAAGTAATAAGGAAAAACAAGAGACTTCATACTTAGTTAATACTCTCAAGTTATTAGTTGATTGTGGCATATGTATACACATATCCTGATCAACAGCTTCAACATTAAAAGTTTTCTTAAGTTTGGATGTATTGGATAATACACCTATGCGATATCTACTACTTGTATTTGTTTACTCCTTTCTTGCTTTGACAGAGTGTTCGCTTAGCGCCTATCTTCAAGCGTTGGGTCCTTATTAGTGTGAAAATTATTCGTGATTTCCTGTAAAACTAAGATTCTCCACCTCAGCCCTCAGGTGGATGTTGCCACCCTGATGCTTGAGTCATCAAAAAATGTAAACGAAGTACTAAAAAATTATAACTTCAATCAGAAAATTATCTTCAGTTTACATGGGAAGGTTTCTCTTAAGAGTTACCAGATTATGTAAAAGTCCAACGTACTTGGGGGGGCACATATAGGTCCCGCCTGCAGTAGTTCGATTATTTTTTCTGCTAACTATCCCTATCAGTACATTCAGTTACCTTCTGTGCGCATCCTTTCACAAGTCTGCTATAAACCTCTAATCGGATTAGTACCAGCATCGTGATTTTGAACAGTACAATAGTTTTACTCATGTTATAAACTCACTTTAATGCCCTAGCATAATGGTTGCTTCATCGAAATCCCTTGTCCTCTGGATACAGTCGTTGTAATGGTCGACATGATATTGCGCACACAAGGTAATTTATGAAGCAAGTGGATGATGAAATTGAATAATTGAAGTACTACTTGCAATTGTGTCTGAATTGTTATTAGACTTGTAAAATCTGGATAAAGGTTTGGTTTTGTTTCCCTATTCTTGCAGGCTCGGGTTGGATGTTTTACTTTGTAATATTCATTCAAACAGCTATCAACACCGGTATTAGCATAGGAGCTATTCTCCTCGCAGGACAATGCCTCCAGGTATAGCATTCAGGTATTCTGCCTTTTCCAGTGCAAAGATAGATCTCAATTTTCAATCATTGGTTCTTTTAGTTCTTTCAAGCATATAATTTTACTCTAAGTTAATAAAACATTTATCTAACATCAATGTGTTCTCTGGTTATTGTTGTAACACAAGATCATGTATTCGAGCCTCTCCCCAGATGGGCCTCTGCAATTGTACCAATTCATAGCAATGGTTACAGTGATAATGATCTTCCTATCTCAATTTCCAACGTTCCATTCCCTCAGACATATCAATCTGCTGTCGCTTCTTCTTAGTTTAGGCTACACGTTTCTTGTGGTTGGTGCTTGCATTTATGCTGGTGAGCTTTAGTCCTATTACTTATCTCCAACTTTTGTGTCAACTGAGATTCTGAAACATTCAGTTTCATTGTTCAATTAAAATCTTATGTAGCATTGATTAGTTTTTTCAATCCTTGTAAATTAGGCATCTCAAACAACGGTCCTCCAAGGGACTATTCTTTAGAAAAAACACAAGCGTCCAGATTATTTAGTGCCTTCACTTCAATATCTATAATAGCTGCAATCTATGGAAATGGAATTCTGCCAGAAATACAAGTAATTTTATGATATCTACTTTTTCTGCATTTACAATTGTGCTTCTCAACCTTGGTTTTAACTTCCTTTATCGAACCACACTTTTCGGCTCAATCTAGGCTACTCTGGCTCCACCTGCTACTGGAAAGATGGTTAAAGGTCTTACTATGTGTTACATTGTCATTGGTATTACATGCTACTCTGTTGCTATATCTGGATATTGGCTTTTCGGAAACAAGTCAACGTCAAACATACTCAAAAGTTTAATGCCTGACGAGGGACCTTCTTTGGCGCCAGTATGGATGTTAGGCCTCGCAGTTATCTTTATTCTTCTTCAGCTCTTTGCAATTGGCTTGGTAGGTGAATGCGATAAATTCCTTTTTAAGTTCAATCTATTTCATATATCATACCACTTCTCTTCAAGAAACTATTTTAGTACTGGAACTCATTATCTTTTTAATGTGTTAGCTATATTCTCAAGTAGCTTATGAGATCATGGAAAAGCAATCTGCGGATGTGAAGAAAGGGATATTTTCAAAACGAAATTTGATTCCAAGGATAATTCTCCGGACACTGTACATGATCTTCTGCGGATTCTTTGCAGCAATGTTGCCATTTTTCGGGGACATAAGTGGTGTCGTAGGAGCCATAGGATTCATCCCTTTAGATTTCATCCTTCCGATGCTCATGTACAACATGACATATAAACCACAAAAATCATCGCTCACCTATTGGATCAACTGCTCCATCATTATCGTGTTTTCAGGGGCGGGACTATTGGGCGCATTCTCCTCTCTAAGGAAGCTTGTTCAGGATGCTAAAAAGTTCAATCTGTTTAGCAATGAAGTTGTGGAATAAGTTAGTGAAGAAATCAGTATTCAGGTCTTAAATCCTCCAGGCAACAACATTGGTGAAGACATCTCACAATCGTAACATAAATATTTAATCGCGATGGTATCGCGATGGTGATTAAGCGCGACATAACCGTATCGCGATGCTGATTAAGCTTCCCTATATTGTGCTCTCTTTTGTTGTATGCTTGTAGAACACACAAGTAGCCTAACAAGTGTATAGGAATCTGCAGAATATAATCGGATATGATGGTGTGAGAAAGTGTAATTTTTGGAATCAAATAAGTACTAAATACGTTATTACATTTTTAGCCCTTAGAAAAGTCAACGTTTGTTCAACCGATTACTCTCAATCATTTTCTTCTTTTGTGTAAAAGTTAACTCTTGCAACATCAGCAGTTCACCACGGCCCACATGGTTTTGCTATATGGTCCTTCGAACATTATTTTATTGCATATTACATCATATACTTTTCATTCAACTCACCTAATGCCCACTTGTATACCATCTTAATGGGCCAAAATATATTTCACCTTCGAAGATCAATCATTTCAATATCTCTAATGGGAAAGACATTAAAGTCTGCCCCTATATGCATATTATCATAATATTATTGTGGAATTTTAGGAGTCAAGCTAAGTTAGCTACAAAAGAATAATTGCATTTGGTGAGGATTCAATTTCTTCTGTTTTGGAGGAAATTTTTTATCACTATTTTTGTAAGATACAAAGTGGATGATTGACTCATTACATACTAAAAATAATTGCTGGAAATCCTTTGATAACACGAAATCTTAGTTCTCAATGATATTTCACGATTAAAACAATTCGCTGAATCCCGTTGAAATTATTTCTTAGAAGTTCATTTATACTATTTCCTTTTTGTAATACAAATCAACTTCTATTCTAGAATAATCCACATTATTTCCACCCAAATTGCCAATTGTCATTAGAGTAGGAATTCAATTTATTGATCGATCATCTAAATAAAGTAATTATTCCAACTAATTTCACCTGTTAATGATTCTTGTGAAACGAAAAAACATTGTTACCAATACGTTTTTTATAGTTTGACTATGGTATTGTCGGCCTAACAACTTCAGTTTGTCGCAACTTATGTCTGCTTCTTCTATTATAATAGGAGTATTATTGTTAATAGATTTGTTAAGAAATTAAGTGGAATATTCACGCAGCCTTCATGTTTAGTTCAATTGTGGATTATCTAGAGATGATCGAATATTATCATATATATGAAGATGCGCCATCATGAAAAAGCAGATAATTATTAAAATAAGTTATTTTGACTAATTTCCTTTTCCAAAATTGGAAGTTACACGTTCAATACTTTGACAAGGTATGCAAAACTCCACCCAATCAATCCGATAGTGCGAATATTAATATATTAGAGTATTTTATTACTAATTAGAAAAAAACACAACATATGAAAATGATGAAATGAACAATTTGGATGTGATATTAATTTCCATTCAGAGTTCAACATACATTATTATGTTTTTAGTAGTCCGTAAAGTCGTGAAAACACGTTGATGTATTGAATTCAACCTCGTAACGTCAAAATATTTTGCTAAAATATATCGAAATTACTTGTGATTACATGTCTAGGTGCGCTCTCCCTTATTACATAACCAAAACACATCTTCCTTGAATTAAACTACCTAACCACATAAATAGTTAAAATACCACGTACACATTATGATCATCACAAAAGGTAACAACTCACAAGTACACAAGCATATGCAATGAAACGTACTAGTTAATAAATGTAAGAGCGTAAAAGTCCGAAAGACCAACCATTTATTAATCAATGCATCCTACGATAGATAGAGATATACATATACTAGCCTCCCCAAAACCTATCCCTTCAACTTTCAATACAACCTAAAAAACAACATCCATCTCCAAATCCTCTCATCAAAAAAATCCCAGAAGAGAACAAATTACTGATTTAGAATCTAAAACCAAATGGAGAATCCCATTGAAGAGAAGGAGAAGACGACGAAACGTCCAGTTTGGGATTGCGAAAGCTCACTCTACGATTCCTTCGAACTCAAATCATTCGAACGTCAGCTTGATTCCGCCATCATCAACTCAACTAGATCACTTTCAATGCCTCATTTAACCCGCCCTATAACTAATCATCAGCCTCAAACTTTAATACCCTCCAAAAAGAATTCCAAGATTTCTCGATCTTTTTACAAGTTGATCCGCTCAATTTTCAAGACGAATAAACACAATTCTACTACTACTACTACTAATAACAATCTTCCTAGGTATCGAACTGGAGAAAATATGAGGTCGTCCAGTGAGAGATTTTTTGGAGTTTATGATGATCGGAGAAGGAACGGTGAAGTACTTACAACTATACCGGAAGCACCGGAATTCGATATTGGATTTTCGCCGGAGATGAAGTCGTTGCTTACACGAACTTCCTCCGGGAAAATTTCAGCTACTTCGTCTATTGGTATTTCATGTATTTGATTAGTATTTTATTCATAACATTGTCGAATATTGAACTAATAAGGCTTGAACTAACAATAATTCTAGAATTTTTGGAATCATATTTCTGTTTGTAAATTGTTATGACGTCAAGTATAAATGTACAATCATAATTACATTCGTTTTTTTTGTTTTTTTTTCTATTTGTTCATTTGTTGGATAGTTTTTAAAGACTTGATAATTAAATATGTGTATTGATAGAAAGATGTAGCACATACACTATATTATTATTAATGGACCTCTGGCTACAGTTGATCAAATAAACAACGTAACACTACACAAATATTACTAATTGTATCGTAGAAAATGACCTTTCTTCATCAAGGAGGCTAAGTAATTATTGTCAAATGTGGAAAATATATACTCCCTCCATCCCTAAAAGATTGTCACATTTTGATTTTTGGTGGTCAATAAAATACAATTTAAAACATAAATATCTATTATTCTACATGCGAAAAAGTTATAAAAAGTAAATATTTCAAAAATATATATTGAGACGAATCTAACAGGTCCCACAAGACTATATTATTTCTTATCGTTTAATGAGAATTCATGATCAAATTTTGTAATGTTTGACTAACAAAAGTCAAAATGTGACAATATTTTAAGGACGGAGAAAGTACTTAATAATTCATTCATAACAACATGGGTGTGTTTATAAAAACAACTCAAAACTAAATTCAAATAGGTCTTGATATTTTTCACCTGATTTGGTTGAGAAAGATCATAAAGTGAGTATGAGCTATTACCTAATTATTCTTACTAGTTTGAGAGACACTAACAAATTTTATATTTAACCGTGAAAATTGACGGTAATAATGTGTGGAACATTTTATGAACTTCAATTATATATTTGAATCAAAAGTAAAGCGTGATTGATCTGTTAAATAAAATATTATTAATGTCGATGTTATTTACCCAATTTTTTTGGGACGGCAGAGTACGTAGTTGATATGAGAGCATCATAAGTTGAGAATAAATATTTAAAAGCTTGAGCAATAGAAGGCAAGAAACCTGGAACGAGTCGCGTTATAGATAATAAGATAAATGATTATGACGTAAAATGAAGGCCATAATAATCAATATACCTACTATTAAAATGCGTTTATTATCCATGCTGTATTAAATTATTTTGAACCTTATCGTTACGTAATGAGAAATTCTACAATAAAAGTTGCTAGTCTAATTAATGTGCTTGTTTTGTGGAAGTGTGGAACCCAACAAGTTGAAACAAATAGAGAGCCGGCGCCCATGAATAATTATAAATTCGTTTTTACATCAACGCATAATCATCCAAACTTTCAATGGGTTTAATAAAAAAATTTACAAGAAAATCTCTTTTTCTTTTTTAATTACTAGCGATATATAAGGTCAATTTCAAACTCAAAACTTTAGATCACTAGCAAGAATTTTTTTCCACTAAACTATTCTATTATTTCAAATAAATGATATGTATATTAACAAATTACAAAATTTTAGTATTTTCATTTTTATACCCCAACCATTAATAATCACACTTCTCTAGTTTTTCAAAAAGTTACATACAATATTATTGATAATCGTGATAGAGGTAAATGTAGCTTAATGTGAAAATAGAATGTGATACTCAATTGCTACATAGTATAAATAAAATTCCAAAACTTATTTAATTGATCTTTAATAATTAAATGGGATGACTTTGAAAGTGGAGAGAGTACTAATAATTAATTGTTTAAATATTCATATTATAAAATGACTAATAAGACCTTTAGTATTAGAGTACCAAATTATATTTGATACCACAAGTCATACTCATTAATAATTATAATGAAAAAGTAAACAAAAAGTACTTTGAAATTCTAAACCCTCTAAACTACAAACCACACTAGACAAACTCTGTGTGACAAACTCGACTAAAAAAGTATTGATAGAAATAATCAACTCATAATTTTATGTTTACATATTCGCCTACTCCACTTATTTCAAATTAAATTGCCTTGGGTTCAATCACCAATGAACCTGCTCGAAACTGGAGTGTCTAATAGTCAATAGAGTGGGTCTGCTATGTATGGATCCGGCCCGTTAATGTTACTTGGGCAAGCCTCGATCGACCAGCTCTATCAGGGCCTCTAATTTACTAATTAGTTGGTTGAGATATCCGACTAGGGGTCATTGACTCATTGGGTCAATAGTTACGGCATAAGCCCAATGATACCACGGCCTAAGCGTGGGGACCTATAACTTATAAGGCCATTGCCCTAACAAGTAGAATACCTACGCCTTAGGTCACATCTTCTAAAAACAATGAAATTGTTATCTTAACGGTTCTCACGAATCTATGTCATATCACATATGATTCAACTAATGAATAAATTAAAACTTGCCTCTTTAATCATTTCAACATAATGTTCAAATCTTACGGAGTCAAACTCACGCTATATGAAGAGACGTGACTGCAAATTCTTAACACTCAAAATCTTTACTAGTTGAATCATGTCCCAAAAAATTCACATCCCGATAAAGGTCCATAATTATACTAGCTAAGTTAAAGACTCAATTAATGTGATTCTATTTTCTTAAGTTGTATCTCACTCCCACGAGGTACTTTCAATAAATTAGTTTAATTAGATATAATTGTTCATTTGGCACTGAGAGTCAATAAAGTTGTTTTTAGTTTCAGATAGTTATATTATGGTGGATTAGCCTCTGAAATTGATCGATGTAATGGTTACAAATGTGACAAATATTGTACACTTATCTCGATTATAGAACGAATCTTACTGCAACATTTATCAATGTTATACGAAAACACTTGTACTAAGACCAACTTAAAACAATAAAACATGGCTATTGCCTTGCACTAGATACAACTATATGAGATTATAAGAAGTTAGTGCAAACAGACTTTAAATTACATTTCTTATGAAAAATGGTGTTATGTTTTGTAGAAGAGGAAAGATTCTCAAGGTGATCATGCACACTCGTTTTCCTTCGAGGAAATGTGTTAACTACTAATTACTTCCATAATGCTTGATTGTTATGGTCTATATAGAATTAGTTCGAAAGATTAATAACTTTATATATTCATGTCAGAATAAACTAATCAGTTCAATAATACATAAGCATGATTAGGATGTTTATGGTAGAACCCCGACAACACTTTCAAGTATCATGGCACGACAACGAGTCACTATTTCACGGCCAAGAGGATCTCGCCAATCATCCAGAACAGGGACTACATCCAAACGCACTCAATCTAATACGCAGCCCACTAGGAATTTCGTGAAACCAATTAGAAAATAAGTTTAGCATTCGATTTGTAACCAAGCTGACCGTCGAAAGAACATGCCTGATTTGCCAAAAAGAAAAAGCTATCACGTTGTTATATTAGCAATCCTCAATTAATCATCTCCAGGAAGTTTGGGACCGTCAAATGTGTGAGTGCCCTTTTTTGTAGGTCAACATTTAGAGATGCTACAACCACTCATGCACAATATATAATGGAGGTCTTATTCCTCGTTCTCCCGCCAATCATAGCCATTATAAGTTGCAAAATAATTAAATCTAAAAAAGTCATCATAGAATAGGGAACATATATGGTTGATGCATTTATGAAATTGATGATGGACATAAGAAGAAACACCCTTAAATAAAACGTGAACCATGTATATGTATTAACTAGCGGCTGTGCCAATCACACTTTTCTTTGATTGGTTAATTTTGAAAGAACGAGACAAAAATGTGGACCTCATAAGTGAAGGATGCATTATTGGTTAATTAAGTCTACTCTAGCATAGAAGAATACTCTTTTTTCTCAAATGATTAAATACTGACTTGAGCCTATGTTTGGTTTGTTTTACAGGTTGGGCGAAGGACTTTAAACACTCCATATATATAATTTTTCTAAATAAGTATTATATTTGGTAGCTAGTAGTATAACTGGACTTAGAAAGGGAATAACTTATTACATTATTTGGTGTGGTGTTAGATGTAAAATAAAGGAGTTGGAAGTAAAACAGATTCTCTTTGATTGATAAGAGAAATTTGGCAAACTACCACTGTTGAGAATGTGTATTTGCAAAAAGCCATTGAATCTTTTTTATTTGGAGACTACCACAAAAATAAGGCGAAATGACTAAATTACCCTTCATTAAATCTATCCTTACTTCATCTTCCCCAATTTTCAACCACCAAACACCAACCACCAACCACCACCCTCCCCACCATCATCATCAACATTATCACTAACCACCACCACCATCACCATCCACCACCATCATCGATCACCATCCACCACCATCAACCTTATCACCAACCACCACCCTCCCCACCATCACCATCAACTTTATCACCAACCACCACAAATAATCCCCCTTAAATCACAGGATCTGAAACAGTGGCGGGGGGGGGGGGAGGGGGCAGATCTGAAAAGGGCGGGAGGGGGGGGGGGGCAGATCTGAAAAGGGCGGAGGGAGGGGGGGGGCAGATCTGAAAAGGGCGGAGGTGGGGAGGGGGGGCAGATCTGAAAAGGGGCGGAGCTGGGGGGCAGATCTGAAAAGGGGCAGAGGGGGGGGGCAGATCTGAGTAGTAGGTGATGATGGTGGTGGTGGTGGTGGTGGATGGTGATGGTGGTGGTGGTTGGTGATGAGGTTGATGGTGGGGATGGTGATTGTTGGTGGTTGAAAATTAGGGAAGATGAAGTTGGGGAAGATGAAGTAAGGGTAGTTTAGTCAATTTACATAAAATTTGTGGTATTCTCCCAATAAAAAAGATTCCATGTCTTTTTGCAAATACCAATTCTCAACAGTGGTAGTTTGCCAAATTTCTCGTATGAGCATATTGTATGTCACAACTCACAAGGTAGCTTTGATATAAAATACTCCCTCCCTCTTTTAAATAATGCCACATTTTAACTTTTATTGGTCAAACATTAAGAAATTTGATTATAAATTCTCATTAAACGATAAGAAATAATATATCAACTTGGTACTGCTATCCATCGGAAACCATTTTGACAATTACCTCCTCAGGTAAAAAACTTCAATTTATTGAAATAATATACTGGTACTAAAAGTTTTTCATATTCATGTCTGTTCTATAGAATTTAACGGTTATATCTATTGAAAATTAAAGTATTATAAGAGTTTAACGGTTATATCTATTGAGAAATAAATTCTATATATACATTGCAATATTTTTTTACTACATTGAATGTTAGTTCAAGTTGTTTTATGTGTGTGAAAGCAAGTAATTTATTGATTTGGTAGGTGTATTAGAGTTCGATTCCTACTTTCATAAGTCTCTTAGTATACTCATTTATTCGTAATCTCCATCATTTGCACTTGATACATACACTTATTTATTAATATCAACTTTTTCAAATTATACATGAGTGGAAAATTTGTAGGTAGGAAATTAAAGGAGTTGGAAGTACCACCTCTCCCTTAATTATCCTTCTCCACCTTGTTGACATGTTACATTTCAAGACCTATTAGCTTAATTAAAGACATAAAAAAAACAAAACATAAAAAGGGCCCATGTATGTCTTGATGATGAGCATAATTATAATTAGTGGAAAGTTGGCTCATTGACTTCTTCTTCCAACTCAATTCCTTCTTCAGCAAATCTTTGCTCCTTGTACACATACCATTTAGCACAAACTTGGAAAGCCATGAAATTGAAAACACACAAAACTGCCACTAACCAATAGAAGTTGTATAATTCCCCTTGGTTAAGGTTATCAGCCAACCATGGTTTGTTACCATTCAACTTGTGAACAATTGTAACCAATACCGAGCTAAAGAAAAACCCTAATGAAAGGGTACTTAAAAACAACCCCGTGCTCATCGTCTTCATCCCTTTCGGACATTCTCTTAAGAAGAAATCTAGTTGTCCAATGTATGTGAAAGCCTCACCTACAACATATACAATAATACAACGTAATTAGCAGACTATTATATCAATCGAAATCTCCCGTATGCATTTTATGAGTAGCGACTTAATAGGAATATATTAATAAC
This sequence comes from Echium plantagineum, assembly GCA_003412495.2. Classification (NCBI taxonomy): domain Eukaryota; kingdom Viridiplantae; phylum Streptophyta; class Magnoliopsida; order Boraginales; family Boraginaceae; genus Echium; species Echium plantagineum. The sequence goes on along the minus strand of CM016564.1, from coordinate 2,710,202 downwards.
AAATAAATGTAGAAATATTACTGACCTGCGCCTACTAGAACAAATTGTGGGAGCAAATAGAAGGCAGATAAAGGAACCATAGTAGTTTTATCATCTCTCAACCCATGAGAATGCGCCACGTGTAGCCTCTTGATTTCGGTCAATGCAGCTGCAGCCATAGCAAGTATACCAAAAGCTAGGCCAATGCCAATACGTTGCAAGGGGCTCAAACCATGTGGGTATTTGAGGACACGTCGGCAAATTGGTACGATGATTTTGTCATAAATTGGGACAACGAGAAGAGTTGTTCCAACGAAGAAAACAGTCATTGCAGCAGGTGGGATTTCGAAAGATTTTCCTATGTGGCGATCCATTGTCTCAGATTGTGCAACTGAAAATGTTGTCATTTGGGCATGGACTGTCCAGAACATTATAGAGGTTGCCCAAATGGGTAGCATTCTTATCACCATTTTCACTTCTTCAACGTCGGTTGATGTTGAAAGACTCCATTTATCAGCCTTCTCGTTCGTGTTCTTCATTATTGCTGCCTTGTCCAAGAAACTGAATAAAACGATATATATTAAACAATCAATTTATCAGTTTTCATCAAGATGCGTGCATGTATGCTAGTTTGGTAGTACAATATGGCATCCTATTACGTTAATCGAGGTCTACTTAGAGTACACTCGACGACTCGCGCTCAAATTTGATTACGAGTACTATTAAACTATTTAAAATAAGAATTGTGTGCGTGAATAATTGATGATGAGAATTGAGAAGTGCAGGCATGTTGGTGGGCTTTGTATCTAAATACATCCAAGAATAGCAGCTGGTAGGAAGTAAATATCTTTGGGGCCACTTAGTTGGCATATAAATGAATAAGTCAAATATTAAAGCTAAGGTATCTTTTATCTGTTTGGTCAATTACAGAATTTTATAGGATCTCATGATTGGTAAGATGATAATATTGAAATTGGTTGATGAATTGAAGTATATGGTAACCATTATATATGTGATATGTCTTCATTTGAAGAAATTCACAGGTTGGCCGTAGATTATCCCTACTTGTGGATAATGTTTAAGTATAATATACGGTCACCTTATAATAATAAATCAATAATAATGTGCATGTCCCTCCAAGTTATCTCAAAATAATGCACTCTTTTATTCAAAACCTAGGTTCCTAGCCAAATCCATATACCACCTCCACCATTCATCTAGACTCCCAAAATAAAACTTAAATTAGCCCGAGATTTATTCAGTGAGCACTTAACGAATAAAAGGTACGGTAAAGCTAAAAAGGCTTCAAATTAGTAATACAAGATTAAATAACTTACCGGTATTGCTTGCTGTGAGGCAGCTTCTGCTTCTTCTTCTTAGGATTATCAATGACAACATCATCAACATTAAACAACAACGATGAATCAGATGGAAGCTCCAATTTTCTGTTCCTCCAAGCAGCCACAAACACCGAAGCAATCTGGGTTAACGGGCTACCCACGAGTTTCTTGAACCGGTACCTTCTTGTACCAGACAAGAATATGATCAAGGCAACCACAATTGCACATGCACATATTCCATATCCCCATCTTCTCCCCACTTCATCTTGAATATACACCAACACTGAAACAGCACAAAGTGATCCAATACTAATAAAGAAAAAGAACCAACTGAAGAACTTGATCATTTGACTCCTTTCTTTTTGGTCTGTTTCATTAAACTGATCTGACCCGAAACCCGACACACTCGATTTTAGTCCTCCGGTTCCAAGGGCAGTCAAGTAGAGGGCTGCCTCAAGAACTAGGATTTGGGATCCACTAGCCGGAGTACATGAAGAACTTGCTGGGGCACATTTTGGTGGTCGCAGACTCGGAACTATTGTTGAAATTGTCAATAATGTAACTCCCTGAAAATATTAATTAGTTTCAATTTATTAGTATACTATTTAAACTAAGTGAAAAACATTCAAAGTACTATCATAGAATATAATCACATATTCAAATTTCCTTATCATAGTATATACACATAATATATATCGAAGTTCTTGTTTTAGATATTTCCTCTTCAGATCAAATTCAACATTTTAGCAATTTGGCACTAATATATATTGGGTATCTTTTTCGAATTTCCTCTTCACAGAAACACAATTCGACGGTCATGACCATGAAAGATAATTAGAAAATCCATATATAAAATTACATAGGAATGAATCGTAATTCCATGCACATGAATTGAATCTTATATAAACATTCTTTAATTTTAAGAGTCTTGAAATTCCACTTCCTATTCTCCAAGTCCCAAAGTCTTACATAAGAAAATTAATGTCGTAAAACTATAAGATGATAGTACCATATTTAACATTTCCCTCAATTTTCCACTTCACAAGACGTGAGACTATTTGTTAAAGATTCATTATTGTTTGACTATATATGACCTCCGTCCTCAATGCAATTTTTCTTAACATGCATTTTTTTAAAAATAAAAGATGAAACCGTCATTCTAACGTCCCGTACAGAATCATTAAAAGGGAAAAGGTCAAATTATCTCCCATTTATATTGAAGATGTTCTTACCAAAGCTTGGACAGTAGCAAATATGGCAATTGTGCGGTACCTGAAAAAATGATGGCACATGTTATTTGAAGTTAATTAGCATCAATAACATGGGACAATATATACATGTTGGTGAACACAAACCTTCCCAAGAAAGTGTCAGCTATGAAACCACCTAACAAGCAGAGCATAAATGAGGTCCCAAGGAAGTTTGTGACTGTGTTAGCTGAGCTTGCGCTTCCCAAATGCATCGTTCCGGTCAAGTACGTCACCAAGTTAACAGCAATTCCAAGTGTTGTCAACCTCTCCGTTGCTTCAATCCCTGAAGATTATTAAACCATATCGTATTAGACACTAATAAGGTCATATAGGCTTAAAGAAATCCTTAAGCGCCGCGCTTAAGTCATTTATGACCACTCTTAAACAGATGCTTAAGCACACAAATCAGACTCCAAAGTCGAAATAAAATTGAAGGATATATATATACCAAGAATCATGGCGGCGCTAGCCCATCCACCGGTGGAGGATTTTAAGGCTAGGTTGCCTTTGTGGTCCCATGCATCTGGGAGAGTTTTAGCATCATCTTGAGTTTCGGGCAGTGCCATTTTTAGGTTAATGTTATAACCTTAAAGTGTTGGTTATATAATAAAGATGCAATGAGAAATGAGGAAGAGATTATGACTCAAGTGTGGGAGATTCTGAATTACAACTCCACCTTATATAGCAATCACCCAGCTCTATTACTTATTTTATTCACTTTAAACTAAAAACTTTATGAAATATTCCAAGAACTTCATTTTCAAGAGTTGTGCCTGGACACATCATACATTAATTTTATTTAAATTTATGGTTTCCTTTAATTTTGAAAATTAAATTAGTTATGAGTTCTCTGGTCGGTTGAATAAAGAATTAAAAACATTTACTAATTTAGACTTAAAAAGATTATGAGTGGCTGTCATCATCTTTGCTGGGACAACCACGCAATTCCAAAGAGATTTTGTTACCCTTAAAGGTAAACCTCTAAAGAACGTGGAACAACCATATATAGCATCCACAAAAGTTGACCTTTAAATGTTAGTAGTTGGATTATTCATTCAATCTTGAGTTTGGAGATGGGTAACTTAATTTACCAGCAAGTAAATTACATTTTGAACCAATAATTATATTACTCCATATAATTATGTTTAAGTGTTTAAAAATGATATGTTTAGTGATTTTGGGAGAATTGAGTTTGAATTTTTAATTTGATCTCAAAAGTAAGTTAATCTAAGTTAAAGTATTAAAAATTATATTTTTACCCTCACTTTTAACGAAAAAATTAATTTGGGGGCCAAACTGCAACTTTCGGGCCACTTTTTGCGATCACTATTGGAGGCCAAAATGTAATTTGGTGCCACTTTCAAGACTATTTCGACAATTTTCTCTAACATACTTTAGGAGAAAAAATTCAAATTTAAACTAATCTAATCGATCAATGCTTCATCACTAGTATTCACTGCTACGTATAAAGTAACGACTCACTACTCAGTACTCACGAAGTGTATATCATAATCTATATATATTTTTGTTCTTGCTCAAGAAAATAACTAAACCAGGTATCTTATAAATAAATTAAAATTGATTATAATAGTCACTATAATATAATTAGATATCACAAACTTTATATTCAGATTTGAATAACAAATGTGTTTCACTAAAACTTAAAATGTGGACAAGATCAATAAGTACCGGATTATCATCATTCATCAAGTCATACATATATGCATGTTCATTTTTCAGCAGACAGTAAGGAGATAGCAAAATGGGAAATATATGTAATCAGATTTATCAAATATATGTTGAGATAAGGAGGAAATTGCCGAAATGGTCCCCGAAAGTGGCACCAGATTGCACTTTGGCCCCCAATAGTGGCACCGGTGCAGATTAGTCCCCGAAAGTGGCCAGAAAGTTGCAGTTTGGTCCCCAAATTAACTTTTCCGTTATAATTTAACGTTGACACGCGGTTTTGGGGTTAAAATGGGGCAAAAACATAATTTTAAATACTTTAACTTACCTTAAGTTACTTTAACTTAGTTTTGGTGCCAAATTGCAATTTCCAACTCTTTTCCCTCCAAAAATAACTTTATTCCTCAATTTTTCCCTCCTAAATGAAATGTCTATATGAAGACCCAAAACCACAATTTTTTCCTCCATTTTTCCCTCCTCAAAAAATTGTGGTTTTGGGTCTTCATATAGACATTTCATTTAGGAGGGAAAAATTGAGGAATAAAGTTATTTTTGGAGGGAAAAGAGTTGGAAATTGCAATTTGACACCAAAACTAAGTTAAAGTAACTTAAGGTAAGTTAAAGTATTTAAAATTATGTTTTTGCCCCATTTTAACCCCAAAACCGCGTGTCAACGTTAAATTATAACGGAAAAGTTAACTTGGGACCAAACTGCAACTTTCTGGCCACTTTCGGGGACTAATCTGCACCGGTGCCACTATTGGGGGCCAAAGTGCAATATGGTGCCACTTTCGGGGACCATTTCGGCAATTTCCTCTTGAGATAAGCATGCTTACGACTATAATTAAGTAAAGATGGTAATAATTAAGAAGTACTTTTTCTTTAGTAAATTGGATACGTGGACAAATGTCATATATGCATAAGTTTCAGCCACATACTTTTCGATTGTATAAAAACTTGGATTTTGACCTTTACTAATTATAATCTCAATAATTATTAGACAAACAATATGTAATGGAACAATCGACACCTGTGTTATATTTTATTTATAACATCGTTGGTTCAATGGACACCTGTGTTTCAATATTGCAACTAGGATGTTATCGGTTCGGTTCGGTCGGTTTTTGTCGATTTTTTGTGTGAAACCGATCCTATCGGTTTTTAATTACACGAATCAAGTCGGTTGAAAATTCTTTCGGTTTAAATCGGTTCCTTTGATGTCGGTTTTGAGGCAAAATCTGTTCTGTTTGGTCGGTTATAATGTTTTAAACAAACAAAAAAATAAAAGTCCACGATTTCGAATTAAATAGAGTCTACACAGCCACAGGAAGTTCAAAAACAAAATAGAAACAGTTCATGATAATGTAACACTTATTAAGAAATATAAAACTAGCTCATTTGCTCCCATGCTAAGATTCCAAATGCTAGAAATAGGGTTTACCGCCATTGTATTATCTATACAAATAAAGTGTAAAAGGCTCGTGTTAAGTGACTAGAAAGTCCTAGGTTCGATATTCACCTCATCATTAATTTACAAAAAAAAAAAAGACAAAACACAGCGGAGTTAAATAATAAATAAAATTTCATATGGAGGCAGCAAGATGAAAACGGTAGAGGCGCAGAGCTAAATTGAAGATGATGTCTATTAATTTCTTTTAGTATTAGACTATTATGTTTTAAAGTAGATATATTAGATATGAATTTTTGAAGTTGGTCTTGCCACTTCACACTTGGTCCATTGGATTAATATTAAAGTTTAATCTAATAAATTATATAAATAATATGATAATTTTCTTTTAACAAAATCAAAATTAAGTACAAATATTAAGAAATATCCCAAATATAAATATTTCAAACAAATATATATAAATAGTCGGTTCGTTTCGGTCGGTTTCGGATCAGTTTATACTAAAACCGAAATTTTTTTTGTCGGTTTTGAACTTTTTTGCACCGCTTTGGTTCGATGTGATTCTTTTCCCAACCAAGTCGATAAATCTGCGGTTCGGTTCGGTCGATTTTGTCGGTTTACAGCGAACCAATAACATCCCTAATTGCAAGCTTCATCCATAGTTATTAATGATATGATATTTTTATTACTCTTAATATTTAGTCATTTTTATAGTAATTCATTTTTCATATCGTGAGATAATATTTATTATTATTATTATCAAGATAGTATAAAATAAACTATTATATGTTATTAGTATATATTAGGGAGTAAAATTGAACTTCTTGAACAAATTAATACATGTATGTATTACTTAAAATAAATTTATGTAATTGACATAAATAAATTTTGTATAAGAAAAATAGTACCTAATTCCTAATAAAATGTATTGATACAATTTAAAACCTATGTATTAAAAACTAATGATATAATTCAAGTAATTAATGAGCTATTAGTGAATATATTTCTTTTAATGATGAATGAAAACTTTTACGTAAGGCTTATAAATGGAATATTGAAATAATTCTGTAATCTATGACTATTAGCTATCTAGAGGCGAGTTTATTTAATTTGAGAATATTTTATTACCACTTCCTTTACAAAGAACATGTGATTGATAACAAATTAGTAAATTGATTGAATTATTAATGCTATTGAATAAAGCCTCGTTTTGTGAGCTGATTTAGTGGCTGATTGTAGGTTGTTACAATCAGCAAATTAGTATTGCATTAATGGCTGATTGTAGGCATTAATGACTGATTGTGAGTCTTAGGCTATATATACTGCAGTTCCATGATTATTCATTCTGGAACTGCAGTATATATAGCCTAAGACTCACAATCAGCCATTAATGCCTACAATCAGCCATTAATGCAATACTAATTTGGTGATTGTAACAACCTACAATCAGCCACTAAATCAGTTCACAAAACGAGCCTTTATTCAATAGCATTAATGACTTAATCAATTTACTAATTTGTTATCAATCACGTAAGCTGGCATGACAGCATGGACAACCTTCAATAAAAAGACAAAATTCCTTTTGCTAATTATCTACATTCGCTCACCTAAAAGCAAAAAAATAACTCAGTTATAATAATATATGCCATCGTTGATATCGTCGCTAATCTAAACATGCGCTAATCACGTTATTATTGTTGGGGTAAATATAGGAATTGACCCTGAATAAAGAAATCAGAAACCAGGTGCATAACATGTGGCAAAATAATTGAAGAAATTAATTACACGATAAATGAGTGAGTACTTTTAAAATACAAGTAAGCAAATAAAGGCATTCAAAGTATTGGTGAGCAAAAGCAATTGAGCTGAAACATATGTAGTGACTCTTTTTTATCATAGAGACAGATTAATACCCCCAGTAAAGACTCCAAAGAGCTCGGCCTTTAAATTTGATCCATACAATATAAGTAATAGTATCTCTCGTTTATTAGATTCTTTATCCAAGTCAAGGAGTCACTTCATATCCAATCAATTTTTATTACTTGTCCTCATTCATCCACTTGGCGCCAAGTCACGTAAGATTCTGCCTTTTGGGCATCTTCAAGGAATACTAGTAATAAATAATATTCTTTTTAGTGCCGAAAAAGAATGTGTAATTTTTTTATTTAATTTTATTGATTAATTTATAGAATAAAATTGAAATTTTATGAGCATTATAATATTTGATAAAATCTTACTATATTCATATCAAAAAGATAATCCAATTTGATTTTCCATCGTTTCTCAAAAATAATGAAACTTGATAATCTAAACTAGCCATTTGTACACAGTCTAGCCTGTGTAAATTTATTCATCATATTTATGATATATATGATTTAGATTAATTTTTATACAAAATGCTTGATAAAGTATTCTTTATATTCTATTAAAATTTGTAAAATCGATGCACTGTCAATGTATGTACGAATTAAAATTGTATTTATTCGTTGCTCATGCACAAAAAGATAAAATATATATATAAAAATATTATTACATACAAAAAACATAAAGAAAAAAATTCATATGTCTCACTAAAAATCTAAGATATAGTTGAATTTTTAAAAATACAAATTAATATAAGAGTACTAAATATGGATATTAAATGGAAGATCTTTTTAATTTATATTTATATATGATAAAAAATATTAAAAAATTTCATCTTATTTTTTGTATAATCTAAAAAAGTGAAAAAATGAATGTGATAGGTAGTTAGCTATAATCTAGCAAAAATGAAACATGGGGCTTCATAAAAAAAAAAACTAATTCCTCCCTTCCCCAATTACATATAGTGTAGATTGCCACACACAACTTTGAAATAATAACAATCACACTCAAGCAAATAACACAAGAAAAGTTGACTGTAACTTGTTCTCTTATTCAATATGAATTCGATGATTATTCATTCTGAAACTGCAGTATATATAGCCTAAGACTCACAATCAACCATTAATGCCTATAATCAGCCATTAATGAAATACTAATTTGCTGATTGTAACAACCTATTAATCAAATTACTAATCAGATTACTTCTCCTTCATAGCAAACACCAAGCGTTTTCCTGAATTTTAGAAACGAGTCTTTATTCAATAGCATTAATGACTCAATCAATTTACTAATTTGTTATCAATCACGTGAGATCCTTTATTCAATAGCATTAATGACTCAATCAATTTACTAATTTATTATCAATCACGTGAACTGCATGACATCATGGACAACCTTCAATACTTTTGCCCTATTATATGTATGTCCCTAATATACATGCTCCTCCTATATTTTAATTGTTCCTTTAGTTAAAATTTTTTATTTTCAAATACTTGTTACTTTGGGATTCCAATGTAATATTTGATTAGTTTGCCTTGTAAGCTTTGGTTGATGAGTAATGATGATAAAAACTTTTAATATCAATACATTCACTAAATTGTTATTTTGTTCATAATTACAAATATATGTAAATTGTCAATTATTATTAATTGATTCTTAATTAACATAAAAAAAAGTAGGAATTAGGATGACTAACTTAAAAATATATATAAAGAAGTATTATTTAATGTTAATGTGCATATTACTAGCTTAAATACTACCCAAGGGAATGGCCATCATGCTATTTGGTTAATGAATGAATTACCTATCAAAAAAAAATACTACCCAAGGGTATGCAAATGTTAATTACTCCTTCTTTATATATATATAAATAAAACTCACCTAGTTTTGATCTTTTAAATATAGATAATATATTTAACATTGTTAGAGTTGACTTATATATATCCTACAATACATAAGAACATTATTGTTCAATAATGAGACAAATTATAAAAAATGAAAAAACATGTGCAAATGGACCATATTCATTGTAAGAAGGGAATGTCTTATAATTCTTTTTTGCAAATATTGTTTGATCTAGTGGCTAAATTAGTAAATTTAATAATATATACATATTGAACAACCCTAATTTGAATATCGAAGTGTTTTTATCCAATTCAAGGTCCTTCTCGTGTATTCAAGTTGCTAAAACATTCTTTGGTAGTCTCCGAGTATCCTATTTATCGAAGCGAGCATCATACATGAATCATGAATTCATGATACATGCATATTCACCCTACTTATATCATTCGACTTGATGCACTCGGACAAAAATAGCATCCAAAATTTCAAATGGTTGGTACAATGGTGTGTCCCATGTATGCAAGTAGTTATATTGGTTATTGGAATTAAGTCAAACTTCTTAACTTCCAAATTGATGTAATGAAACTAAATTTAAGAATTTCCATTCACATTTTATTGTGTTGATGGCCATAAAATTCCGAGTTAAACTGGAATTTAGAGTTCAATCACGTCCATGTTGAATAACCCTATTAGTTTAGAATATTTAATGGATGATCTCATCGTTTGATTGAAAATATGTGTTCAACTTTTTCGATAAAGGGCGTCGAGCTAGTTTCTATTGTCGATTCAAGATTCTGAGGAGGCGTTAACGTATTTATTTTAAACGAGAAATAGAGGAGCTAGTTGTCATCACTCAAGACAAGTAAACGTTAGACTACTCCTCCATGTACTTATTGTTTATGTATCAACATGACTCAATTATTCATTTGTTTATATAGAATATAATTTCGAGCAATACGTAAGCTAAGTTTAATGTGAATTTTGAACGAGGAATATATTAAGATGCATATTCCATATCGGAAGTCGATGTCCTCCCGAATCAATATATAAAGATCTTGCGCTACTCCCTCTATTTCATGATATCATGAGCCAATCCCGAGTTAATGAGGCACTTGTAACCCCGTCGATGTAGTTCTGGCAATTAATACCGGCGAGGAAAAAATTCCGTCGACGATTGGGTTACACGTGAGGGGGAGTATTAAGATGCACATTCCACATCGGAAGTCGATGTCCTCCCGGGTCAATATATAAGATCTTGGGCTACTCCCTGTATTGCCAATTGGTTTTAGAGTGGAATTTCATAAACTCTTAACAGTATATGCAATAATTTGCTACTAGAAAATTATTGTTGGCCCATTTGGATACCGTTCTGATGTAGCGTTCTCGAACAGTTAATTTAAGGTAAATGATTGGAGATAATTGTCGAAATGGTCCCCGTAATTGTGCCAGGTGCACTTTGGTCCCACTAAACGGTCGGTCTGCAAGTTTAGTCCCCATAATGAACACTTAGTGCAGTGTAGTCCCCAACCGTTGGAAATTGATGGAAAACTGTAACATTGTGCCAAAACTGAAGTTTTAGCATTAATTTAAAGTTAAAAGGCAAATTGAATACAATGTAATCTTGTATAATTTTTTTGGTGCACTTTCGTTCCTATTTAGTCCCCATAATTGGTACACTTGGTGTAGTTAGGTCCTCTCTGCATCGGGGATTTTGGGTTATTTTAATGTGGTTACTTTTTTTTCTTGAGAAATTTAACCTGTGAAATAACTAAATTGCCCTGATTAGTGACCACGTGATATAATTAATCGATAATTAATATTATAATTGACCAATGTGCTGAATGGGAACGATTTAAGAAGTTAGGTTATCAACTAGAACCTTTTGAAAGTTAGGTGATCAACTAGGTCCCTGACGCAAACATAGATGATCATCCCAGCCGATAAGAACAATAATTAACATTATAATTATTTATATGAATATTTATTAATTAAATGATGATTCATAATATGTGAGTTGAACCTAGGGGTGTGCAAGGTTCAGTTTATTCCGATTTTAGACCAAAAAAAGAACCGAACCAATAAGAACGGTCACATCATCGAGACCCAATTGGGTTCGGTTTCCGCTCAATCGGTTCCTACCGGTTTCGATCGGTTCCGTTTATGAGAAACTTTCTTTTAACTTGTAATTTTGTAAGCCAAAACTTCACTTTGGTATTCCAAACAAAATGTTCAAGAACTCAATAGGCAAAACCATTAAAAATACTACAAGAATAATTGGAATAACGTTGAAATGTAACACAATTTTATAAATTATTGGTACAATTATAAATTAAATAGGTGACCTCATTGTATAAGGCAAACTATGGAGGTTGGTGTTGGAATTTGTCCCACATCGCCCATTTATACAAAATTTAGAGGTCTTATTGTTACTCCATTGAACCACAAAGTTAAATGATTAAGAACCGGTTCCGTTCGGTTTTGAAGCGACTGGTCTTCTTGATAAAACCAAACCAAATTGATTTATTGTCGGTTATTATTTTTTGAATCGATTTCAATTCGGTTCACTCGGTTCTATTTTTTCGGTTCGGTGTCGGTTTGATCCGGTCCGGTTTCGGTTCTTGGTGCACACCTGACACCCCTAGTTGAACCTTTTAAGGGAATAACCAATAGAGGCATAAGGCACAGCCGCACAGCGGCACAGGCCATAGTTCATACATACAGTACAGCCAACTAGCCAAGCTTCAATCAATAATTGGATCTTGCAGATTTGTCGGACTAACTAACTTGGGCCGGTTGGCTTAACTTGTGTCCCGTCCCGTCCTTGAAGGTCCATGAGTGTAGCTTTAGATCTGAACTAAGGGACCCTGAGCCCAGATACTTGCAACATTTGGGGAAGGGGAACTTTGTGCCAAAAAAAATCTAAACTGATGTGTTATTTCCTTTTTGACCATTAACGTGTGAATTTCAAGTTTCATACACATGAAAGTATAATTAAATTCTAAATAAAGCCATTGGATCTTTATAAGCTTCAAATGAACAATTTGTTATTTCACTTAAATCTATTGAATGAATACGTCTTGGCTTGAATATTACACCAAGTCCATTAATGTGAATACGAGTAGCAATGATGATTTAATGTTGAAATTCTCTCAAAATAGTGAGCCATTATTTTCAGACGTACAAGTACAAAACGAACTATAAAAGTGAAATTTGTACTTTAAAATGCCAAGTTGCTTAAATGTATAGCTGGTAGATAATACTTCAAATTAATAAAAGCAAATCATTTAATTATGAACTTATATATGGTGATGGCAATGCAAGTTGTTTGGGGTTTTTTTGATAATAGACAAGAGTACTCGTTGGATACACCTATTAATATGAATTGCTAGTTGCTATAAGTAGTTACAAGGCAGCTTTCACAAGTACAATTATTACACAATTGACGTTATTATAGCGTATTTTAATTTATGTAATCATATTGTATCTTAATTGACATAAACAATTTTTCTCGAAGGACAAGGCTTGTAAATACATTTTTAGCTATAGGCTGCTACTAATATGCTTAATTGCTTATGGGATAGATCATATATGGAGCCCATCCATTGAAATTCTTATTGTTCCCGTGAACTCTCATTTTGGAGTTACATGAACTCATCAATCATGGTGCATTAAAGAATTCAAGTAATTATTCCTAAAGGTGAACCTTGACAAAAAAATTCCTCATGTTACATATATAATCATGATTCGTGGTTGTCCATAGATCAATTGTCGATTCTATATTTGCATTATGATTGCGTAACTTTTTATTAAACTAACTAGAGTAAATTGATGAAATACTCTGAATACTGTTACCATGTTGTAATTAATTATTTATAATGGTACTGTTCGGATTAGTCTCTAGTAGTGCAAACCAAATGGCATGATGGTCCCCAACTTAATTTCTTCGTTAATAATCAAAGGCCACACGCAATTGCTGAGAACTTTTGTGACAAAAAATGAACTTTAAAAGCTTGAACATCGTATTTGGTGCCTAAATTTTGGTTACCACCTCTTTTCAATCGATAGACAGCTTTTTTCACCATATATATATGAGCTTAAACATTTAATAAATTCACTTTTTGCCACAAAACTACTCACTCATAACGTATTGTTAAGGGAAAAATTAAGTTGGATATTTTAGCAATTTGCTCAACTATTTACTCAACACCGTGTACCTGATATTTTGGGGCCGGGAGCAAAACAATGAAAATGGACCCACGAAAAATGAAATTCATTTCAATTTTCAATAAAGTTAGAAAATTGAATATTTTTTGAAGTTATGAACACAAAATATGGTTAAAATTCATCGTAAAAAATTGATCTCAAATTTTTCTTATGCTATATTATTATCATTTCAAATTTGATAATATAAAAAAAATGTTATATGGTAGGTTTTTAAGTAGCTAACAAATTAAATTAGTCACCATACATCAGGATTAAGTATACTAGATGTTTCTGCACAGTCTAGTATGTGTGAAGATATACAAAAGTAATTTTGATATAGAAGACGATTTTAAAGATATTTTGGATAAAAGAGATAATGGGCTAGTTGTATGAGAACATAGGGCTTCACATTATATTAGAACATGGGGCTTCACTTTGTAAACGTCAATAGAAGCCTTAATTTATTATATATAGGTATATTTGAATTTTGATAATAAATAGAAAATTTTTTAGGGTAGGTTCTTAAGGGCTAACAAATTATATTAGTCATCATACATCGGGAATTAAGTATATACTAGATGTTTATGCACAGCTTAGTTTGTGTAAATTAATTTAGGTAGATAAAATTTATTTTAATATAGATGACAGCAGGTTTAATGACATTTCGGATAGAACGGAGAGTAGGCTAGTGGTATGAGAGCATGGCTTCACTTTGTAACCGTCAATAAAAGCCTTCTGGTATTATATGTAAGTATATATCTCATGGCCGGTTCCCTTTGGCATATGTAAGTTTCCGCAGACCTTGTATAGTGAGAGATTTGTCGACCTTATATGTATTAGGTAGATCTCAGACTGATATAACAACATGCAAAACATCTCAGCTATGTAAATCACACTACCTAATTCTTGTATATCAGACTCGACAAAAAAAGTATTGTCAGGAAGAATTGAATTATGACCTCATAAGTGTAAAGTCACTTACTTCATCACCAACTACGTATATATAGTTTTGGAACGTTTTTCACATGGCAAATAACTATGAAATAAACCAAAAGAGAAATATACCCATAATGGAGTTTGGATCATATAATACTCCCTTCATCTCCAAAATCTAAAAACACCTTTTTTGAAATTAATAAAAATATCTTTTAAGGTCAGATTTTACCAAATTTACTATTTAAAAGTAAAAAAAAAATTGTATTTGTGAAATGAATTCAAATTTTATTTAAATAGTAAAGGGACTACGAAAGTAATAGCCACTATGCATCCAAAAAACTTAGTTCTCATTAAACTTGTGTTCAGAGTTCAGACCACCAAGTCCCGTAAAAGTGTATGTGATTGCATATACAAATCACGCGCAAGACAAGAAAATGGAAGCAACCAGTAAATCGCGCATCTCGCATTCCATTCTAGCTAGAATTAAATAAAGGGTTAATAGCAGGGATGATCACCTATGTTTGTCAAATGTTTTCAGTCGATCACCTATGATTTAAATCGTTTCAGTCGATCACCTATGTTTTAAAACGTTCTAGTCGATCACCCAATCTGTAACTACACCGTTAAGTTTTGCATGTAACTAACACGTGACTTGCATTAAGGGTATTTTGGTCATTTACTAAATGTATTTTAAGGATAGAAAATGGAATAACATTCTCTAATTTTGCGACAAGAAAGTTTTAGCCAATTGTGAGGGAGGAGGGGGTTAGAATGATTGACGAAAATACCCTTCCTTAATTGTCATGTGACAACCACGTGAGCAACATAATTGAAGTTAGACGAAAATTTTAACGCGATGACCAAGTGGAATATAATTTAAAATATAGGTGATCGACTGGAACGTTTTAAATCATAGGTGATCGACTGAAAACATTTGGTAAACATAGGTGATCATCCCTGTCATTAACCCTTAAATAAAATGAATACTTATATGGGTCTTTCTAAAATGTGCCCTAAGGGCACATGTTAAGCACTAAATATGGTAATACAATTTAACATTTATAAGCATATAAGGCAACATTCAAATTTAAAATGCAATTAATTAGCAATTTTGTTCCCTTATTAATTTCTTAACCTGTGCCCTAAGGGTACATTTTAGAAAAACCCTACTTATATAGACCTTTTTTTTAGTGATAAATTGAAGAGCAAATGGCTGAAATAGTCCCCGAAAGTGGGTTCAGGTTGTCATTTGGTCCTCGAAAGTACAAAAGTTGCAATTCAGTCCATGATATCGGCCAACGGTTGCAGATTGGTCCAAAATTTAATTAAGCCGTTAAAAATTAACGCCTCAATGGTGATTGTAGCTCACTCCTAAGCAAATTTTATTATTATCGTTCTAACTTATTAACAACGTGTCTAACTCATGAGGCGCGTAGGCCATTAACATTGAACATCGTCGTTAAATTTTGGATCAATTTGCAACCGTTGGCCTATATTGTGGACTGATTTGCAACTTTTATACTTATGGGGACCAAATGGCAACCTGAACCCACTTTCGAGGACCATTTCAGCAATTTGCTCTAAATTGAATAATTGGGCCACTTTCAGACACTAATCTATAACTATATAACTATCTAAAATTAAAGTACAATTTTATCCCACCATTTAAAATCAAATCAATTATTATCTCTTTTTTAAGCATGAGAGAGTATATATATATATATATATATATATAGTATAGAAAACAAAATAAATTTCATTGGAAACAGTAAATTTGTAGATCACTGTAACAGAAGTGGTCTACTACTAGTCTACTACAATCAACAAAATCCAGACACACTCATAGAATTTCAATGTTAATGAACATGGCAATTTGCAATATTTACCAGATGCATACAACATTTTCAATCTAAGTTCATGTTACCAGCTAACTCAAACACATGGGTGCTTCAATTTCCCTCACTAATATTCAAGATTAGTTAATCATGCCCTCTAACCCCACAATCCTTAATCCACCCCTATAAAAGGCAAGCCCTAATACAAATATTTTCCATCCCAAAATCCGCAAACAATTTACTTCATTACAAGAAACCTTTTAGCTTTCTTGATATTTGAAATGGCTTCAAGAAGCTCAACATCAGTTGCTCTCTTTTTTGCCCTAAACCTCCTCTTCTTTTCTCTTGTAAGTGCATGCGGCAGTTGCCCTGGTTCAAACCCAAAACCGACCCCGAAACCGAGCCCTAAACCAACCCCAAGCCCTTCCAGCAAGGCAACCTGCCCAAGGGATGCACTAAAATTGGGTGTTTGTGCAAATGTTCTTGGAAATTTGCTAAACCTGAAAGTAGGGAACCCACCAGTGCAACCATGCTGCTCATTGATTCAAGGGCTTGTTGATCTTGAGGCAGCAGTGTGTCTTTGCACAGCAATTAAAGCTAATATTTTGGGAATCAACCTTAATGTTCCTGTCTCTCTAAGCTTACTCCTTAACGTTTGCGGCAAGAAGGCTCCACAGGGATGGCAATGTGCCTAAACACACATGATACTACCCCTTTTTTATTCATTCCTGATTATTCATGCTTTTGATTTTCGTCCAGCATTTGGTGATGTTTGTGTTCTTTTCAAATTTTATTTTTTGTAATTGTGTGTTTTTATTTCAAGGAATGTTTAATAAGAATTATTTGGTTATTGATTGAAGTTATTACATATCTCTAATGCAATCTCATCGTATATATATATATATAGGAAAGTTACTTTAGTATATAGTCTGATTTAATATGTATAAATGTCATTCTTATAAAGAGTATATACTAATGTCACTGGCCTTCAGGGCTCACGGACTAAAACCAATTCAGAAGTTTGTGTTTTTATATTGCTAGTGCATAATAATCCATCATATATTTTAAACCAAGAATTAAGTTACTCCCTCCATCCCTTTATTTTAGAATCATTTTGATTTTTTGGGTCAAATTTTGAAAATTTTGACCGTAAATTTTTATTAAACGATAAGAAATAATATAGTTATATTGGATCTTGTTAGAATCCTCTCAATATATATTTTTGAAATATCAAGTTCTTATAATTTTTACACATGTAAAATTAAAAATATTTACGTTTTAAATCGTGTCTCGGAGACCGTGAAAAAGTAAATGGTTCTTATAAAAAGGGATGGAGGTAATACAATTTTCATCATTCGAAATATTATCATTGTCACATCACATATGATCTAATCTTATTATAGGACATTGGACAAAGGCGTAAATTGTCGAAATGATCATAAAAGTAAGTCGAGATTGTCATTTAGTCATCAAAAAATGACAAATTAATCTCTAAAATTGGATAAAAATTACAATTTAGTCATTAAAAAAATTAACGGAGCTGTTAGAATTCCACAAAACTTCACCTCCTGTCTAATCTCAAAGAATAATTTGAAACTTTAAACTTTCAATGATCAAATAATGGTAACCTAGACTCATCACTGTCTAGAATGATATCAATAATTTCTTCATTAAACAATACTCTAAAATATTAAGAGGTAAAATGATATATATAATCAAATCTTGATCACACATATATTGATTGTTATGTTTAAGACATATCTAATTTTTTATTTTTCAAAAATATTTACAATAAAGGGAAAATCTGAATGATACCGTAGTATCTCTTGACAATTTAGGCTTATTTGGAACAATAATTAACAATACTTCCATTTCAATTTTCAATTATTAAAGTTTACAAATTTTATGACTTCAAATGCATGTAACATTGATTTAAATTATAACTTTGATTTAAATTAAATAAATGATCATATTAATAGTGATATAGGTTGGACAATAGCCCTATCGATATATAATAGTAAAATAATTATCGATTTCATCCATATAACGAAGCCAAGGTCAAGTTACAATCTAGATAGTTATCTTCTATAGATAAGTGCTTTAAAGTGATACACACGTTACCCATTCATTTCTCTTTTTCATGTTCAACATATGGACATGTGTGTAATCACTCTCGCGCAAATCATACAATATATACTAATTTTATTTGTATTACCTCACGGAATTAATCTGCAACATAATTTATACTATCATTTTTTTACTAGCACATTTATGATCGTGTCCGTCGTACGAGACTTGCTTAGTGTGACTTATCTCGCTGATTAATTTAAATGTTGTTGTATCATCGAGGTACACAGTACACAATAATTAACGCATAATAATTACTTATCCCTCCTACAAAAAATCTTGTAATTAAATGGTACCGTATAAGTTACTACTCGTTTTTGAATGTCTGAGACAGTGAAAGTAAGACAATGATAAACCGATGTCAAATAAAGTTGAGTAATACATCATATTATATATCTTCAAGGGAATATTAATCATGACACATAAAATTGAAACATGACAATAATAATCGACTTAATATTGAACATTTATTCTTCCTTTTCATTCGAAATTAAAGATGAAGAAGCTAATAAGCTAGCCACAAAACACAACCAAACACTATCGCAAAGCGAACTAGAAATTCACTATTAATTAATTAATATTATATAGAGCATTATTATTTTTTCCCATTTTTTCTCAAACTATAGGGGGACAAACGAAGCCAGGAGGAGGAGTCAAACCACATGTAGCAAGAAGCGAAAGTGCAATGGGAAGGAAAATGTTGAGGTTCAGAAGCTTCAATCTTATTGCAGTGCATAAACATAATGCTGCTTCTAGCTCAAGCAACCCTTGAAGAACCGGACAACATATATTCACTGCCGGATCCCCTATTCCTACATGCACTAAACCTCCAAGAACATCCAAACATAGCCCTAGTTTTAGTGCATTAATCGGACATGTTGCTGGAGGTGGTTTGATACCTGGAACACCCCCTCCTCCGCCACCTGGAGGCGTATACGGTGGGCAGTGACCACAAGCAGGTGGTGGAACTATACCTGGAGGGTTTGTTATAGGAGGCAAGATTCCTGGAGGGTTTGTTATTGGAGGTATGATTCCTGGAGGGTTTATGATAGGGGGTAGTATACCCCCAGGAGGGGGAGATATCACTGGTGGTGGCCTGATTATTGGAGGCAGCACCACGGGTGGTTTTGTTATCGGTGGAAACCCCCCACCGCCATGATGAGGTGGAGGCCTAACCATCGGTGGATGGGGTTTTGGGGATTTCGGTGGATGGGGTTTGGGAGTTGAAGGCGGGTGAGGCCGCGGGGTTGAAGGAGGGTGGGGATGGGGAGTTGAAGGCGGATGAGGGTGGGGATGGGGGTGTTTTTTGGGGGGTTTAGGGTGTGGGGGTGGGCAATTTTCCCATGCGTAAGCTGGTGGGAGAGAAATGAGCATGCATAACATGCAAATCAAGAAAATCGATTCAGCCTTAGTATTATTATTTGAAGCCATATTAGTTTACTACAAGATTTTGGGCTCCTAAATAGCTTGCATGCTCTAGTTTTGTGTTCTCTCTGAAGAATATATGTAAGGGTTATATAGCGGAATTTGAGAAGCAACCCGTGAATGTTGATTATTGATAAATAGCCAAAATGATAAGTTCTAGTATAGTGATAGAACATAAAAATGTGTACACATAACAGGTGGCATTTAGAGACTTTCAACAGTATATATATAGTATGTAATGTAATACTGAAGTGGAGAATTTGGACTTTTTAAGGGTTTGATCACAAATTTCAATAACCAATCCGTGACTTCTTGACTTGATCCGTGAGTAAGCCACTACATTATTAACATTATTAGGAAAGCTTCAGTCTGCAATGCACTAATTTTAAGAGCAACACCATTCAACTTTTTTGTATTCTTACGCCTCATTATATATTAAACCTCAACCATCATTATCACGATTTGGAATCGAAAGATATATTCGCTTTAGGACATAATCAAAGATCGATGAAATTGGTACAATTCTAAAAATTGATATTAGGACACTTGATTTGCTTGCTATCACTTCAAGAAAGATTTGATGCTAGATCGGACGATTTTGTTTTGTAATGAGAAATCACTCTTGTTATTCATAAAGTGTGTACTTAGATAAGTCAATTATACTGATAAAAAAAAATTTAAAAATTGACATTTATATATAATGTAATTTATATATAATAGTATATTCACTTCACAATATATGTCAATCGCACTCAAATACCTATTCTAGAAAAGTTAAATCCGTCCCTTTACACACATTTCAAAATAAACTTTGAACTGACACAATAATAATATGGAAATCACGTATGACTTGTGGGCTATGGCGTAGTTTTGTTATGTGATGAATTGTATGCATCTATTATGGAGTTAATTGTTTGAATGGTCCCAGTAAATGGGGTCTGGTGCAGTTTGGTCCTGATCCGTTAACATTAACGGTTTTCGACGTGAATAGTGAAGTTTTGGGGCAAAAATGAAAGTTTTGAGAAGTTGATTACCTTAATGAAACTGGTGGGGACAAAATGACTAAATTACCCTTTGGTACACTTTTTTTTTCTTTTTTCAATTTTTTCGATTGTTTTTCCTAGTAAAAAAGGTTTAATTTTGGTAGTTGTTTTAGCAAAAGGTTTCGGTTTTTCGCAAAAATGTTAAGAATAAAAAAGTTCGGTTTTCGAAATTTTTTGGCAAACAACTATCAAAATAAAAAAATTGAACACTTTTTTTCCAAAATTGAAACTTTCAGTTAAAACAAATGCCAAAATCGAACTCTTTTTACTAGGCAAAAAAATCAAAAAAAATTGAAAAAAATCGAAAAAAAGAAAAAAGAAAAGTGCATCAAAATATCGGGGATAATTTAATTCATTTTGTCCCCCCCCCCCCCCCCAGTTTTATTAAGATAACCAACTTATCAAAAGTTTAATTGTTGCCCCAAAACTTCACTATTCACACCGAAAATCGTCAATGTTTATGTATCAGGGACCAAAATACACCATTATACAACTTTCAGGGACCATCAATAGTGTCACTTTCGAAAACCAAACTATACCAAACCTCCATTTACTAGGACCATTTCTAGCAATTAGCTCTGTATTATGTCCACAATTTTCCTTGGATATATGTGGTGAAGTGGGTTTGTATGTGTTGATAGTGTTATAGCATGTATATGTATTTGTTTCAATTTGATGAGATATGACAGTTTGATAATGAATGGTGGTGTTGTAGTATATGCATGGTTTGAAGCCGCCAAGCGGTGTTAGCATTTGATTGTATTGACACCTAATAACTAATAATAGATGCATGCATTATAGTATATGCATATGGTGGTGTTGTCGTCGAGGATGTTGCTTACTTGCTTGCTAGCTAGTCTATATATGCAGGCGCCAGGCAGGGCACAGTTTAGCTAGTAGATTAGTATAGAACACAAGTGCACAGTTTAAGTTCCTTGTTAAACAGGACAACTTTAAATGAACTAGATTAGTAAGTGCATATTTTAATTTCATCTTATTATTTTAGGTGTTAGTACTTAGTATGTAGCTTTATGGTAGCAGTTTAATTCGGAAATTGACACAAATATTACATTGTAGTCCCTAAACTAAAGTTTTCACCAAATCTTAACATTTTGAGATTAAATGAGACATTAGTTTTAGGGATTAAATTATAATTTGATGCAACTTTGAAAATATAATATTCCATTGAGACATTATTTTTGGGATCAAAGTTAACTTTTGTTCCATTTATTACGATGAGTATATTGCTATAGACCTATAGTGATACAATTGAGAATCAAAACTCAACTTAGTGTTGTTATTATTAAAAGCTCATTTCAACATTAATATATAGTTGTTAACAATGATCTTAAATTGTTTTATATTAGTAAGTCACTTATTGAAAAAAAGTGTAATCTCATCCCACTTAATTAATTGGATCATTGTTCCAATTAACTCTCGCATCTCCTCGGAAAGATTGGCCAATTCAATTTTTAATCATCAAAATTGAAATTATATGAAACATGTATATATACTTCTTTTATTTTAATTTTCACTAAGCATTTGTCATTAGAACTATTTTCCTTTTCCTTCATTATATGGGTGTATTTTTTAAAGTTTGACTCCATCGAAAAATAGTTTACATATTATTTATAATTAAATAACTTTGTGTAAAAGCATACGTTCAACAATTAATTATTAATCATATCCAAACCTATATATCTACACATATATGATAGTATATAATTGCATTTAATATATCTGAAATATAAGTATAAGAAATACAATATATAAAAATTGGAATAATGATATATACAATACAATGCAGCTAGTTTTTGTAAAAAAAATTAGAAATGCATTGACCACAGAAGATATAACGCCCTCATGCCACGGGTGACCATCTGAATTATTCAATCACACTTTCTCATTCTCTCTTTGTTTCTCAATCCGAATGCATCACTCACACATTAATCTTCTCTGTAATAAAACAATTTCCATTAAATTAATTATCTCATAAAAGCTAAAATTATCCCTTCAGTTATGGGATTGAATAGTACTACTACAGTTTGATTAAAGGAATTCATATATAGCCAAATATTTAATCTGTATATAATAGTTTTGATAAAAAGTTAATAATAAAAGGAGATGGCGACGAACAATTCGGCAAATAATACTGGGGAGACAATAGTATGTTATGCTCCAACCATGGTAACAACAAATGGGATATGGCAAGGAGATAACCCATTAGATTATTCCTTACCTCTTTTCATATTGCAATTAACCATGGTTGTTGTTCTTACACGCCTTCTAGTTTTTTTCTTGAAGCCCTTTCGCCAACCTCGTGTTATCTCCGAAATTCTTGTAAGTATAAAGACATCGAACCATGTTGATATAATGTTTTGTCTTAATAATGTAATGATTTTGATTCCAATCGAACTTATACGAATATAAGATATGATTTTCATGTTATAATTCTGAAAACTTTTCTTGAATTTCCCTGAAACAGGGAGGTGTAATTCTTGGTCCATCAGTTTTAGGACAAAACAAGAAATTTGCAAACATAATATTTCCTATGAGAAGTGTAATGGTGTTAGAGACAATGGCAAATGTTGGACTTCTTTACTTCCTTTTCTTAGTTGGAGTAGAAATGGATTTAGCTGTCCTTCGACGTACTGGAAGAAAGGCGATATTTCTTGCTCTAGCAGGAATGATACTTCCATTTCTCATTGGTGTTTCTTTCTCATTCATGTTGCATAATAGATCTCAAATTATGAAACAAGGGACTTTCATTTTGTTTCTTGGTGTTGCCCTCTCTGTTACTGCATTTCCTGTATTGGCTAGGATTCTTGCAGAGCTCAAACTGCTCAACACTGAAATGGGCCGAGTGGCCATGTCGTCGGCTTTGATTAATGATATGTGCGCTTGGGTTCTCTTGGCTTTTGCTATTGCCATAGCTGAGAATGAGAAGTTTTCCATGGCTTCAATTTATGTGATTCTATCAAGTGCGGCCTTTGTTGCCTTGTGTGTTCTTGTTGTGAGACCATTAGTATCGAGAATGATCAAGAAAACACCCGAAGGCGAACCAATAAGTGAATTCCATATCTGCTTGATTCTTACTGGAGTTATGGTATGTGGTTTCATCACAGATGCAATTGGAACACATTCTGTTTTTGGAGCATTTGTGTTTGGATTAGTTATTCCTAATGGACAACTTGGTTTGACATTGTTGGAAAGGTTGGAGGATTTTGTAACTGGGCTTCTACTTCCTCTGTTTTTTGCTATCAGTGGCTTGAAAACTGATATTTTAGCAATTAAAGGTCTTGGGACATGGTCTATTCTTGCTTTGATTATTATTCTTGCTTGTGCTGGAAAAGTTGCAGGAACACTTCTTGTCGCTCTATATTATAACATGCCTTTTAATGAAGGTATTACTCTCGGCTTGCTCATGAACACTAAAGGCCTTGTTGAGATGATAGTTCTCAATGTTGGTAAAGATCAAAAGGTACTTACTCAATGTAGATTTACGTAATATGTAGCCTCGTACTCCAGGCAGGGGTGCGTGTGGGCATTAGGAAGACGGTTACTAATTATCGATCAAAAGGTACTTATTCTTGGATGAATGATCTTTTCATTTATATTTTGCAGGTCTTGGATGATAAATCTTTTGCAATTATGGTGATAGTAGAGCTCGTTATGACCGCGATAATCACCCCAATTGTGACTGTAGTCTACAAGCCGGCTAGAAAGTTCACCTCATACAAAAGAAGAACTATTCAAAGCACAAAGCTTGATGATGAATTCAAAATGTTGGTTTGCATCCATACTCCAAGAAATGTCCCCACAATTATCAACCTTATTGAAGCATCTTTCCCTACTAAAAAGTCCCCTATCTGTGTCCATGTCCTGCATCTTGTTGAGCTCACCGGTAGGGCATCCGCGATGCTTATCATCCACAACACGAGGCAATCAGGCAAGCCAGCATTGAACAGGATACAAGCGCAATCTGATCACATCATCAATGCCTTTGAAAACTTCGAGCAGCATGCAGGGTGTGTCTCCGTCCAACCCCTTACCGCGATTTCTCCATACTCGACAATGCATGAGGACATATGCAGTGTTGCATTGGACAAACGTGTCGCGTTTCTTATCTTGCCTTTCCATAAACAACAGACAGTTGATGGTGGAATGGAAGCCACCAATCCTGCATATAGGACGATAAACCAAAATGTACTAGCAAATGCTCCATGTACAGTTGGAATCCTGGTAGACAGAGGCCTAAATGGTTCCACAAGGATTGCAGCAACTCAAGTCTGTCATCATGTTGCAGTCTTATTCTTCGGAGGGCCTGATGACCGCGAGGCATTAGCATATGCATTTCGAATGAGTGAACATCCAGGGATCAATCTGACAGTAGTGAGATTTCTTCCTGGACAAGATGCAACGAAAATAGACGTACCCGGACCAATGAACCCGGAGCAAAATCCAGATACATTAACAGTGATGACAGATATAGAAAGGGAAAAGAAACTCGACGACGAATATCTCAAGGAATTCAGATCAAGAACAGGAAACGATGAATCCATAGTGTTTACGGAGACAGTGGCGAATAATGGGGAAGAAACGGTTGCGGCGATTCGATCAATAGATAACATACATGATTTGTTTATAGTTGGAAGAGGGCAGGGGATAGTTTCACCATTAACATCAGGGCTTACAGATTGGAGTGAGTGTCCTGAATTGGGAGCAATAGGTGATCTCTTAGCATCATCAGATTTTGCAGTCACATTTTCAGTTTTGGTGGTTCAACAATACATAGGGTTGGGGGTATTTGATAATATTAATTCAGCTGATACTCAAAATCACCATAATCCTTTTTCAGGTGGGAAGATGAATAACCCGACCCTGCCGTATTGAGTTTTGTATGATATGTAGTAACTTAGATGGAAGAGTTGGAATTTTTTATGTCTATTCTTTTTATGAGATAGATAGGGAAGATAGCAAGTGCTTTTTTTAGTGTAAATTAGTGGTGAGATTATGAATATAATGATATTACAAATAATGAACTCCTGACTAATAGACAGTTAAAGTAAATATGAGACAAATCGTTTCCAACAAGGTTTGAACCTAAGACTTCTCGATTAAAAGCTTAGGTGATGTGCCACCAATCCATTCAACTATCGACTTAGAAGATAGTAATTGTTTTCTTTCTAAGGTAGTTTTTGCATGCATGTTAATTTAGTTTAGATATATATTTTGGTATCTTCTTATTTAAAAGATTGTGTTGATTTTGCATGAACATATATTGGACGCAAACTAATTGCAAGACACTAATTGCCAACCAAAGTAATTACTCAAATGAAATGATGAACACAATGTATTCACTTTATTCCAAATATGATATATATCATCCTAAGATGAAATAATAAGGGTACAATAATTAGCCTTTAAACTATATATTACACACACTGCCAAATATAAAAACAATAATAACCATGATGAACAATAGAAATATGAAATAAAAACATTGACAAAATTGAAATATGAAGTATAGAAAATTGTTTAGCCAATTTATTTGCAGTTGAAGCCAGAGGGGGACTTCTTGCCACATGCGTTGAGCAACAAGCTAAGAGAAAGTGGAACATTTAGGTTAATGCCCAAAACATTGGCTTTAATGGCTGTGCAAAGGCAAACTGCGGCGTCAAGATCGGCAAGGCCGCCGATTAGGGTGCAGCATGGAGTCTTTGATTGGGAGCCAACAATAACATTGACTAACCCTCCTAATAAATCTGCACAAACTCCTAGTTTCAATGTGTCTTTTGGGCATGTAGCCTTGGAGGGAGGGGTACCCTTGGAGGGCGGGGTGCCCTTGGAGGGAGGGGTACCCTTGGAGGGCGGGGTGCCCTTGGGGGGCGAAGGTGTCGGCTTAGTCGGGGTTTTGTGGCAGCTACCGCATTTCTTGGGTGGTGGTGGTGGGCATGGAACAGAAGTGGAGCTCACTAGAGTGAAGAAAAGGAGGTTGAAGGTGATGAGAAGGGCAGTTGAAGCAAGAGTCTTTGAAGCCATTTTGTAAGAAGTTGTAATAATGAAAACTAATGCTTAGTGAAGTATGTTTGGGATGGAGATTATGGGAGTGAGCATTGGCTTTTATAGGTAAATTTTGGGTGTGTATGATATTTATTTTTGAAGAATGTTTGTAATTTATCTTGAATCCACATGTGGGATCATATTTAGGGAATAAAATACTAAAATAATATAAAACAGGACAATAAGGTGGAAATGCAAGTCAAGTTGGCTAAGTTGTCTATCTTAGCAATAATTATTTTTTGGATTTCTCCTTGTGACATTCCTTGACAAATTTTCCCTTATATTAAAAGGTGATCATATACAGAAAATTGTTGAAATAGTCTCCGATAGTATAATCGAGTTACATTTTGGTCGCCAATAGTTACACGATTGTATATTAGTCCCCGAAAAGTGATAAAAAAAGTTGCACTTTGGTTCCCACGTCAAGTTTCATTAACATTTTAGGTTTAGGAGTTAAAATTGGGGTAAAAATATAATTTTAAAGACGTAAAGTTGATTTTTTTGCTCCAATTGGTGATAAAATGAAACTCCACAACCTTAATTCGGGTGAAGAAGAAAGGGAGTTTTGGTGGGAGGGGTTGTGGAGTTTCATTTTGGCATTAATTGGGGAAAAAAGATCAACTTTAATTCTTTTAAATTATATTTTTACCTCAATTTTAACTCCTAAATCTAAAATGTTAACATAAAACTTGACGTGGGGACTAAAGGGCAACTTTTTTGCCACTTCCGGGACTAACGCGCAATTGTATAACTATTGAAGACCAAAATACAATTCGGTCATACTAGCGAAAACCGTTTCCGTAATTTTATCTCGTATATATATCAAATAGTTTCTAGCATGTTATTGGTTGTATTATCACTAATATGGTAGTATGGTACGCAGGAATGGTTTTTTTTAGTTGCCAAAAAAACTATGTGCTCGTAGGAATTTTGTCATCAATTATTAGTTGTGAAATTTATTCTCATCACATACATAAAAAGGACAACCTATATCAATTAAGGACCATCTTATTTATTTTGTAATTAATAAAAAAAACCTTCTTAATTTTGAATTGAATCATGTTGTCACTGTTCTTTTTAATTGTCCTTTTAGCCATTTACACATAGATTAAGAAAAATGAAAAGTAGTATAAAAGTAACTAAAAAATGTCAAATGACAATTAATTGAAACTATATAAGTGATTGGTTGGTTAATAACTTCGTAACGAAAGGTAATTAATAAAAAGTACATTGAAAATATGAGTCAATCGAATAGCCTAGTGGAAAAGGCTCTTGCTAGTGACCAGAAGGTCCTGGGTTCGAAACTCACCTCATCGCTAATTTACAAAAAAAAAAAAAAAAAAGAGTTACACTATTTGGGGGGAAAAAACATTATAGCCCTAAGTATTTATGTCGGTCCGCAACCTATGTAGTCATCTTGTCTTTTTCTATCTGGAAAACTTTAATGAAAATTAAAACTTGAACAAGATGATAAAATAAATAATGAACTAATAATTTTGTTTAAAATTTATGAGGTAATAAGATCCTAAATTTAATTGATAAATGGGAGCAGTAATTCGAAACCATGTAAACCTATACTTCAACTTTTCAAATGTTTCGTTGTGCGAGAGTTTCTTTACAACTATCCTAAATTTTAAGTCCACATAAACTACTAGTCTACTAGGCTTTAATATTGGGTATTATACAGTGTTTATATACGGTATAGTGATAAACTAATTAAGTTTTGCCCTATTCATCACTAGCCCCCCCCCCCCCCCCCCCCCCCCCCCCCGATTCATATTAGTTTAATTATTTTTTAAATGAATTGTAATTGCCTTTTAGAAGTAATAAATTACTCCCTCCGTCCCTAAAAGATTGTCACATTTTGACTTTTGATGGTCAACAAAACACGATTTAAAACATAAATATCTATTATTCTAAATGTGAAAAAATTATAAAAAGTTAATATTTCAAAAAATATATATTGAGACGAATCTAACAAGGTCCCACAAGACTATATTATTTGTTATCGTTTAATGGGAATTCATGATCAAATTTTATAATGTTTGACTAACAAAAGTCAAAATGTGACAATCTTTTAGGGACGGAGGGAGTATTATTTTACTTTTGTTAGTGTATAGATCACATGCATTACTCACATGAAATGTGTACATTATGTTTTAAATATGATGTTTCATATTGATCGAAAAGATATATTTGAATAAATTAATTTAGAAAAAAGCAATATTATTATACTAATCAACATGAAACTTATTAAATCAAAATGAAGGCACAAATATATAATCCTTAGTCCTTACCAATAATATGCATTTAGAAAATGATTTAATCTACTAACATATATTTAGAAAATGGTATTATTAACTAGTCTATTTCGCTTTAATCTATATGAAAATCACTACATTGATCAATTACCATATCATCATCTCACTTCTTTGAATTCATTTTTCTTAAAACAAATATTTGACTATAAAATAGGTTTCATGTAACTTATAATAAGATTCATAATATAAGAAAAATTTATTTACTTCAGGGTTTTATATGCAAAACAAAAATTACAAGCTGTATGAATTGGAGGTATTGTAATTTAGCATGGAAGTTATAATCAAGTGGCTGTTTAGTTGTTCTCTTGAGACTTTTGAGGCTGTAATATATTATAGAAGACAAAGACAAGAGACAAGTAAACTAGCCACTTGAATTTAGGCCTCAAATAATACTGAATTTACATATTTATGAATTTTGATGATATGATCAAAATCCACATATTTAATTCGCTATCTCAAGCGTACACACTGTACATTCAATGCAGAGTATATTTTTGAAGTCGGTCACCATTTCCAGTCGTACAAGTCAACTTTTCATGCTGACTAAGTTTACGTCTGACTAAACGTGAGGCCTCTAATTTTTATTAATTTTTTAAGCTCCCGAAATATTACAAAATTACTAAAATGGTCTTGGATAATACGTATAACTTATATTTTAGTTCCTTTAAATGTACGATTTGCACAAATTATTTTCGGTGTTGGTTTAAAAGGGGTACTACAGTCCCTAGCTCTTTCATGAAGATGTTAAATATTTTATGAAAAGATGGACTAAATAAAGTACATTTCTTCGACCAATATCAAGGACTAAAATACACATTTTCTAAGAATATTTAAGTCCTCAAAATTCTAGTTTGACCCACTTCGATCAAAATGCAACATCTCCATTTAAAATGAGACTAAAATACACATTTCCGACCAATAATTTGGGCTATATGCGAAGACTTATCATTTACATAAATCAAAGTACAATTTACACATATCATCTGAAATCATTTCAACAATTATCTTTCAAAATATCCTAAAAACTGGATATTAAAAACATAACACGAATTGATTTGGCATACACATATTTTTGTATAATTTATATATGATGATAATAACTCATCTGTCAAATGCATATGTAAATTGAATTCACTAAACTTTATATAGATATTTTTAAGATGTGTCCTAAAGTTACATATTAAATATTATATATGTAAATACAATTTAATATATAAGCATACAAAGAACATATTAAATTTTTTACTATATCAAATTTCAAATGCAAATTAATAATTAATCAATTTTTTTTATTAACTTCTTAATCTGTATTTTAAGAGCACATTTTAAATAAACTCGAATAAAGTTATTCAATTTATTTATATATTTAAATCTCTTATATAAAAATATAGTACTATTTTAAAATGGAGGGACAATGAAATACCCCTGTGCATACGTCGTCTACTTTTTGTGTATGGCATAGAATTTCAAAAAAGTTAAAGCGTTGATTAAGTGAATAGACTACTTTGGACAAATCTTGTCTACCGAAAAACTCCAAAACGATTTTCAATAATTTACAATGTTTCTAGTTACGAAAGAGTGTATTCCATCCCATTAGATCGACCGAGATATAGAATCATAGAGGACTGAATCATCAATTAAAGATGAGAATGCAAATTTACATTCTGGTCAAAGTTTGTGTACTATTAAGATAACATAAATGTGATACTTTGGAATACCTTCTTGATCGAATCTGTTATAGTATATGGTTTATCTAGTGGTTGACATAATTTTCAAGCTATTGCTTTATTTATACATGGCTTGTTTAGTGAATGACATAATTTACATGTTATTGCGTTAAACTGGAAATAGATTATAATTGAAGACATTTGTGAGTCCCAGGCGCGGTACACCCTCTACAAGTGAAGTGACGGTGAGAAACCCCCAATTATAAAATTGTTACTGTAGAAAGATATATGTGGTTGAATCTATCAAGTTCAAACCCGCTTTGATTATTTTCTGGAGCGTTAATTGGCACACCTAATAGCTAAAGGATAGTATAGGGAGTATTTGTTGATTATGATGAGACGTTTGCATATTTCATCACTAAGAATATATATGATGCTTCAAAAATTTTAAATATATATATATAAATAATGAATGTGTAACATAAAATATCGCACAAAAATAGTACAAATTAGCTCCAATTCATCTTTCCCTTCCCCCAATTCTCCCTTACATTATTCATCACTCCACCTCCCAGCCGGCCAGCCCCACCGAATCTCATCAAGCCCCCCTTGCCCCTCTCCCAATTTTCCCTTTTGATTCATCCACCCGACCAGCCCCCCCCCCCCCCCCCCCCCCACCCGGCCACCCCTGCCCCTCTACTTATGAACTCCACGACTCCCTTCCTTTTCCCTAACACAACCATCATTCATCTCTTTCTCGACAACTTTTGTTAAACTTCAAACAATTTTCACCAAATAGATTTCAAATTTCATTCACAACACTCTTGATTAGTTCCAGAATGAAATTGAAGAGGAAATGGGGGTTGATTTTGAAACTAACCAGAATAGTAATTGCAAAGCCTGGGGTGGTGATTTTAGGTTCTTCAAACGATTACAGAAGATAAATCAGTAAATCACCACTTCAACTACAGGTGTTCATTTGAAGTTTTAAACAATGAAAGTAACGTATTTGGATATCTCTATTGATTCCAGTATTTCACACTCATTACTTATTTTTTATTTTAAGCGATTATGAATACAGTGTGAACGATAAAAACAGATCAAATGAAAAACTGATTGTGCACCGATTACTGCTTCAGAAAAACATTATTCTTTTACTCGCTGAAGATAATAGACATTTCATTATTCCTGTTCAAACCACCTGAAGACAGGGAAAAGGACAAAGAGGCAAATGCGAACATTTGATGCATCCCTTAGAAGTCAAATAACTATGGCTCTCCACCAAGCTCCACTTTTAGGTTGTCGTATGGGTAGACCTTTGGTGTCTGATGATGATACAACATAATGTAAAACTATAGATTAGAAGCAAGCCGAGTTAAGGAGAAAAACTGCAAAATAAGTCTACAACTATGATCATGAATTAAATACTTGTCAATCCTCATTAAATAATTGAGATAAAAATCTTTGCATGACCAAGAAAGAGATATGTACTTTATGAAACTTGACACTTCTTGACACTTATCATGTAAGCATAAATACATCAATATACATTTCAAATGCTAAACACTACTTTATTTGCTACGTGATACCTTATAAAGCCAAAATACATGCCTAAACACTACTTTATTTGCTACGTGATACCTTATACACAACATAAAAAGTGTTGATCATATATCTCAATTCATGGGTTATAAGAACGAATATGGTTAAATGAAGGATCTAGATCCCAGGTGGATTCCAGCTTACTTCATATCCGTTTAACATAAAGATTCCAATAGCAATTACCCAACTCTAAGACAGGGGATCAGATAAAAAACCTATGCTTGAGAAATAAGAACAAATGAGTATACTCCATTGATTTCTTCAAAGTGCAACCAGGGGCATCTAAAAGCAAACTAATAAACAGATGTTTGGTCTAGAAACACACCAGCAGCACATTCCTGATATAATTTGTGTTTCAGAGCCTACTAAATCTGCGGTGGTAATAGATGTGAAGCTTTACAGGGAAGTCTCTTGAGAAAAATTCAAGAGGCTAATAGACCATTTAATGGACCTTGAATGTAAGTTTAAAGATAATGAATCATGCAATGGACCTTCTTATCAACAAAGTTATACTGACCATCGAAAAGAAGCTCTATGGAAAGAACATGTATTGCATTACAGGCATAGGCTATTATCCAATTGGTGCTCCAGCCACAACAGAAACACATTATCAAAGATTCATTGGCTGAGCTTATGGTGTACCTTATAAGTCTGGTCTGCAAGCCTATCACTCATATTATGTGTTTGGGTTGTGGCATGGAGGATATGATGCGGGGTGGGGGGAGGGGGCATTTCAAAAATAACATGTCATTTCAGTTTGATAAGATATACTGGTCATTTGGGTTCTCACTTTGCACTTCTATGGTCTTATGAGCTGCATCACTTTAGGTGCAGAAAATATGAAAGATATGATATTATATAAATGAACTCTGGCTAGCTATTAACATCCTATCCTCATAGTTTGAATTGTATATATGCACAAACCCCAAAAGAGTGAGTGTTATGGCCAAACCTTTCATATCCGACTTTAAGTGCTTAAGTCTCATCCGAGGTGATAGGCGAATGATGCTTAGTGTGGTGTGATTAACTTTTTCCAAAACAAACAAGTTTTAATTATTCGAAGCTGAAAACAATGGATGGTCAACGCAGACATCCTGACTAGATAACTAAACGCCAATGAGTGTCTATTTAACATAGACAACATCCCATTCTCAAAATATCACTGAACCCTCAAAGACCAATAAAACTAACTGTGCCCCAACTATATATACTAGCACTGTTTGGCGTAACAAAGACCTTAGGCCGGTTTGTTATGATGGAACAGAATCGTCATCATACACTCATACCATACACAAGCATAAATCGGAATTTCATATTCAACTGCTCTCGATATAAGGCATAATACACAAACCTTCGCGTAACAACCTATTTGAGTACTTAGAACCAAATCTAAACTCTTTAGCAAAAATGAAACCAAATTAATAAGGCTAGTGAACTCAAATTGAAGACACTTACAAATGGGATTGAAGAGGCTTTATCATTCCACACTGCCAACAGTCCTAGCGACGCAAAAAAACTTAACCCTCCACACAGCCAAGCTAGTGCTTCATACTGAAATTCCAGATTCATACATTCTCTTAAAACATAAAACAATTTGACCGAAAAAAGGATTACAAAGCATTAAAAAAGATTACCTTTCCCACTGTATCAGCTATCCTATCAATACAAGGCTCGGGATACGCTGACCCATTATCCCACACAAGCTCATCATTCGCCGGCAGCTAAAAATCATGAAAGTTACATTAAATATTATCTATCAATCATCGTTTTTTAACTCCAATTCTAGATTATCACACTCCACTAAATCACGCGTCGTGTTATGATATTAACACAATGTAACATTATGTCATACTAAGTATTACACATGACTCGGTCATTAACTGATAATCATTTTTTCACTTCATTTCTCGATAATGACGCTCTACTTCTTTTTCTAATCTGCTTCTATTCTCAGAAGAAATTTCGATGGAGAAAATCGTCATGAAAAAATTACCGGTTTGTTGGGGACGATGTGTTTGCCAACGGAGAGACCCATGCCTGATCGAGTTCTGAGAGATGAGGTAACGGATCGTGCAACGACGCCGTTTCCTCCCATGATTCGGGATGCCACGTGGCTCAATCTGCCGGCCATCTGACGGAATTTTGTTCGCTCTATCGGATGTTGATGTAATCTGATGTTGAGGAATCGTTGACTCTTAGCCTTATTGCAAATGTTTGATTTTAGGGCTAATGGAAAATGGAGCTCAATTTTGACTCTTTTTTTGTGTTATTTTAGTTTTTTTTTTTGGACAAAAATAGCTTTTTATTTTATTTTACCTCGATCTATTGCTTTTCTTTGAATGTGTCCTCTTATATTGATATGTTTTTAAGTTATCTTTAATTATTACTGGAAGCCGTTAAGATTTTTTGTTTAAAGAGACATGATTTTTAACAAGCCATAGTATTAATCGAATGCGAATTAATACAATTGAGAATAATTGCTCTGAAACTCGAGGTGGATTCAGATTGTTTACGTCAAGACATGGACTCGTTCAAATCTGGGATTGTTAATGAATCAAACCGCATTGTACTAGATTCCAATACGAACTTTGTTTATTACTGTTTTCGTTTTTCAGTTGTCATTTTAGCCATTTTCACATACATTAAGAAAATAAAAATAAAAGAAAGGGTAGAAGTTGTCAAAAACTACATTCAAAATGTACAATAATTAATTGTCACTATATTATTCGATACTTGATCATGTCAATAGGAAAACTAAACAAAAAATGCATTAGAAATATAAAATTACATGTAGACAACTAGACATGAAGTATGACAAATGGACAGTATTTTCCTCAATGACTCATTTGTTTGTTATACTCCTAATTATAATCATCTATCTAAACATATAATGTTCTCTAATTAGCACTTCAGAAACAACATCAAGAAATATTAAGACATCAAATCAAATCCGAATTATTATTGCTTAAATGTGGTTGCAGAATTTCTGATCTTTTTTATTTATATATACAAACATATGCTGTACATATATAACTAGTAATAATGACTTTAATGAAACAGATATACTCAATCGTAAGTATATTAGATTATTAGCATTATCAGAATAGGAAGGAATAGCAGAATTAGAAGACATCAGCAGGCTACATCAGGATGGGATCACCAAATGTGTTCTCTCCACTGTACGAAACATACAAGAAACCATCTTCATCCTTCTTCTCATCATATATGGAAGACATTATTGCCCCTGAAAAAGGAGATTGACGGATAAGCTCGATGGCCTAGTGACCGGAGACAACAAAGGGGACTTTGAAATCCAAGCACTTACCTGTTGGTGGCAGAACATTGTCGATAAAGATGAAAATTGCTTTCTCCGCACTTAGCTTAATTCTCTTCCGGATCACATAAACGAATTGGCCAACAGTTAAATCAGCCGGGACAAGGTACCTGATATTTCATCGGTCAAATAACTTACAACTTCAAAGATCAGTGATATGCCAACGTGTATTACGTGGGCATAAGCAGACAGTTCGCAAGCAAGAACAAACAAAATATTCAAATATTCACATACGAATAAGATAATAAGAGCCATAAAATTGGCTGAAACTCCTATGCACTACGCGCATAGGAGAGATCATATAAACCAGAAGCATATAAAGAAAAACATATAGTATCAGATATATGTGAGCTGATGAGATTAGACAAATGCCAGGGTAGGTGACACTATCATCCATCTCCTTTCGCTTTCCCTAACTGTGACAGATGTGGCATGATCACATCTCACATTGAGTAATATAAACTAAAAAAACTTATGCTAAAGACTATTATGACATTTACAACTGTCAAGTAAATCACTTCATTCGGGAAACAGAATCACCGGTTAACGATCCTGCTGCAGGAAAAAATTCGCGAATCATTGAGAATAGTAAGAAGATATGTGTAATATCACATTCCTTAACAAGAACTATAGTATACAGCAGCAAAGAGAACACAAAAATAAGAAACGAGTATATCATCAAGGGAAGAGTCTTACTTCTTTTTATCAATATTTGGAATGTCACTATTTTCAGCCTTTTCGACAATCACCTGCAGAGAGGATTGGGTTGAAGATCAGGAAAAAATATGAAACTTACTTCTTACAGTTATATCAACAAACAAGGTGCAATGGCATTGACTTCAACATAAACACGTTGTGATACACTTTAAAGGATAATAGTACAATACCACGACACCAACACAAAGCAGCGATGACCTTAGGCATAGGTAATCTTTAAGATTTGATGTGGGAAAATGAATATCTGATTGGTCCTCAGGGAGATTTCAAATTCTTGGCCTTTCAAAAAAGTTAATCCAGACAAGACCTACTCACGTGCATTGGGATGCTCTTTAGAGGCGTAATAGCTGTTGATCCAATGTACGCTAATATCATGCTACTATATCACTTAAATGCTCCACTTGGTGGGATAAGGCTTAGATTGGTTTGGTATATTACTTAATAGTTGTCTATGCCAGATAGATATTAGCTTGAGCATTACGAAAATAGTTCGACTCCAAAGCCTAAGGAAATGGAAAGCAGTCATAGTGTCACACCTTGGAGTCTTCGACTATGAGAACCCCTACTTTAAAAAAGGGGACCTCTTTTCCACCTTATTAGCTTAGGAAGTTAGACTCTAGATTGAAACGGAAACCTTTATGACAGAGTGAACAGACATACTTCCAGTAACACCTATTCACATTTTCTATCAAACAAAGTTCGACATAAGTCAAGATGTTCGTGATATAAATCAAAATAGGTCAAACAAAACATATTCACAGAGTATGTGCAAATGAATTTGTTCATCTTCAGAACTTAACATATTCTTGATAAAACTGACCAAAATCAATGATACATTGATAGTCAATCTCATAGTATGACAACCTGGCTAACATAGAAAACAAGTTAAAACCTTATGTAAGATATTCAAAAGACTCCCAATTCCAAAACAATTACACATTATAGTTTTGGTTACAACGCAAACGATATTCTGAAAGTTAAAATAACGAAACTTAAGCATGTAAGTAAGATAGAATGGAATACTCTCTTAAATCACCAACAAGGACATCCTCACATAGTTTATCTACAATAAAAGTTCAGAAGTTTAAAGCTTTTACCGGGATTCTATCAGGGTACTTCTCCCTAATCCTCCCTGCCTCCGCTCGCCTCTTGTCTGAAAAATCACAACCACCATATTCACATTCATGAACCAGTTTCAATAGTTAGATGTTAATAAAAACAACACAATCATTACAAAATAAAAAATTCACTAACCAAAATCATGTTCTAGCTTGAATGAACTCTTTGCCATATTACCTGAAACTAAAAGAAGATAACCCATATAAAGAATTATCCAAGTCCGATTGTGTACAGTAACTAATTTAATTTCTAACAATTGCAAGCATAGTATACTTACACTTTAACAATTAAATTAACGTTTTATAAATAATACAACCTCCATACAAAAAAAAAATTGGCTTGTTTGATTTTAAATACTACAAGATTAACAAAATTTGTGAATATTGTACAACGTAACAATATTCAGGACCATTAAAATTAAAAACTAAACAATCTTTTTCGAATAATGGGAGTATGCTTTAAAACAAATAGACAATGAGATCAAAACACTTTTAACTCTTAACAAAACATCAAAAGTACAATCTTGAAGTAATCAAACAAAGAGAAACTACAATCGAAGATATTGGCACAATCGGACAACATCGGAAAGTCGTAAAATTTTGTCAAGTGAAAATACTGTATGGCTGCAGAAAATTCATACAAATTATATAATGAATATAGATATTGGAAGGAAACAAAAATGCTTAAAAAGATTATCGAAAAACCTTGGATAAATTCGTGGTTTTGAGAAAACTAAGTAAGCCTTATTTCAAAGAACAGAAAAACTAAAGTGAATAACGTTGAATTCAACTAATCATTATTCGACGTGTGGATAAAGTCGTGGGTGACGTCAGCACTTCCGATGGATTGTTAAAGTCAACACTCAACAGGTTGGTGTTGCTTTTGCCTTCAGTTACATACTAATTAAATTTGTGTGGATTATTCTCACTAACATAATTTGCATATTACTACTATTATATAATTTGACATCACATTTAATGCGTACTCTATTACAAAAATTATTTTACTTGATTCATATTTATGCATAATTGATTTTTAGCAACCGAAATTGACAACAATACAAGGAATACTTATGTTTGATGAGATATAAAGGGTACCCAAGTTAAACTTGAATTTTAATTTTCGCTCAAACTTTAAGATAGTGAAATATTTAAAATACTCAAAATAATTACTTTGTACAAAATTAAAAATTGATTTGAATAAGATACAGATATAATGTAAAGATTCTTTTTTTATGAATAGTGATGAGGTGAGTTTTAAATTCGAACGTTCAACTTTTTTCATTAGATTATTTAATTAACTCAAAAGGTGTTTGATTAAAATTCTTAAAAATTGACTTACATCCATTCGAGTGTTTGGTCCAGGTCAAAACCAAGGCTCCATTGCCTACCTGTCACCAAACAGGTCCCACATATCCTCCTCAGCAAGTAACTTGGAAAAGGGTCAATTGTGAATAAATCCCCAAATTATTTCCAACTTTCCATCAAGTTGTTAAACCCTAACATAATAACACACATCTTAAATTCATCTACTGCCCATTTTTCAATTAAAAGATTTGATTTTTGACAAAATTAAAGCTTAAATCAGAAAATGGGCATTATCAGAAGCACATTTTCCTTCATTCTTGGTACAGGTTGTGGTGTATACATAGACTTCCAACATAATGAGAATGTACTGGAATCAAGAGGATTATTAAAAACTAACAATTAAAAGAACTATATGGTTAGTCTAGTGGTCGTAGATATTACTTGTAATGGCAAGGCCCTGTATGTGTTCGAGGATAGGGCCGATTTTGTTGCAAAAAGAAGAAAAAAATTGAAGGGAAAAGCAGAAAGAATTTCACTATTATTCATAAATCAAGCTAACTTGAACTGTACTGTGATGCCCCGGGAACAAGATTGTAGTTTTCTTGAATATGTATACAACTAGATGAAATTATGGAAATATCATACTTATAACTTATCTGTATTTGGTGGAAATTGGACTAGAAAAAAATTGAATGTGCTGCAGTTTTTGCGGTCGTGGAATGTATTGGCCGATGTGTATTCCGAGCCGCTTCCATCTCTTATGCTTATTTAACCTGCAGATGTTTTATCTGTATGTTGCTATCTTACATTTCGCCTCTCCAGGCATGAAGACCAACATCTGAATCGAGACCAATTCGATGCCATAGGATTTGATAATTCTGAAAGAAAATATATTTGAGACCTGTAAATCCCTTGCTGAAACTAAATGTGAAGTTTGATGGTCTCGACATGCAAAATTGGTGAATGGTTTCATAGAGATGAACTTTCATCATCGGAGCTTGTGTCATGCCGCACATTATATCTGTTAAGAACTGGTAGGGATGCAGTTGCTGGCATTCTGAAAGATTTAGCTGAACCCATGATTGTCTTTTCCTGCATCCTACCAACATCTTTGCAGACATTATCCAAATTTGAAAGAAAGTCCCTTACAATCATAAAGATTCTAAAAGGGTGAGCTTCCTCTTTAGCTACATTACCATGAAAATACTCCGTTACATCCCTCACCAAGGATAAGGCTTTTCGCTCTTCAGCCTTTATCCTAGCAATCTCTTGTTCAGATTCTTTAAGAAACATCTTCATCGACTCAAAGAAGTTACCTTGCGGACTTTGTTTCTCATATTGTAGAACTGATCTGACTTTCTCAAGTCCTGTTTCAAGTTTGGTCACATAACTGTGCAAGACATCCGAGTCCATCCCTGCAGCTTTCTTCACATTGATAAGTTCTTTAGTTAACCCCGACACAATCTGCAATCCCTGCTTCTTGAAAGCCTCTTCTTTTACTCCAAGATTTGAGCTGTTCAAAGAAGCTGCATTTGTTGAATCCGAACTTGTTCCTTCTGATCGGATAATCTCTTGAACAACAAAGTGAAGCAAGGTAGTTTTCCCATCTGTTCCTTTTATATCTACTAACTTAAGCAAGGTGTCAAGTTTAAAAGACCTTGCATCCCCACGGTTTGTACCAACATTCATGAGGTTTCCAGTCCGTAGGACAGCTTCTAGAAGTTTAAGGAACAGTCGACTATTCTTTAATTCTGTGCATGCTGCCTGAAAAACATTTGATAATGAATGAAAAGTTTAATTGTATCCAAAGGACAACTGTGAAGGTATGACTTATGAGCGATAGGCACTAGATTAAATGGTTTAGTATTAGATTGAGATAGCTCAGTTAGTTAGAATCGGTTGATGAATGTGATTAGTAACTAGCACAAAGTTACATGGGAAACCATATTACCTCAAGTGTGTGGTAGGAATTCCTCAAATATGTTACTTCTGTGTCAAAGTTTGCTCTATAGAGCATGGCTTCGACTCTTTTAAAGGCAAATGGTACATCAAGTATCGCCTTAAGAAATCTCTCTGCAGACCCTAATTTTGATGTGTCACCATTATAGTCTTTGAGTTTGATCTCTTCCTCCTTGGTTGGAGCCATCTTCACCAGGGTCTCCAGTAGCTCAGGTCCTAGCCCATCTGGGTTTCCTGTAGCATCAGAACATCTCGGTTAATGAAGTTTTGTGTCATATAATAGATGAGTCACCGAATTCATCTGTCTGAATATGTTAGCAGATTCATGTATTGGATTTATCAAACCAATATCGTCCCAATGTGCACTTCAAACTTCAGAACGCAATGGCTAGTAATAATAATCATCAAAACTTCTGCCCAGAAAAAAGCAACAAGTAACAGAAAAAGTGCCATTATGAATTACTAATTAGTAGCATATTAAGTTCTTGCATTAAGCCAAGCAAGAAATTCCAACAATAGTTAGAAGAATCACTGGGAGACCAACATAAAAGAATAACTAACAAGGGAGCTTATATAGCAAGGGAATTGCAGAGAAATTTGGCAGATTGGCACATTTTAAAGTCTTTTTTTAACTTGGAGCACACCTACTTTTTTTTTGCATAGGACTAGCACACTCCCCTGCAATTTGTCTATTTTACCCTTAAATGAAACCCCCACCTTCTTCTTCTTTCTTCTTCACCATTCCACCACCATCATCTCACCACCACCATCAAAACCTTTTGTTTCACCAATAACTTGGAGCAAATGTTCGCTTTATCTTCTTATCTTCAATATCCCTGTTCGCTTTATCTTCTTATCTTCACCAATAAAGCGAAAATTTGAATCCAAATAAGAAGATAAAGTCCCTGGGGTGTCCCCCCCAAACTTCCCCAAACAACATCGCAGACCCTCTCCATATGAATCCATAATTTGTTCAATTTCATCAGACATTTTATACAGAGCTAATTTTCAACAAAAAGAAAAAACGATCTTATAGAGCAAAAAATATACTGCATAACCAAAATCAGGCAAAATGAACAATTTATTTCAAGATTTTTAGCTTGTGAGAAACCGTTCGTGATTTAAGAAGAAAGCTGCGAACTTTTCTGGAACTATAAGATTTAAGCGCAAGAAATTCGGCAATTCTTTTGGGTAGAAACAAGAAATATATACGTATATTTATGAAAGAAAAAAAAAAAGCTGCAATTCTGCTGCCTTTTGGGAGATGGACATAAAGTTGCAATTTATTTGCTAAATCTGAGAATTTATTGGAAATAAATTTAAGATGGGGAAGAGGATGGAGTGTGGAGAAGAAGAAGGAAGAAAAGGGTATGGGTGTAGTTTGATTTAATTTTAAGGGCAAATGAGTCTTTACATGAGGAAGTGTGCTAGTGCTATGCAAAATAAAAAGAAGTGTGCTCCAAGTTAAAAAAAGGCTTTAAAAAGTGCCAATCTGCCAAATTTCTAAGCTTACAACTAACAAAATAAACTGTGATCATCATTAAAGCTTTATTTTTTAAAATGATTTTTGAACTTATATTTTTATTGTTTAATCCTAATAATATTTAATTTAGAGATTATTTTTCAATTTTAAAAGTATTATGTAGACCTAGTATAATAGTAAATTTTCATAATTCATTAATAAAATATTCTTTAACTAAACAATTATATATTTCGAATATATGTTACCTAAATATGTGGAATACCATATGTCAGAATTGAGGCCACAATTACAACTTGTAAACATGTGTTGTAGATATGAAGAATGAATTATAAGTCCTAATCCTCATTTTGTATACACATTATTGACATATCATAAAAAGCAAATATGTTAATCTCCCAAATTAAAAATTACATGCATAATGACATAAACTATGATTCTGGTAATCCAATCTTCAACCGTATTTGATGTGATCTGCATCACAACCCTCATTAATAGTACAATTGTGAAACTCCTGAACAAAACAATAAGTGCACTTTTAATAATAATATAATGATCTAGACGTCCATTATTAAGCGAGAAAAAATAAGGAATAATAAGAAAAAAAGGCAAATACTGAATATTTTATTTTTTCAGAAAGGGACCAACAATCTATAACACATTATTGATAAAAGAAAAAATATGCATAACATGGATATATACAAAATATACTTTGTATAGTTTTTGCAAAATATCATCAACATTAAATTATGTATAATAACTAATTGTGTATATTCATGCATGATAACTTTTGAGAAAAAAGAACATAATACTTCGTATATAATAATCGCATAATAGCTTTATGGATTTATTATTTGTAATACTGTTATATTTATGATGTCACCGCTAATTTACAAAGAAAAAAATACTTTACAATAATTAAGTATGAAGGTAGAAACAAGTTTCTATGTAGATGAAGGGTACATACCAAATGTAAGAGAGAGTGATCTGAATAAGAAAGAAAAAAGCCAGAGCTAGAAACCCATATGCAACCCATCTAGCAACACTCCTTGCATAACCACCTCGTCTAAGGAGCTCCTGATCAACAATTTTAACATTGGTTTTTCTTATATTTTCAATAAGTAATTATCCTCTTCATTCCAAAAAACAAAATGAATAGTTAAATTTTAATTCTTAAATTTAACAAGTTTTATCGGCGTAGATGCCTAGTAATTAATGTAATAGAAAGCTATTAAATTTTTTTTTATTAAGATTTCTTCTAAGGTACTATCATAATAATTTATACAAATTTTAGTAATTATTGATGTCGTTTATGCATTAATAAAAATATTAATAGAAAATTTCTTTATCGATCCGCTAGATAGTAGTGCTACCATACCTACATTATATACTGTATATTTTAATGGTTAAATTTGAATTAGATAGTTTGATCACAAATAAATTAAAGATAGATGATAGATTTGAAAAAGGTGAAACATGTTCGTTAGTAATAGACTAATAGTGTGTTGAAATAAAGTAAATGATAAGCAACCTCTCTAACGTGTGCGTTGATATCTTCCACTCCATTGACTTGTAAAGGGATGAGATGAACCATCCTCAGTTGATGCTG
Source organism: Echium plantagineum (assembly GCA_003412495.2). Lineage (NCBI taxonomy): Eukaryota > Viridiplantae > Streptophyta > Magnoliopsida > Boraginales > Boraginaceae > Echium > Echium plantagineum. Next base: position 2,666,087 of record CM016564.1, on the reverse strand, counting down.
CTCGACATGGACTCCTTCTCTGAACTGTTAAAATGGAGTGCATGCATTATTAGTCAAGTTTGGTCAGCTTAAAGGGATTATATTAACGTTTATGAAGATAATTGATAAAATAATCTTATTAGACAATATTTGTATGCTATACTCTATTTCTTGCAAATATCTGGACCATGATATCAGTCGAAAATATGTATTTTAGTATCTCCTTTTAAAGAAATGACGGTAAACTTTTGACGGAAGTACACATTTTAAAAAATATTGAAGTTTTAAAATTTTATTTTGATTTTATTTTCGTCAAAATTAAATTTCTCTGTAAAAAAAGAGACTAAACTATACACCACATCAATATCATGGACTATTTGCATAAATCATATATTAAATCACACCAAATTTAATTAACATATTATATACAATATAATAATCCTTTCACATTCCCTAAATATTCATATTGATATATAATGATGAAAAGTAACAAATATTCATGTGTATCTTATTGCCCCACCGAACTTTTATAACATGCACTAATAAGAAACAGAGTAGAATGAAAATTAAATAAATACTCCCTTCATTCCTAAAAATTTGATACATTTTGACTTTTGGCATAATCAAATTTGAAAAAATTAAAAAAATTCTCATTAAACGATAAAGAATAATATAGTCATGTGGGATCTTGTTAGATTCGTCTCAATATATATTTTTGAAATATCAACTTTTTATAATTTTTTTGGATGTAAAATAAGAGATATTTATATTTTAATTCAATTGTGTTTTGTTGACCATCAAAAGTCAAAATGTATCAATCTTTTAGGGACGGAGGGAGTATATATATACTTATATTTTTTTTTTGTTTTTTTTATTTGATATACGTTTGACAAATAAACTAGTATGTATCATATTGAAAGTTATTCGAGATGATAGATGTACAAATCAATATAACATAAATATCAAAATTTAAAAACACGGTAATATTTACGACAATGAAATCCTTTTATTAGGTTTTACTAATAATATGTGAATACTGTATATAATAACTTTGTAAGGATACTCGAATCTAAAACCTTCTTGTTGAAGACACTGACTGAATATAATATATAGGCTAATCATTGATGATATCATATCATTCAATTAAATAAATCGAATTGGATAATAAATTTTGAGACAAAGTCTTTTGAAATGTTTAATGTCGCTTGATTACATATCGTTACTCAAATGATATGATAAGTATAATGATTATCAGTAATGTCAAAATTGATTAAAAAAAAAGTTTATTATGAAGCAGTAATATATTATGGGGTCAAGAAAATATATTTTCATGCATGGCTTAGTTTTAATTATTATGTCGATACATGTTTGAGTTTTTTTTTCCTTTTTTGTAAATAAAATTATAACGTTGAACATAATAAAAGTATTCAATATTTTGAAACAACAAATTCAGATTATCAAAATAATTGAAAAAGATATACGGACTATATACCATGGAGGAATTGATGTTATCTTCCGTTGCCAATGGTGGAGCAACTCTACTCAAAATTACAAACTTGTCCCTTAGTTGCCGGTTCATTATTGGAACTTCTGGGGCTCGCATAGTCACTGTATATCATACATGCATATTGTACCCTCACTCATCAACTTCGCAATACTTCGATTGTATAGTTAATAATCAAAGTAGGTGATTTATACAAACTTAACACCAAATTCGTTAACGGTTAACATACACGGTTTGGCTCGGGTGAAATACTAAACAATTATAAGCATACATGAATAATGTATTACCTTTAAGTTGCCGTCTTTCCTGGGGCAACAATATACCCCTACTCGGTTGGCCAACATAGTCATGAGAATTTGTAGTATTGACCTAAAGTGTAAAGCAATAAACACACAAAACAAAATATAAGTAATTCATCAACAACAATAATTACACTAGCAGTCTAACAATTCATATATTATTACAGAATTTTGATGAGACACATACATAGATTGAAGCGAGTTATTCGTTAATTAATTAGTTGATTAATTGGTTTGTTAAACCATGCCAAGTAATATGGAGTACAATAGATAATAATACCTTAAAAACAATCCTCTGATCGGACAAATTCGACAACCAAACAGAACATGTCGCCTCCCTTCCGAGTTCATCTAATCGAACACCATCATCATCATAAATTATGGAACACTACTCTTAAAAAATAACAATGCAACATAAGAAGAAAACCAAGGTAAATATCTCACAAGGAAATCGAAGTTCCCGACGCTCGACTTGAAGAAGTTGCCTATTCATCACTTTCTGCATTTACTGCAACTTGATACAATAACTTGGAAATGGAGTACTAGTTTGGTGATGATCAACTTTGGTCGAAGATAATATATGTATATATAGCACAATTGCTAACATTAAATATATGTTTTCATTGTTTTTAAAAATTAATTGACCTTTTCTTCCACGAGTAGCAAATGATTTGGACATTGGTACTAATATGATTTTATTGACTGGCTCAACTAATTATTTACCTACTTAGGTAGTTAAATGGAATATAATAGACAATCCTCGTAGAAATTATAGTGTCCCTTCGCAAGAAATTTGAATATATAATTTCTATGCAACTAGTCAGAATTCAAACGAATCATCGTTTGATTCTTGAAAATGACAAGGCTAATAAATTAGTGAATGTGGGGTTATGTGGATAGCTAAACTGTGAGCAAAACTATTATTAGAAAATTTCCATTGGCTCCCTAAATTATCCCGATGCTAAAGGTAAGGTCTTTTTTAATTATTAGTAATAAATAAAAATATTTTTTTATTAGTTGACTCCATCTTTAATTATCAGAAAATTTGTCTCAAAATCTAATAGTGTATGTGTTTTCAAATTTACCTTCAATTCATTTTTTAGCGATAAAATAAAAAATAGGAGGCAATTTGAAAAGAAGATAGTTCAATCCCTTATTTGAAAAGATCGAAAGTTGAGAGACCCTATCCATTAACGTTCGGATAGTTTATGGGGCAAAAAAACATAAGTATATTTCTAACTATACGATCTATTGTTAGAGTATATCCCTTTATAAAAAATAATTTAAAAAAAATCCAATGACCCATCGATCCCTTGAATACTAAACCTCGAAAACCATGGGTACAGTAAATCCGTAACAGTAAGGGAAGTCTCCTAGCTAACCAGCCAAGGCCAAGTACTGCAACTACAATGACACCTTGTAACACATTTTGTTTGAGTTGTGAACATATTGTATTTATTGACAAAAAAAGAGAATTGAACTAGTGTCAAGAGAATACCTCTTAAAATGAGACACCAATGTTTCAGGCGGGATAAAATCAACATTTTTCATGTTAATATCTTTATTATTTTCAGTAGAAATTGAAACATTAGGCAATAATGTAGTAGTAATAGGTTCATTATTTTTTTTGAATGAATCAATTGTTGAGATTCTCGCTACTAAATCAGCCAAAAATTCGAACGATGTGAATCATCGGTTGACTATTAAAATTGACAAGGTTAATAAATAAGTGAAGGTGAGGTTATGTGGGATTGCTAAACTGTGATAATCGAAAAACGGATAAAAATTTAGTAGCGAACAAATTTTGAGAAATTAGAGAAATATGGTTTGCTATTCAGTATTTGCCTTTTTTTCTTGTTATCCCTTATTTTTCCTGTTTAATGGATCTTTAGATAATTATATTGTTATTATTTCAACTAAAGTGTACTTATTGTTTTGTTCAGGAGTTTCATACTTATACTATTAATGAAGGTTGTGGTGGAGATCGCATCAAATACGGTTGAAGATTGGAAGTTATAGTTTATGTCATTATGCATGTAATTTGTTTAAGAGATTAAAATCTTTGTTTTTTATGATATGTCAAAAATATGTATACAAATGAGGATTAGGATTTATAATCCATTCTTCGTATCTATAACATATGTTTACAATTAAGTTGCAATTGTGGCCTAAATTCCTATAGATCCATTAACGAAATATTTTTAACTAAACGATTATATATTTCAAATATATGCTACTTAAGCATGTGGAATACCATATGCCGAAACTTAGGCCACAATTGCAACTTGTAAACATTTATTGTAGATATGAAAAATGGATCATAAATCATAATCCTCATTTTGTATGCACATTATTGACACATCATAAAAAACAAAGATTTTAATCTCCCAAGTTTAAAATTACATGCATAATGACGTAAACTATGATTGTGATAATCCAATCTTCAACGGTATTTGATGTGATCCGCATCACAACCTTCATTAATAGTACAATTGTGAAACTCCTGAACAAAACAATAAGTGCACTTTAAATGAAATAATAACAATATAATGATCTAAAGATCCATTAAACAGGAAAAAAAATAAGGGATAACAAGAAAAAAGACAAATACTGAATATCTTCAAGAATATTAGAGCTTTATATTCTTCGTAGGACAATTATCTCTAATGTACTTCTATTTATAGGTTTAACAAGGAACCTAAAGGAAACAACTTTCCCTACAAAAAGGCCCACATTAATTAGCTACGTAATACTTAGTAATTACTTCATTCTTAAGAAATAACTCTAATAGGTAATAACTTGTTTCTCAATTATTTCCTTAACAGAAAGACTATGAAATTGGCTTCACAATCCAACACCATATATTAACTGAAACCAAATTTAATTAACATATATACAACATAATAATCCTTTCACATCCCCAAAATATTCATATTGATTCTTTAATATATATATAATTATGAAAAGTAACAAATATTCATGTGTATCTTATTGACCCACTGAACTTTTATAACATTAATAAGAAAGTAGGATGAAAATTAAATAAATATATATGTGATATACGTTTGACAAATTATTATGTAGATCATATTGAGAGTTATTCGAGATAATAGATGTACAAATCAATATAATATAAATATCAAAATTCAAGAACGCGATAATATTTTAGCTTAATTGTGATCAAAACTATTACTCCCCTAAATTATCTGGATGCTAAAGGAATGATCTTTTTTAATTATTAGTAATAGATAAAAATGTTTTTTTATTACCCCAAATTTAATTATTAGAAAATTCGCCCCGAAATTTAATAGTGTATGTGTTTTCAAATTTGCCTTTATCTCAATTTATTTTTTTGGCAATAAAACGAAAAATAGGAGGGCAATTTGAAAAGAAGATAGTTCAATCTCTTATTTAAAAAGATCGAAAGTTGAGACCCTCTCCGTTAATGTTCGGATGGTTTATGGGGCAAAAGAACATAAGTCTATTTTTAACTATATGATTTATTGTTGGAATATATCCCTATATAGAATATTAAACCTCTAAAACCATGGGTACAATAAAGGCCAAGTACTGCAACTACAATGACATCTTGTAACACATTTTGTTTGAGTTGTGAACATATTGTATTTATTGATAAAAAAGAGAATTGAACTAGTGTCAAGAATACCTCTTAAAACGAGACATGTCTCATGCGGGACAAAATCAACATTTTTTATGTTAATATCTCATTATTTTCGGTAAGAATTGAAACATTAGGCAAGGATGTAGTAGTAGTAGTAAGTCCATTCTTTTTTAAAAAAGAATCAATTATTGAGATTTTCGCTACTAAACCGGCCAAAAATTCGAACAATACCAATCATCGGTTGACTATTGAAATGGACAAGGTTAATAAATAAGTGAAGGTGGGGTTATGTGGGATTGCTAAACTGTGATAATCGAAAAACGGATTAAAATTTAATATCGAACAAATTTTGAGAAAATAGAGATATATGGTTTGCTATATTAAGAAAAAATCAGGATTTGAAATACAAACTACATTCTGGGTACTACAAAATCTGAAACTGATATTGTTCATGAAACAGACCGATCGAGGAAGACAATACATGAGGATTTTTCTCCCAAAAAAACCTGGAAAGATTATGACCGCTTAATGAGATAACCAATAACTAGGCCAACCAGACCGATGATAATAACAACAATTGACGAGAAACCACCACCCTGAGTTTTGTTTGAGTTACGCTTCATGAGATCCTACACATATAGAGACAGAAGTGAGTGACATTCACCGTAACTCAAATACAAACAGTAATACAAATGAATGCTTAAAGGAGGCTGAACAGTCGTAAACATGTATGAGAAGTGCGCAATATGCAGTTTTTTATTTTGAAGAACCAGTTGTATCTGAAGCATCAAGTTATATGTGTGGTTGCGCGAGCTGCATGATGGTTTCTTGGTAACTCCCCTAATGTGAGTCATAGAAACCAGACTACAGGTTTATTGCATATTTAAAGTCACCAGAGAACTCCATTTGTACGTACATTATTCTAGGATTTCACCTTGCAGCTCCTCTTATAGACAATAGCAACTTAATAAAACCATTCATATTTCAACGTTTGTCACTGGTGATAAAAATGACTTAATACGTTGCATCTCAACACAATTTCTAGCAATCATCCTGATCAGATAAATGTACAACATTTTCGAAAGTTGTGGTTTTTAAGATTCAGACATAGGTCGAAAAAATAAATTAATGAACATGACATAAGCCACACCTGTATGAATATTCCAAAGAATTTAAGCCATAGCTAAATAACTATGGCACACAGCTAATTGTGAATACAAATGAAGATATCCCAACTTACCAATTCTTGGCGAAGTCTGTTAACCTGTTGAAGTGCTGCAGCCCTTTCCTCGCTCAATCTTGAACTTAGAGGTCTTGCCTGGAAATTATACAAATGTAACATTTATGATCCATCTTGAAAGTGTAGACAAGCAACAATGGAAAAGAGATACATATAAGAAAAACCACAGAGATTCTAATATCAGAGTACCCCTCCTAATAAACTGGCAACAATATGTAAAGAGCAAAGGAAATGACAGTAATGTATTTCCTGAAATGTATTTCCTGAATTCAGGTGTAATTTGATCCACTAATCTCTTGAACAAACTACTTGCTACATGAACTATTTGACAAATTAAGTCATCCCTAATACATTGAAGAAGGAAACTGCACAGCCATCCTTTCGACCTTCTTAATTGCAGTGTCAAACAACTCAAGATAATGCTAGGATTTCATAACTCCATATACACAAAACAAAACCCATGAGAACCCTCTTATAAATCAGTCACTGATTCAATCATCTCATGTGCAAATTTTACTAACTAAATGATAAAACCAAGTGCAATCAAGATACAAAGAACTGAAAGAGCTTATAGATATTGCTAATCATGTCCATGACACACTATTGTAGATATACTAGCACATGTACCGTGTACTCTAGCTTGACTAGACAAAATTGAAATTATCAGGGTGGGATTAAGATAGTAATTTACAAACTAGATATGATAGAATTTAAAAGTCTAATTAAGGTAACTTTCTGCTAATGAGATACATGTGGGTATAACAGTTAAGAAGACAGTAGTTTTTATGGAAGCATATTTATCTGAAATTAAACAGGAAGAATACTTTCAATACCTCTAATGACCGATCGTTGCTACTATCAACATACTTTCTTGCCTGCAGGCCCAAGCAAAAGAATGGTGATTAGTATATGTATTTACATTGGCGGTTTGTTTTTATTTTTTTCAATGGGGGAGGTCGGGTTGATTCAAAACGATGTTATACATGTAAAACCTCTGTATCTGAAGTGGCCTTCATAGGGGAGCCTTCTTCTGATCCTTCCGCAACAGGCGATGGTGGTTGTGCAGGGGGAAGATAAATGACGCGCAACTTGCACTCGTCAACAACATTTCCAGATTCCTTGGTGAACTGAAGAAAGAATTAATGGTTACATACAAAATATATGTACATGCACAGCTAGCAGGGAATGCTGGCCAGTTGTTATTTCACGTTCACACATTAGAAGCTAAATTAAATAACCAGACTAGAGGAACTAAATTAGAACATCAGATCACCATATCCAGGTTGCTTCAGACAAATTATAGTTGGTAAAAATAGTATCCTACCATATCTGAGGTGATATCTTTAGGCGTTGTATCAGGACTGGCTACTACGCTTTGAAGCAAGAATTTATCTTTGCAATTGATGTCTGCAGGCAGCTCTTTCTGTGCCTGCATTGTCACTGTTTCAAGAAATGGTTTAATCAGTCCAAACAATTATATAAATATCGGTAATTCAGTTTATACCCTCTCAACAAATGGAAAGGAAATACGTAAGATAGATTAAAAACGCTTGAAAAAACCAATGCAACAGCCAACAGCATAAGGGAAGCGTGCAACAACGCCTACTGCCCAAATGAGAATCATCTTGAATTAAAAGAAAACAACTTTTTTCAAAAGACAGGAGTGAAGATTCAGTAGTCCAAAACACCCCTCCAAATCAAGTTTAGAATAGAATGCAATGACTCTGGCACTCAACTCATGACGCATGATGCTCACTTAATATGTACTCCTTGTTTTACAATTTATGCCAAAGAAATTGATTGTAAATTGCGGAAGCTATACTCCTATGCCTTGTGTCTATCATGAAGTAATAGATAGTTTTCGACCTCCACTACCGGTTCAATTCAAAAACAGCTTCCCTATATAGCGCCGTACAAGGCTGCAAACTATACGACCCCCTCTTATCCTGCTATGGTGGGAGCCTTAGGCATTAGGGCATGTTGTAAATTATCATATTTTGAAGCAACCATACATGTATGAGTAAATAAAATAATAACGACAATCATGATTTCGTAATGAGATTATAGATAAGATAAATGAAAATACCTATAATATCACATGTCGATTGAGGCAATACAATCCCTGTATTAGGTCGCACACAATATTTCTTCGGATTTGTAGTTTTAACCTACACCAAAAATCATATATAAAAAAATAACAAAGAACAAAATACAACCTTAATCACATAAATCAAATAAATTTACAATACATTAAATGTGCAATTTATTACTATTATTATTTCTTCTTTCACACATTTGTAATTAAGTTTTCCCATAAATACTTAAATTAAGAAATTACCTTGAAAGCGACATTATTTTCAGATTTGTTTGATACTTGAAGAGTACATGAAACTTGCTTTCGTAGCTCAACTGATCAAACCCGATATAAATCAGAAAAAAAAAAACACAAAAATATATCAAATTCAACATCATAAATTGGAGTAAAATGCTTACGTTGAAACTTGAGCTCCAAAGGTTCGATGCTGAGACTCATTGTTATGTTATGGTAGAAATAGTTGTTTCAAAATTGAAATCGAGAATAAATAAATTCTTCATTTATTTATTTGTTTGTTTTTTAAAATCTGAGGTGATCCGATTAATGCTCAAATGAGGGGAAAGAAAGTGAAAGATGATGTGATTATTATGTTTAATTTCGAGAAAAAAAATACAAAAAAAGTACTATTCCTTGTACAAATTTAATTACTTAAAACATGATTACATATATGTAAATATTGTTATTTGAGTAAACAATAAAATAAGTGGTTAGAGGATGTAGTTTAACGGTGATTATTTCATACACGTACTGAGCGCATAGTTATTACTCTATTTGTTAATATCCTTTATATTATCTTAACATCAACATACTTTAATGTATTTTATGGTGTTGTTGTTCTCTAACTAATGTCGGAGTAATCGAATTTGTATGCAATTTTACTCATGTAGTAAGTGATGGATTGTTTTGAATTTGATCAAAGTGTTGAGGGCTAAAGCTGTTTACTTCTTACTAGTTCAGAGTTCATACTAAGAAATAATTTAATTAAAATTTGACCGAAATATATATTCCCGTAATAATGATAACTTCCAACAGATTGAATTAAGAACCAGAATAAAAAGAACACCACAAAATTTCATTTAATAAAAGAAAAAACTGAAGAGCTCATAAATTGAAGACAAGAAAAGATTTAATATAAGTTTCAGTGGTTTCACCACCAGTAATAAAGAAAGCAATGGTGTAATATTTGTGATCATGAAAGTTGTAAGTTACATATAAAAATTGCAGTTATTCATTGTGATTGTTATATCTGACTATTCATTTCTTCAACTCCTCCATAAGTTGATCAAGATCAGTCAAAGCCTGCACAAACAGAAGAATGCAAAATTACTCCACATCTCACTTGAGGTAACATTTCGAAGATTAGTCGATACCAACCAACTTAGTATCCTCAAGTGCGACTTCCAGCTTCTGGATTTTCTGTATCACGGTGACAAAGTTCAATTCAGAAACTGGGGTTCTGCATGAGGTGTAATTACATGTTCGATAATGAACCGATTCAAGTAGCTTACAGTTTTTGCATTCTCAAGTACACTTTCACATGCTTGAATTTTCTCTAGAAAAGTGTAATCAAGCGATGGTGTGCTCCGTGTGGTCTGTCTTGTGGTGTCATCTCGCATTGAGGAAACATCATGAATATCTTTAATATGAATATTTCCCTGCGTTTTAGTAATTTCCATTCCCTGAACCTGAAAAGAAATGATGAATAAATGGGAATCCTGTTTTCATAAATTTTGTATTTACCAATTCATTAGAAAATGTATCTGCAAGTCTGCGACCTCATCCTTAGATTCTTCTTCCTCAGACTCTTCTGCATTCAGCATTGTCTGAAAGTACAAAAAGCCAATCAGTGGTCTAGATATTGCTGGTTCAGAATTTTCAACTACTGAGGAACCAGCAAAATGATAGTAGAATATGACAATAATATTGAAAAACCTGAAGCATTTCTGTGATTTCTGGATCATTCCAGGGTCCTTTATCGCTCAACAGGCAACCACCACAGTGGGAACACATGCAGTTACCACCTAGAAAACTTGGAAGATTACTGCAGAACCAATCATAACAGCGAAGAATGCCATTAAAGTATGTAATTATCGACTATGATATATGTATATCATTGAAAATAACTTACTTCTTATCAATAACTTCAATCAACTCTTTCTTATAATTGCTTCCCAGTACCTGAAAATTGAACCCCAAGAGTTTATTTGCTTTCTCAAGAATGGAGAGTGGAAAAACAAAATAATGAGAGAATGACTATACTTGGATTTTTGTTAGTGTACGTGAATCAAGAAATGCCTTGATTACTTTCCATAGTACCATAAAACCTGAGCCAGCATTAACAATGAAAAGGCGATGCAGCGTCTGCACTTAGAGAATGATAAGAGTTTAGGAAAATTCTATACTCCTATGCTTCTGCTGTAATATAAGAAGAGCTGCTTCTGAGTTGTGACTAGTGCTGTTAAAGGACCAGGTAGTTCGTAACCCGCTCGTTACTCGACTCGGAAAATCCGGGTCCGTTACCCGCTCGTATCCTTATCGAGCGATACTCGAGTAATTTTTTTTACTCGATACCCGAATCGAAAATCCCGGGTCCGCTCGATTACTCGCTCGTTTATTTTTTATATTGTATATTTATATGTAATATATGTTATACTTTAATCATATTGAACTTCAAATGACCAATATAAAATTAGTATTGAAAAGAATTCTCATATTTGCATTTCAACAATTAAATATGTTTGAAGAGAACCCCGAAAATAAAATTTTTAAATAGAAATTTGGCGATAACCCGGAACCCGCTCGTCGCCCGGCTAAAAAACCCGGCTCGGTACCCGCTCGTGTCCTTATCGAGCGATACGAGGGTAATACATTTGCTACCCGGCTCGTTAGAACCGGGTAATTACCCGGCTCGCTAAAATAAAAACCCGGCCGGGTAACTCGTTACCCGCTCGAACCCGGCTCGTTAACAGCACTAGTTGTGACTATGACAAAGCAAAACTCAACACTGGTTTTACTGCTAGAAATTATCAAATTGATAAAAATAAAAAAAAGACAAGAGGGAGGAAAGACAAATTTATAATTCTGAAAGAATTTGAGGTATAGCGTTGCAGAAGTACAACCAGTACTAAACAAGTAGACAAGGACCACGAGCTTCTCCACTTTATTGTCTATTGGAGTTGAAAGACTGTCATACCATCCTCCATATGTCTCATAAAGCATCCCAAAAACTTACCTCTGGGTAATAGTTGCTGTCGATCTTTTGAATCTCCATAAAGATCTGCCTTGCAGGCTTTGAGAAGTTCGACATTCCCTGTGAAAGGTAAAGAGGCGATGAATGAACTTCAATGAAAGGTCACCAGCTTTATGTTAGCAATGCAGGCCTATGGATTGAACTACTGTTCAATCTCACTAGGTAGTTCTCATTAAATCAACATTAGACATCCTAAAGTTGACATACAGACCTGTCTATAAGAATGATAAATATCATCAAACAGCATTCCAACATGAACTCTCTATAAGGTGAAGCTAATTAGAACAGGCAATTTTTTTGCTACAGAAAGTAGATAACAAGAATTGAACCTAAATAATTTACTAATCTAGTCTGTCTTGATCCTTACCAAATCCTTCACATCTAGGATGCTCGTCGTAGAAGCAATGTGTTTCTTGGCAGCTATTGAACATGCAGGGTATCTCCATTTTATTGTCTTTTCTTGTTCAGCCACATGATTCTTCACAAATCTCTCTATGGTAGTTACCTGAAGAAGCTTTTCTAGATCTACCATTCCAATCCGTTCGATATAGACGGGTCTTCCATATCTATCAACCTCATGAAAACCATGAGGGTAACACTTCTTAACTTCTGTATGCTCCGCAAATTCAAATTCCTACAGTATACATGGATTGAAAAGCTACAAATCATTTTAAATGAAATAGAAACAAACATTAGAGTATCATTATATAACATCAATATCATGTGATTAGAACCAGTTGAATAACTTAGGAGCTTGTTATGTGTTATTTATACCTTGTGAAAGTTGTCATATCAATAGGAACACATACACAGTGATAGACACTGACAAATGCAAATAAATTATGAAGTTTCTACAATTCTACCATACATGCTGCCTTTGGTATATAAAAAGAGTCGTTCACCTCAGTGATTGAATCAACACTGAACTCCTTTCGCCATTTTAGATAATTTAAAAACGCATCTCTTGCTTTAACAATATCAAAATCCCTCATCCGAAGAAACCTGCACATGTGAAACAGACCACATATGTTTTCTTCTTCTCTTCTTTATGATTTTTATAGTAAAGTAGACTTGTGATCACTTGCAGTATATTATACTAATAAATACCACAAATGATATGCCTGATAATCGAAGTCTCCTAAAACAAACCTCAGCAAAGTGTGATAATCAAAGTGCTTCTTTGGTATAATCTGATCTTCAACAACAAGGACTTCCTGAAATGCATCAACACTCTCTTGATCTTTAGGACTATGACTTCCTTTAAGAATAGTTTTCATACTAGGACTTTTCTTTCTTCTTAAGAAGGCCAACCTCAATATCATGAGCTTCGTCTTCGATGAAGAAGAAGCCTTTTCCTCTTTCGTTGGAGGCAAATGAAAGAAAGTCTCAATTGGAGGATGAAGTTGTTTTGATTTCGGTATTTTTAACTGATCTTTCTTTCTTTCAACATCTTTATCATTCATTTTGCTCATGCATATGCACTTGAGAGCAAGAAAATCAGATAGTTGATTATGATTAATTTCAATATTAATACCTTAAAAGTATTGCATTTATCTAACTGAGTGAAACAGGAGAAGTACAATTAACATTTCAGATGGAATTATAAGCAACTAGGAATCTTTTTGTATGAAATGAAACAAAGCTATTCACTTTTAGTATCAAAATATGATACCTTTCTTTAAACTATAGCCTTAGTAGTAGTAGAATGTACAGTGGTCGAATTTTTTTTATTGTTTAAGGCAGAAGAAATCGATGGAAAGTTTAGTATTATCAACATAATTTACGATTGACTTAATAACTTCCACTCAAATCGAAATTGTATAAATCAATTAGATTGGTCAAATGATATACCTTTTATATCCGACATAATATTTTTATTTTCATTCGAGTTGGTAAGTTGATTTATGAGCTTATCCTTGTGCCAAACAGCTTTGAAGAATAACTAACTTGATAAAACAGTTCCTTCAATTTATCATTAAACAACAAAAACAAAATTATTACTTTTTCTGTCAGCATCTAGAGCTACCCTATACTGATATCAGATGGGAGTATAATTGTAAATAACAAACAATATGTATACTGATATCAGATGGCCTTATATTTGCAATGAGATCTATTAAAATTCAATGGAATTGTGACTACTTATACAATTGCAATTATGGCTTTATTCTTTCCAGTAACTTCTCAGCTTCAATAAATCCGCCGATTGGTCCCAAAGACATGTATTTCACACGCTTCCAACTGTTACAAGTTTTGAGGTTAGGACAAGCAATTTTTTGTTGCAAAAAATAGCAAATGATATAAGAGAAGAATAAGCATGCATGAATGTCCAACCTGGGAATAAATGGAAGCGCAAAGCAATGAAGGTGGAGATGATTAACACTGTTAAATGGAGGTTGATGGAAACCAAATCTGATGAGGAGGAAAGACAACGGTATCAAGAATGCTATATATTTCATAATATATAATTCTTCAAACGAAAAAAAGTGCCCCCTTAGAATGGTGACAATCGACATCTAGGCACTATGAAAGAATCCTAGTTACTGGGCTAATTCTATGTTCTTACAAATTGATAGTCTTAACTAACACTCGGGCAAAGGATTCTGTCTATAAAACATATTTTATTTACATTTATATTCAGGATTATGTAATTGACGGAATGCTTTGTGCCATTGAAATGAAGACTTCTTAAACTACAAAGTAGCAAACTTCTCTGAAATAATAATAAAGAAACCACTATTGAACCTACATGATAACATTTTCAGGATGACTGTCAAAATGTTGTAAATAATAGCATATGTAAAGACACGAATTGAGTAAAACCAACTGAGAAAGAACAGTAGTTAAGTTCTTTATAACAGTAAGCTTACTTATATTTTTCAGCCTGAGGTGCATCTCCGTGCACAAGATTTTCGCCCACTTTTAGCATGTGGCTGACTACAAGATACAATTCGTCAAGTTTAAAATGCAATCAACTCATCACTCTCATGCAATCAACAGATAAAATGCCCTTTACCTAATGCAAAGTCTTCTTGTCGTCTCTGGAGATCCTTAACAGTTGGAATATGTTCCACTGGAATAACCAAGTAATGCCTATTAGTAATTCAGTTTCAAGGAATTCATTAGTATGAGCAGATATCAATAGTACTTGTATTGTTTTAACAGATAAAAAATTTTGAAGTCAAATGGTGATCAGGCTAACAACTCCCTTCATCTTAAAGCAGGAACAAATAAGAAAGTGAATGTCATGACTTTGATAGAAGCCAATATTACTGTCTTTCACTCGATATACAGACATCATACTAAATTGTATATGCAGGAACATAAAAGGTCATCAGATATATCATCACAGAAAAGTTAGGCAGTAGCACAGTTGTGCACTACAAACTTTGAGCCTGAGTATCAACTCGATAGTCACCAAATTAAACACAGAACGTAGTAGCTAAATTTCTTACAGTCGAGAGAAGCCAACGCCACTATTCAATTTCTTGATAAGATTAGGTAGTTATAACCACTAAAAAATTCTGAACCATATAGAAGCAAAGAATAAGGCCCAAGACAAAGTAACCATTAACGCCTCATCAAATTGCCCCTCCAATTCTCTTTTCCCCCTCCAAATACTTCTAATAAGTATGCATTTACAAGAACTATCTGACACATTTTCAGCAACGATAAGCTAAATATTTTATGCATAGCCCTCAACCATGAAAGGCAACCCCTTTAGTTATACTCCCTCCATCCCTAAAAGATCGTCCCGATTGCTTTTTCAATAATCAAAATTAACAAAGTTTGATGTCTTAACTGGCTAACACAACTTTGTTTGAATCGAAATTATAACGCTAACAGTAAACAAGGGTAAAAACTAAAAAGTAGTCCTACATTTTTGACATATTATTCTCAAAAATATTATACATCATATCAAAAAGTAGTCAAGGTCGAGTTTCAAATGTGGACAAATCAAAGTCAAAAAATGGAGCATGATTTAGGGTGGACGGAGTACATGATTATTGATTAGTAAACAGGATCCAATACATAAATTTATCGCACTAATGATTCTTGATTCTAATAGAGAAAAGACACAAAATATATCTTCAAGATTACAAAATTACCTAAATGCTGAAGGATTTATGTCTTGGAAAGCAACAACCTTTTCATCCTACATAAGCAAAACAACAGAACCCATGTTTTGTTATTGCAAAATACAACAAACAAAAAAGTATATTGGAATATGAGTAATGTTGAGAGGAGGATTACCGAGTAAAGGAGAGTGGTGGAGGAAGAAGATCGAGCAATTTGGCAAAATATACAAGAAGATATAGCTGCTGCCATTACACCACTCTCGACTGATGCCACTCTGCTGATCATACACTCAGGCCTCAGCTTCTATGGGGGGGGGGGGGGGGGGGGGGGGGGTGTGGGTCGGACGTGGGGTGTGCTTGGAGGGGGCTACAAGAAGAAGGTAATTGGGTCACAGTTACTAAAACTCGCCCCGAACCTATATCTAGATAGCGAGTAATATTTGATTGCTACTACTTAATCTTAGTAATATCAAACCGAATTACTTGAAATAAGAATTGTAAGCTTAAATCGAGTAACTTAAAATTTTAAATATAATCCAAAATTCCAATAGGATTATCTATTTCTTTAATTTGCATATATAATTAATAAGGGCCAAGAGATAAAAGATTTACTTTTACATCAAAAAATCACTTATAATGATTTTTTTTTTTCTTTTTTTACCGCACTTATAATGATTTTGATAGTACTATTTAATACTCCCTCCGTCCCTAAATGATTGTCATATTTTGACTTTTCATGATCAACAAAACAAGAATTGAAACATAAATATCTCTTATTTTACATGGGAAAAAATTATAAAAATTTGATATTTCAAAAATATATATTGAGACGAATCTAATAAGATCCCACAAGACTATATTATTTCTTATCGTTTAATGAAAATTTATGATCAAATTTTGTAATGTTTGACCACCAAAAGTCAAAATGTGACAATCTTTTAGGGACGGAGGGAGTATTAGTCTTTATCTTCAAATACTTTATACGTGTAATAATTGATTACAATGAGACGAGTCATGAAAATAACGAAAAATTGAGTTAGACATTATTTTTGAAAGGGAGGAAGTGATGTTTTGTTTAGTGGATTGAATGATATCTCAATGAACTCTCTTTGTTATGCATAAAGTTTAAATTCTCATAAAAAAAATATCAGCTTAAAAGTCATGATTCTTTCATCTACGCATTTAAATATTTAAAATCGGTGAAAGCTTGTTGGTTGTTGATTATAATTGCCAAAGGAACAGTCACTTGCTAGTGAAAAGAAGTTGCTTCATATAGATTGTAGACTTTACGTTTTTGAAAAGAAAAATGGATATTCACATATCTTAATAGTAATTCAAGAGATCCGGGAATTAAACCGTTACATTTTTAGTGCAACTACGATAAGCTAAAGATCTTGCAAGACTAAATAAATACTGCTCACATAAATCTCACAGAAATGATCGTGATGAAACAATCTTTTTCACATTATATGGAGTATAAACTATTAAAAACAATTAATTGAAGATTCTAACATGTGATGAAATGATCGTTCGAGCAGTTGCCTCAACATCACCAAGAAACGAACAATCTCCCGAGATGGTTAGTTGCAGAAATGAGTGTATGAATTGATAGCTATCAATGATGAAGCAATAGTAGACCTACTAGTCTTGGAATCTTTGTTTACTTTCTAGGATAAAAACATTTCCGTTTACTATGAAAATTTCATGCTATTGTCTCTTTCTCACTAGTCGTTTTGGGGCCACTCAATAATAATCCAACCAATCATAAAACATAAATGATTTTTTGTTTCATCTTTCACAAGGAAAACTTTTCATCCAGGCCGAGAAAAACACGAGTATGTTTGTCTTATGTTATTGTCTTGGAAAATTTACTCGTCTTCCAACGTTCTAAATTTCGTTGGACCCCACTTTTATGGACAATATATATATTTGCAAAGGGTATATTTCATTTAGTAATCCTTTGGATTAATTTAATTTAATTACAATATACAAAATGGTGTATAAAATGATAGCTCTGATATTGAAAATGCTTGGACCATCACTAACATGCATGCCACTAACATTTTCAACATCCTTTCTATTAAATTCAATTATATAGCTACATAGCTAGTTAGGGCATAAATGAAAAAACATTATTTACCCATCCACTCGGAATAATTTGTTATCCTTTAATTTTATGCGATACTAATACTCTTCCAGTTTTATTATGTTTTCATTTTTTAATCTTCGTTCTAACACGCTCACTCCCTGCATACATATAAATTTAAGTGAAATATAATCCTAAGGTACACGATAACACGAACAAGTTAACTTAACTAAAGGGTTCGAGCTAAAGTCACAGTTGAAACAAGAATGTACCAATTTGACAAAGACAAATGTAAATTATGATTGGCTAAGTTAAAGAAGCAAGAAATTATGGAAATTAATGTTGAATACTGTTTAGAGGATATGGATGGTTTACTGTCAGATGTTATATTATTGGCTTTGGGGCAAAAGAGTGTTGATCAAATTGGGCAGGTTTGGATAAAAGAATGACCCCATCATATACTGCCCACTGCTAACAAAATATCAATGCTTCAATGGTCCCTCGTTATGATGCACACCCACATTGAATATCGATGTCCTCTCAGGTCAATATATAAGATTTTGGGCTACTCCCCCTATTGTCAATTAATTTTAGAGTGGAACCCCATAAACTCTTAACATCGCTCCTCTTGATCAACATTGTTAATGGTATAGATCAAACACCTCTTACTCCTTACAACATTCCAAGTTTTGTTCAATTGCAATATATTTTATGTTCTATATAGGTCCAAATTATTGTTTAGACAATGCAAATCATCATCATGGTCCATGGAACATACTAATCTATTTAAATTACTGTTACATGTTAATTTAGACTCAGAGCAAAATTCTACGTTGAAACAAAGAACCCAAGAAAAAGTACGGATATATAGATAACAAATTTTGTTGGGGGTGGTGGTATGTACTACTATTAACAAGACCTAACTCTATGGAGAAAATTATTAAGAATATAGAGTTAAACTAAGACTTAGTTTAATTATACTACCTCCATCCCTAAATGATTGTCACATTTTGACTTTTGATGGTCAACAAAACACGATTTAAAACGTAAATATCTATTATTCTACATGAGAAAATATTATAAAAAGTTGATATTTCAAAAATATATATTGAGACGAATCTAACAAGGTCCTACAAGACTATATTATTTCTTATCGTTTAATGAGAATTAATTGTTAAATTTTGTTATGTTTGACCAACCAAAGTCAAAATGTGACAATCTTTTAGGGACGGAGGGAGTATTTAATACAGTATATTTGCATCCTCACTTGTATACCACTTAGCAATAATTGAGACAATATGACCCCAGTACCCAGAGAGTAACATACCTCCAAATCGCGAGGGAACAAAAAAATGACCGTTACTCAGCCCCCAAGCACCAACACTACATATATAAACCTCACTCTCATTCTTACATTGTCCCATTATTCTTGTCCAATAACTCCAATTCCCATCAACAAAATTTCCCACAATACTTTCTCCATTATTGTTCAAGGCATTATTTTTTTGTAAAGTTTATATTGTAAATGCCATTTTGATGGCTTCATTCAACTACATTTACGCATTCTTCTTCTTTTATTATCTTTCACTACATGCAACACACTTTGTAAAAGCAGCCATAGTTTCCCCCAACTCTTCTTCATCAGTTCCTAGCTCCACATCTAATAATAATAACTCTACTTCTAGAAAACACCATCATAAATGGATAGGGCCTTCAGGCCACCTCTTCATCACCGTGGACGCCGACGGGTTCGGGGACTTTCTGTCCGTCCAAGAGGCTGTCGATGCTGTCCCCGTGAACAACCGCAAGAATGTTCTCATCCAAATCAATGCTGGCTGTTACATGTAACTCAACACTACCCCTATACATAATACTAATAATACTTTAGTTTTGCTAAACCATTTTGTACATTGCAATACATTATCAATTTTCCATGTTCTAATCAGACATGGTAAAAAACAATGTCACATTACTACACTAACTTTTATATATATTCACAAGTCTAAGTAAGGTCGACTATATGAATACAACCAGTCTCTCAAGATATTAAAGAAATATATATTCATCAATCTAGTTTATTGAATACTACTTGAGCTCTCTCATAACATTATCTAACATATATAAATATTATTGAAGAGAGAAGGTGGTGGTTCCAGAATCGAAACCATACATAACATTCAAAGGGGCCGGAAGGGATGTAACAGTAATAGAATGGCATGATAGAGCTAGTGATCGCGGTCGAGACGGTATGCAGCTCAGGACCTACCACACTGCTTCCGTCACTGTTTTCGCCAATTACTTCTCTGCCAGAAATATCAGCTTCAAGGTCCGTCTATTTTTACCAAACTGATTCTACTATCCAACATGTTACACGTTGTTCTTGATATCGCATATATTAAAGTTGTTTGTTCGTGATATATGTGTAGAATACAGCACCAGCACCAATGCCGGGGATGCAAGGGAGGCAGGCAGTGGCATTTAGGATATCAGGGGACAAAGCATTCTTTTCAGGGTGTGGATTTTATGGAGCACAAGACACTCTTTGTGATGATGCTGGTAGACATTACTTCAAAGAGTGTTACATTGAAGGCTCTATAGACTTCATTTTTGGCAATGGAAGATCCATGTACAAGGTTACAAAACTTCTTTATCTTACATATTACTGTATTTTATACACTCAAATAAACAAACAATCAAATTGAAGTCAGCTTTCCAAAAAGAAGAAAAAGTTCATGCCTCTGCTTCAAAAGCTGCTAATCATTGTTGTTTTATATACATGTGGTATCTTTTAGAAAAAGGAGGGGGGCTTTTGTTTCTTAATACACTTAAATAATAGTCTACATGTTCATTATCTACACAATATTTAATTGGGGAAGGAGGAATTAGTTATTCTTTGAGTGAAGCCCCATGTTCTTTTTAGCCAATAAGCAAGTAACACATATTTAAATTGCATACTAACTCTCATTTAGTTTCTCTTTTTGAAAATTTGCTAAGGCCTATTATTATTTTATACATTAAATTATTTAAACATAGTTATTAAAAAATTAAAACTAAGATAGTTAATCTTGAAACTGCAATTTAACTCTACAAAAATAATGAATTTGCACAGACTGGACTGTGCACAAACGGCTAGTTACATATTAATTGTATATCTGCCTTATCCTATATGTGTGAACATAACACTCTAGGTATGGACACAATATTTGTATATGTGAATAACATATTAATATTTTCTCCATTTTTCCTCTTCAATATTAATCCCTTATTGGTACAAATCCACTTCCCAATAATGAACGAAAATTGTACATGCAAGGGAATTGTCCAGTTGTGGAAACTTAATGAACGACATCACTAATCAACCTTAGTCATTCTCACTTTTAAGCGATCTATAAATTCTTTTGACAATAAATTAAAAAGATGGGTTGTCGTTAGAGAATCTACCATCTTACGAATATATCTCTAGTTCGATAAGGATGGTGGATTTATTAGAACGAAAACATTACATGAGATCAAAGTACATTTTACAGTTCATGTCATGATCATCTAGGCATCGACATATACTAGATAAGTATACTAGAAAGTTATGGCCTTATTAAGTTTTTATCAATTAAGATATTTCGAAAATATTATCATGATAATTTATACATTGATGTAGAAATTAATTGGATATTTCATATATTAACAATATTCTTAATACAACCGTTAGCGCTCCAGTGAGTGGCTTATTTGTTACCAGCCAATTCTTCTACATTAACTAGTTTGATGTTAAGTTTGTTTAACTAAATATGAATCATTGAAACAATCAATTTTCAATTTTTTAAATCTTATAACTATTTTTAATAGATTTGATTATGTCAATTTCCCGTTAATTTAACTAATATTGGTTAGTTGATCATCTGCAGGACTGCGAATTACACTCAATTGCTACAAGATTTGGGTCCATAGCGGCCCAGGACAGAAGATATCCTGACCAGAAAACTGGGTTCGCTTTCCTCAACTGCAAGGTCACTGGCTCGGGCCCACTTTATGTGGGGCGTGCTATGGGCCAGTATTCAAGAATTGTCTACTCCTATACATACTTTGATGACGTCGTTGCTCATGGTGGATGGGATGATTGGGACCATTCCAGCAACAAGAACAAGTAAATTTTCACTTCCTTTGTCATACAAAAACAAGAATTCGATAACCACCCTCCACTCATAATGCAACAGCAAATTTAATTGTACGCTAATGAAATCATCAATTTGAGTATTTACGGTCTTAAACGACACACACAACTTTGGTCAAGGTTATTTCTGATACTATGAATTATTCATGCAGAACTGCATTTTTTGGGGTGTATAAATGCTGGGGGCCAGGGGCCGCAGCGGTGCGTGGAGTGTCATGGGCGAGGGAGCTAGATTATGACACAGCTCATCCATTTCTAGCTAAGAGTTTTGTCAATGGAAGGCATTGGATTGATCCCTCAGATGCTTAGTCATATTCTTCACAATAGTCGGCAACATTATTCATTCATTCATTCATATAGACATAAATTACAAAAAATTATATTTTATCCACAACCATCATCATGTATTCATTCATTATTTGTAATAGTTCTTAATATAAAACTCACTTTGTTGATTCCTGTGTGGTTATTTTCAATTAGATGATTATTGTGTTCGCAAAATGAGGTTCTAATACAATGAATTAGAACTGCAAAGAAAGAATTTCGAGAACACAAAGTGAGGTTCTTATTCATTATAGATTTGAAACATGAACAAATAAATATTTTTAGAAGTGAATGTAGTGAGAATAAACCTGTTCTGCCTAAAAAAAGTATATGGAAAGATGAAACCAAGAGCATAATACAACACCTGAAAATAGAAAGATGTGTCGATACACCAACATCATCTCTCAGCCTCTCACATGATACAACAACCTTGTTGACCTTCCAACATTTCTGGGGATCTGCAAAGTAGATGTCAATATGTAGTATTTCAGTGCCACAGATTGTCGGGAACAAAGACTAATCAATCAGAAAAAACAGAACTATGTAATATCATGAAGTATCAAAATGTTAACTTGGTGGATTGTACTGGTCCAGACAGTATATATGAGCTTTCTAGTGATCGCAATGTGAAACTACAACTTATCATTGCTGTACTATGTTGCAAAGCTAGGAAGATGACTTCCACAAAAGGACTCGTACAAACGTTTTATGCATGGAAGTATAAGTTGCTTCGACTATCTTGAAATTGCATCTCTATAGGTACCACTTGGGATTAGGTCCAATTTTTAGACATAATCATGACCTGCCTTTAACCTGTACTAATAAATTCTAACTATAAAATGCTGAGACGAGTATGTTATAAGCAATGACAAAGCTGTGGAACAAAGACTTCAAATCCAAGATATAATTGTCTCAGTATATTGAAACTTTTGGTAACATGCACTTACAATTGTCCAAGACTTGCAAGATCAAAATCAGGAGCAAGCTCTTGCACAATGTCACTTGGTGGTTGACCACAATCTTGCATCTTCTGCATCAGTTCTACCACCTTGGTAAAGTTTCCAGGCTCGGTTTCATATACTCCAATTAGTTCCTTTATTAGCTCCTGCTGGTGGGAGTAACGATTATAATCTTCGCTGCTTAACTTGGCTTTATTATCTTCCAACCATTTAGGATATCTATCTGCAATTTCTTTCATAGGCTCATAAAGAATGTCTTTAGATAGAAGTTGCTGCATCATAGTCTCTACAATAGACTCCATATCCTGTATAATGAATTCTGAGATCAGTATACAACATGAGCGAAATATTTTTGTTATTAGTAATTAGTAAACTAAGAAGCAATTGAGCATTATGCTACTATCGGCATTTATGTAGTGGCATTCCTCACCAGTATAACCGATGGCTTATAAAACATTATCCTCCAGGACCACCATATATAATATCAGTAGATCCATGTCACAGAAAAACTGATTAATTATCAACCACTAGAGGTGAAGGATATATTCAAGAAAAGGATCAGGTGAGAGTCTTCAGCACATTCAAATTCAATTGAGTAGTTCTGGTTCCAAGATAGAGAGATTGTAACAAGTGCCTCGGTCAACGTAGATGTACCAGAACATAAAAAATTCATAATACTATAATGGCAGTACATCAACTTAAGTTGCATAGACCAAAATTGTATCAAGCCATCAATATTTCAGCATCTTATAGCGAGTAGCATCCGGCACCAAGGATATAATATTTTTACTAGACATGAACATTTTGTTGTTTAGCTTTCCATTTACGCAGCTAGTAATTCTAGGTGACAACTCTTATGGACCTCAAGGTTACCTCCTCCTTGGTTAAAAGTCAAGCAATTAAATGAGTCCAATTAACTAGCTTCCAGAAAATACAAGTGTAAGTGTAGTATTGAGATAATCACAAATGGGAATAAGAACCAACAGATTTAACACACCAAATTTTATAACGGCACATGTCTCTTTGTTATTTTGATATCATGTCTGCAATACAATTAGGATACCACTATCAATGAATGGAGTGCCAAATATAAGTCGTTCACCAATACTACCAGCATTTGTTTAGTTATACATCAAATAACATAAAGCTTTGAATAGATTCAAAGGATATCATAATTGTGGAGCCTATCAGATAATTCAAATTCACAAAATTATGAAAGACAATAGAAAGATTACCTGTCCACCTGCCATCTCTTCAAACTGTTTCACCAAATCATCCATCATCAAATCATTCCCAAATCCTTCCACGGCTGGTTTCTGTCCAGTCACAGATTCTAAACCTTTGACAGCTTCCCTAGTCTGCTCTCTAAGCTTATCAAGAGCCTCTGTAACATGTGACTCCTTTGGAACCTTTTGCTTCCCCTTTTTCTTGCTCCTCAAATCAGGCAATCCCATCCCCAGCCCCTGCACCTCACTTGTATTGCCTAACATCACCTCTTTGTTCTTCTCCCCATTATCTGACCCTCTAGATTATCAACAAGTTGATTAAAATTCAGTAGATTTCAACTAAAGCAACAGATATCATACTATAATGAAAATATCTCATAAACTATTTCGAATAAATTAAAATCAACACCATAAAGTCAATCAAAATTCAGTTGGATTCAACTAAAGCAACCCTGTGCATATCAGACTTGAATACAAATAAAGAAAACATCTCATACACTATTTCGAATATACTCGACACCAGAAAATACAGTTGAATATAATTAAGGCAACCCCCTTTCACATCATACTTCAATTTAAATATAGAGCCGAGCCTGGTTCAAATATCAAAACAACAAAAAGTCAATTGAAACTATATTGAATTCACTGCAGTCATATAGAATTCAATTAAAGCAACCCCTTTTTCATATCATACATCAATTTGAATATAATATACAACACCAGCTTCAAACACCAAAACACTAGAAAGGCAATTATAATTCTATTGAAAATTCCCTAAAAAAACCCTTTCATCTCATATTCAATTTGAATATCCAAAGCACCTCATCATCATCTGAAGTATAAAAAACAAAACTTTCTTGATGTTCAACACTCCATGAGCCCAACTACTATAGCCACATATGCAACAAACCCAACTGAATTTTTTGCAAACATGTAAAAAATTAACAAACCTTTGGGCAGAAGTGGAGAGATTTAGAGCCTGGAAATCATCTAAAGCACCTGCAAACCATACAATTGAAGCTCAAATATCTGAAACATGAACATGAAATTGGGTATATGATACTTATAAGAAGAAGGAAGAAAGAGTTATGATTACTATCAAGAAGTTGGTCTAAATCATCAGAATGGGCAGCCATATGATAGAACGATGATTTTCTTCGAATCTTTGCTTCGATTTTTGTACTATTCTTACAGCCTAATCTATCTTTTTATGTTGTCCTACCTAAACCTCCTCAACACGATATGCTACTACCCCTACTACTTTCAATAGCCGATTACGGAGTACTTTTTTTTGTTTTTTTTTTTTGTTTGTTTTTTTTTTTTTTTGTAGATTAGCGATGAGATGAATTTCGACCCATAACTTCTGGTCACTATCAAAAACCTTTTTCATTAGGCTATTCGATTAACTCAATTACGAAATATATTTTTTACAAATAAATTAAAATATGGAGTAATATTAATAATCAAAATGTTTTTTTTGTAAATTAGCGATGAGGTGAGTTTCGAACCCAGAAACTTCTGGTCACTAACAAGAGCCCTTTCCATTAGGCTATTCGATTAACTCTAATAAAAATGTTGTCTAACAATTTAATTAAATAACAAGAAAATGAAGAAATAAAAATGTATAAATTTTCTGACAATTAAATTTAATATGTGTATATAATAAAATTGTGTAGACATACATTGGGATAATACGTTTATTTACGAGATAAAATTTTAATTTCATTATAAGAGTCTAGAAAATACGATTAACGAGAATATTAGTTAACTATCTCAAAATCTAATTTGTGATGGGCTACTTAGGGATAGGTCCTACTTCCTAGCCAATTACTTTGGGCTTCAACAATAAGGGCCAAGGCAATTATTTTCAAATAAATAATTTCCTTCATTTTCGTTTTTAATAACGTATAAAATATGTGTTCAATGTGTACCTTAAACATCTTTTCCAAGCATTTGGTATTGTATTTTGAACTCTTTATGCGTTCGGTGACATACCAAAAAATTGTTTCATAAATCGAAGGCACATCTCATGCATTCTATAAGAACAAAACTTGGAGAATTTATTGTCTTGGGAGTAAACTCCGTCACGTTTTGGGCTATGAGTTTAGGATTGAGTTGTGAATGAGTCCAGGCTGAGCTTGTCGTGATATGCGACATGTAATGAGTTATGACTCGAGAGACGAGCTGATTTTCAACATCAAAACTCGATGAGCCAGCTCGCTAGCTTGGCTTTATATAAGACTAATATGGGTTGATGTTGGAGCATCTACTTGAAACGGCATTTACTACCCACCTCCTTTGATCCTTCACCAACTAATCGAAAATGTTAAGAGTAATGAGAATATGAGATGAAAGCAATTGATAAGAGCAGAGGAAGCTACACATTGCATCACACTATACGTTTAGGTCGAGCTTACAACATGCTGTTTAGATTAGGTTGGGGGAGGGGGTGTCATTAAAGTGTCCATACCTTAAGCTGACAACTCTTTAAATGCAATAACAAAATAGATCATGCAACCAAGATTATCATTTTTATTTTATTTTATTTGCGAACTTCACAAATTCAAGTGACGAGTGAGGACCGACCAATAGCTGGAAACAGGAATCAATTAATAACTAAAATATACGAGTCCACCAAGCTATAGCTAATGAGTAGGGAAGTAAATCACTACAACTTTCTCAAATTTAATTGTGTTTGTTTCATTAATACCCACTATTTGGTAAGCAAGTTTAATCTCTCTCATTTAGTTGTAACATTGCAAGAAATATGGCTGAGAAGACACGAAACTGGAATCAATCCCTTCAAAACAACCGATGTTTCGATTCGAGTTCGGATCCATCAAATGGAACTTACATTAACTTCAAATCTTTTTAGCTCTTTCACGGCTGACGGACCCTACTAATACGGGAAAAGTGTTATTCTTCTAAATTCATTTTCTACGAAAGAAAGAAACCTTAGTTCGATCTAAAAATGCTTTATTTTCAAATGAATAATAAACTAGATAAATGATTGAATGCTGTCTTTTGTTTGGCTTCCTGTGATTGAATTTGTTTATCCCTTAATGATTTCAAATCGTTTGGTCACGCTTCTCGCTCTCATGATCCAGAAATGAAGGCATGTTTAGAACTTCATCCTCAGTTGGTAAAGTATTCAACTTTTTTACTTTCCAAGCAACATCCACTACCTAGCAAAGGTATACGCTAAATGCTAAAGTCACCGACAAATTAAACCTCGAAAAATATAAATCCAAATCATGTTCGCCGCAATGTGGAGTTGTATTCTAAGTGAGCTTTCCTTGTGAGCACTAAATGCTCGCGCCTACTGGTATCTGAACTCGAGATTACCCGTAGGGTTGGGTATGAAGTGCCTAAGGAATATGCAAACTCATGTTGGACCCAAAGAACATATTCATATTTCACATGAGCTATGAGGGAAAATAAAAAAAGAAAAAAGAAAAACAGAAGAACATGGAAAAGCATTGAGGTCTTGTAAACTTGAACTAGACTACTACTGCCCTGTTGCCCCTGTTTGAGTGTCAGTTTTAGTAGTCCTAAAGCAACAGACTGTCATATGTAAACAACAAAATGATACCCAACAATTCAATATATTTCCTTTTTTAAGTACATTCCAATTAATGTAAAAAAATATGCACCAAAACAACTTTGGTAACATGCCAAATGTTCCCCTGCTTTTCAACTGGTAATGTAATGTGCTAATCTAGATCAATCACCACCTAAAAGAATACAACATCAAACCAAAATCAACAACTTAAGCCTCCCATGCTTTAATGCACCAAAATGTTTAATCAGAATGCTAAACATCAACATGTCCCAATAACTACGAGACCTGGGAACTGCGGTCTAAGCAGGATAAGGGGGTTGGACGACTCTAAACTGCTTCATAAATAGGTGAAACTTGTTGATGACTAAATCCATCATCATAATCATCGTCCATTGGAGCTGGAAAGTTGAGATCAATTAAACCATCATGAAATTTTTCAGAACTTACCAAACTTTCCCCAACATTCGATGAGCATGAAGCAGCTGTGATAGTTGTAGTTATTCTAGTTGGGCTGCTTAAAGAATGTGATCTTTTGTGGCCACCAAGTGCTTGACCCGACCCGAATATCCTTCCGCAATGTGGGCACTCATGAACTTTGTTTTCATCCAGCAAGCTTCTTTTTTTACCATTCTGTTTCAAGCTTTTCTTGATACTCAACTTCTTGTGACTAACTCTATGACCCCCCAAAGCTTGAGATGATTTGAAAACTTTCTTACAAATGTCACACTTATGTTGTTGTCGTTGTTGTTGTTGTCGTCCACCTACTTTCAACTCCCCCCTTGAAAGCATCAAAAGAAACAAAGCAACATCTTCATTGGAAGCAACGTAAGACAACTCAGTTATTGACTCAAAAGACTCATTCTTTATTTCAATCTCATCATCTTCCATCGTTCTTTTTTTAACCCTGTTGGATCTTCTCCTTGTTGACTTTATTATCTTCTCTGATTCATCAGTCTCGGTATCAGTTTCCGTCCCATTTTGTTTGTCCACTTTCAAGCTCCTCCTCGGGTGTGGGATGAGTCCTCCTTCAATACCTTTCTCCTCGCTTTTTAAAGAAGACTCTGTTGAGCTCGACTCGAAGAGTTTCTCATTGATACTCTCCTCTTTCTTTTCTTGAAAAACCTTCTTGGGCAAAGGTAGTTTGGTGAAATGGGACCTAGCCATATGACCACCTAAAGCTTTCCCACTCATAAATTTCCTGAAACAAAGCTTGCATTTATGCATATCCATAGCTAATTTGCAAACTTGTTTGCTTTTGAATGAGGTTTGTGTATATGTATATGAATGAAGTATGTGTTTCTCTCTCTAGAATTCTTGATTTTCTCACTCTTGAAGTGCAAGCTTGAGGGTGTTGAGGGTGTGTAGTAGTACTGAAGAGGAGGAGGAGGGGGAGGAGGTGTTTGTTTATTAAATTTCTTTCAAGGGTAAAGAAAGAGTAGGTGACAAGCATTCTTCAAACTAAAAAGGGAATCTCACACACACACACCAAAATGTGAGATTGGTTGGTTAAATATATACTCATAGATTAGGATTAACAAATTTATATAAAATTAATAATTGTATTTCTGTATTTGCATGTATGAATTAAAAATATTTAATATTATTTGTTTCTATATTTGCATGTAGTAGTTGGGAAATGAAGGGATTGCAACAACATGGTGGCAACCAATAGTAATAGGTTCGTGTGAAAACAAGATCGAATTATATGCAATCTTATCTTTTTTGTATTTTAAATAATAGAGCATAGGATTACACATTATTTTAGATGAAATTGAAATAATGTATTACTTCGATATATTAATTATAGAGTAATTGAGTTAATTAGATCGACTATCGAAAAATATTATTGCTAATAACTAGAAGATCCCGATTTAAACTCATCTCATCGCTAATTATAAAAAGAAATTAAAGTAATAGAAAGTCATAGATAAAACATTTAATTTGATAAGATATGGAAAGAAATGAAACAGTTAAATATGATAATAGTGTTTCTATATATAGTATTTGTATATATTTGCATGTATTAATAGTAGAAGGTTTGATATATAGAAAAATAGAAAAGGTGATTAAGTAAAGGTAGGATTAGAAAAGGCGTGGAGAGAGGAAGCAGGAAGGGTGGGTAAAGTGGGACAACTAATATTAACATGCAGATCTTGCCAGCATCCTCTCCGGATTGTCTGTCTTTTGCCACAACTTACTACTATTCAATTCTAACCGAATTCTTTTGCAAACTACTTACTCAACTCTCAACTCATAAGTATGATTATTGTTTGAGATTTTTTTTAAGTCAATCGATATCATGCAAATAAAAAGATTTGATATTAACGAATAAGAGAATTTAGACTACAACAAAGTAGAGATATTCATAAATATTTGGACCCTCGCCAGATCTCAAACTCATGACCTCTATTGAGAAGATATAGATCGATAACCACTAGACCAAGCTACTTGGTTATTATTATTGTCGAGATTGACTCCTATTAAGTCTCATATGAGAGAGTCTATTGAAAAATAAAAATAGAAATTAACAACTTTATAAAATTCAAAATAATTATTGTTTACTTATTTGCGATTAAATTTTGACTATCACTTCCTAATTATTATTTATTTAAAAAAATATATATAATTTGAATCATCTTTCAAGAACTTTCACAATATTACATTTTCAATTTTTTAATAATATGATTAAAGATTAATTGAATATTAAAGATTTATTTCAATATATGAGCAAGATAATTATTTTAAATTGAAAGAAGTATTAATTATTCTACCTAACACCAATTGATTTTATAATACTATCTTGAACTTACTAAATGTGTTCTTTCTCCTCTTATTACCACAATTGTAGAACTTCCCAAAACAAGAAAAAGAAAAAAAGAGTAATAATCCTCGATCCTAATGTAAATTTAAAATAATTAGTTAATATGTTATTTATGTAATAATTTGTAAACATAAATTTCACTTTTCATTAAAAAAGTTATCATTAGATATTTAGACACTACTCAACATGCATACCATATCAAATTACTAAACATCGCAAAGAATATTGAGAAAAGATCAATTTAAGTTCAAAATAAAAAAAGATTGAGAATAGATTAATTACACTCAAGTTAAATACACACGCTGATAGTACATTGTTACACAAAAGATAGAGCCTTTAACTTTATTTTATTTTAAACAGTAATTAAATCATTTTATAGTACTCATTAGCGAAAATCCAAGTGATAATAGTACAAAATACTCTAAAACACACACATGAATATATCAAATTATTTGTTATAAGATGATGTTTTTGGACAAATAATATCAAAGATTATTCACGTTTTCTAAAAATAGTGACATGTAAGTTTACTCATGTATATATGATCATGATGATTTGCCATATTTTGTATGCTTAGGTTGAGTAAGATTTATTACTTCATTCGTTCCTAAATGATTGATACATTTTGACTTTTCATGGTCAACAAAACACGATTTCAAACATAAATATCTCTTATTCTACATATGAAAAAATTATAAGAAGTTGAGATTTCAAAAATATATATTGAGACAAATCTAACAAGATCTCATATGACTACATTATTTCTAATTGTTTAATGAGAATTGTTGATCAATTTTTTTTAAAGTTTAACCATGTAAGGTCAAAATGTACCAATCATTTAGGGACGGAGGAAGTACTACACTACTACTGGGTCCAAAATCAGGCACTTATACCATTCTATCTAAATGGAATCTAAATTTTAATTTAGGTGTTAAATTCAAATCTCATTGAAAACAACTATCTCATATATAATTATTACTTTCTATTAGTATTAGTAATTTTTATATGTATTATTTGTAACATTTAATATTATACTCATACTTTCATCACCCTCTCGCCGGATTTGCTGCCTTCCATAGTTATTGTCAACTTTAATTGTTCATCAATAAATATTTGTTAAAGCGTTTTCTTAGCCTATTAGGACCAAGTGACCAATGTCGTACCTCAACATTTAGAAGATTATCCGTTTTTTATTTAATTACTAGATATAATTATAAACATAGTAATTAATAAATTTTATGATTTTAAATGTGACGAAAACTTATTATATGTGATTTTGTGACGGACCATCAATGATTCAATGCTAATTGTCGATATTTGCATCAAAATAAGGAATATATGTATATATATAAATATATATATATATATATGTGTGTGTGTGTGTACACCAATTAATATAGTAATTGAGCCTATATTTAACTAATCTAGGATTACGTTATTCACGTAAGTAATTTAATACACATTTTCTTCTAACTAAATAACTAAGTTGAGCTTCATTAAACTAGTCGTTTTATGTAGAATCTTATTTGAGCCAAGTCCTTACTAACTAAGAAATGGAGAAATTTTTGTGATTGTTCGAGATTCATAATTTGTTACTTAATTTGAACAAAGCGGTTCTGAGCTGACTAACTTGGTCAAGATTTCATTTGAATTTCATGGATTACAATAAATAAAAAGATACTTTACTAAATCTAATACAAATACATACAATACAAGGAAAAGATAGAGATCACTACTTGATTAGGTAAATAATTATTTAATTCAATAAAAGAAATATGTAGATAGATTTAATATGGAAATTTGAAACTTCACAAATTTGTGGAACAACATTCAAATACCATAATAAATTATAAAAAAACATTTAAAATGATAAACAAGAACAATAAGATATTGACTTAAAAAAAAGAATTATATGAAAACGTTTACACATCATTACTACAATAATACTCCCTATTACATTAATTTCATCATTTTTACTTGGTCATCATTTAGGACTTTAGGGAAAAACTCTACTTTGTTACTATTTCCAAATCATTTACTTCACATCTTTCGATATAGAACTTTAATCGTTAATTGTTTATATATAATAAAAATTACAAAATGTTCGAACTAGTAAATATATAAGATAATCTTTAGCCAAATTTTGACACGCAACTTCAAAAAGAATTATTAAATAGAAATGGACGGAGTATTATTAATGCATAATTTAATCTATTACTAACATGAGTACTTTTTTTTTCTTTTGTAAATTAGTGATGAATTATTACTACACACAATGAATATAGAAATTCATAACTAGAGAGTTAGAGTATAATATGAGACAAATTTGTCTCTAACAAAATTTGAATCCATAACTACTTACATAAAAGGTTGTGTCGAATCTGACTAGGTTATTGAGCCAAATGAGTACTTAAAGACAATCCTTCAATAATTAATAACATGAGATCGATGCTTTAAGACTTAAGCGCATAAATGATTGACAGAGTGGGGAGACGTTAGTTATCATAAATGCATACACGATACATGAATACATGATGCATTATTACATTTTAGTTCATTATTAGTGTATCATTAAACCAATGGTCACAATGTTTGATATTACTAACCACTAAAGTTATTGTACATAATGAAGAGGTTCTCATCGTTCGAGCCTTACAATCACCAAAATTTTCTATTTCTTTTGGAAAAAAATTGATAGTATAATATTGACAATGCTACTTGAATTGATCTAATATCTATCATTATCTTTTTGTAACGGGATTCACAATCGCTAGTGGGTAGACTTTAAATTGACATAATAGCCTGCAAATCACGTATTCAGGTAAACCACGCTAGACAATCCCTATGTAACAGACTCGATGTGTATGTACTTCTCTATTCCTTATAACGAAGTGTGCACGACATTTATTTAAAACTTGAGTAGTCTATGTTCACACATTACATACAGATATCCTCTAGTAGTTGGGAAACTATCTCATCATACTTTTGAAATGTAAAGATTTAGATGAGTTTGTATATTGTACTTATCTTGCTAACGTCAGTATCGAAACTACAAATAAATGTGGCTTATTATAGAGACAAGTCGAGACATGACATGTACCTTTGCTTACTTTGCTTATGAAGACATATTTTATCACCAAAATAAAATAAAAACTTGACATTCTTTTTTTATTACAACTTCATACAAAAGTCTCTTACTCTCTGGAGGAGCATGGCTCTAGATATTGTTTACTCCGATGGCTCCAATTACCTAGAGTGACATGAGATGAGCTTCTCATCTGCTTATTGTACTCAGAAACACACGTCCAGTTGGATGTAGGTCGCGAACACATCATTTACTTTTGGTAACAATATCACATCTATGAAATCATGAAAAACTAACGCTATCATTCATACCATCGGTGAAATAACCACGACTATAGCTAGTCAGTTACAAACAGACTCCAATTCTTCCATGCCCTTTACCATCATGCATGGACTAGACTATTATATAACAGTATTATAAATTTATAATGTACATAGACTTATATGATTCCTTTCATCAACGAAATTACTAATGTACATATTAGTCCTGAAACACCATTATAAAAGAAACAGAATGATATGATCAAGATAAGAGAGGCTTCTCTGAAGCGAACTCAACATCAAATATGGTTTGATTATCATGCAATGGAAACCCTTCCTTCCCTTTAGCCCACAGCACGAAATAGAGACCGGAGAACATCAAGAACATGCCTGCAAGACTGTTTCCAGATGATGTTTCATTATGTGACTAATAATGTACCTCTAGCATTCATGAATATTGTTCGTCTTACCTTCCTAATGACACCGTTTCACCTAAGGTGATACTGGAGAGGATGACCGAGATGACCGTGGAAATTGGACTAAACATGGAAACTAGAACAGGCCCTCTTTTCTTCATTGCCCAAGTTGTGAGACTTACACACCCTCCACTTATGCATCCTGCCTACAATCGTATAAATGCGATTAGATGATCAACTAATATGGTATGTCATTGTATATCTTCAGATTGAAGCTGTTGATTATCAACTAATATGGTCATGACAACATGTTAAGGTTTCAGTCACAATGTCACAATTTTACAGCTTGCTCTAGGCCAAGATGCTTATTTGTCTCTGTTTCTCGTTGATGCTACCCTCGATAACACAATGAATTGTGTCTCATACATATCATCTATAGCTAATCAGGGTTACTGGATGATTTTGCTCCATATATGGTTTCTCACTTTCTCTCAGCATTCTAAGGGAGTCATAGATTCATGGTAAGCTTAGACATTGGAACCAAGACATTAAACAATGTAAATATGCAATGAGAATATGCTGAGGGATGTAAAACTAAAAAGACTTTATACCACAATAGTGTAGCCAATCAGCCTTCGAATATCCATCAACAGCCATTGATCTTCAAATTTTTCACCTCTAATGAACTCGATAATGCCAGTCATAACTACACCCATCAAAGAAGTAATTGAACATAAGGTGATCGGCGCTGGCAAATCTTTCAATGTCGAAGCCTGGACAACATTTCTGGAGAAGTTAGTGCAACTAAGTATTTTCTTTTGAAGGTGATGCAACTCTGACTTTTCAGTCTATACATTACCAGTTCTATCATATACCTGCAAGACTACACTGCTCGAAAGTACCAAGACTGCGGCCATGAGGTACAAGGACCCGTCGATCTTCTCCATATCGAATATGAGTTCAGACTGATCTGTTGTACTCTGTAAAAGGCTCATCACTATAGCTCCAACTACACACAACAATGTTCCCATGATTTTTGTTTTGCTGTAAATGCAGCTTAACTTGACTTCCTCCAATCTAGAGAAGAACAAATTATCAGTTGCCAAGCTTCCTCAACGGCAAACTGACTATAACAAGCAACAATTCTTCCTCAATCAGATATAAAAACCGATCATTTCGTGATCTTCAGTATGATGCCTTTTATTCGTTAGGCCAGAAATCACCATATTGTGATAAAATTGAATCGAATCTTACTAAAAGAGAAGTTTATACCTGAAAGCCCAGGCAATAAAGAAGATGAGCCCTGGTGCAAGATTAGGCATAGCAGTTGCCATTGCAGGAGAAGTTCGTCGAATCCCCTCTATGAACATAGATTGGAATAATGAAACACTGGCAAAGACAACTTCAAATTCAACCACACACACTAACTGAAATCTATATGCATTGCAACGAAATCACAGAATTCGACTAATATCAAAACAAAAGAAGCTTAAACAAAAACAGAGAGTATACCTTCCATAAGCAACCAAAAGAAGTTGAACCCATAATTTCAAACTAAAACTCTCAGGCCATTGGTCTCTACAGCAAACAGAACAATGCATGCATCAAGAAACTCGTAAGTTTTTGCTCAAGATAAACTCAAACCAAGCATAATATTCAAGAATATATATACATAGCCAACATAAATTACCTTTCAAGATATATAGAGAATGGAGCAAGAACCAAAAAAGTGGCAAAATTTGACAAAATGATTAGAGATGGAGCTTTGAAGCCTAACAACATCAAATAACTCAAAACAACCGAGTTAAGAGCATACATAAACTGAACCCCTATCAAACCTACAATGATAAAAATATTTTCCAATCTTCCTCTCATCAACACTACTCTAATGGTTGTCTCGTATTCGCTCTGTAATAATCGAACAAAAAATTCTTCAAATATACACTAGGTTTTTTCCTAAGGAATTTTCATGAATCTGATTCAAAGGGATTCTTCATTATGAGTCCCTAATATCCGGATGAGAGTAATGTGTGAAGAACAAATATATATGGTTACGCTTATCTTACTCTTTCTGATTTTTAAACCATCGAATATGCATTTTTGAAGTATTATTGTATCTGTGTAAATAAATTAGAGAATTTAATCTTGTTTAATTAGTGGAAAACAACATGAATTAAGCGCCGTCGTGTGGCGTGCAAGAAGCCTATATGCATGGTTATGGAGATAGTTAGTTGTTCAACATGGATACGTGGTGGAAATGGAAATGGATCGTGTATTACATTAACAAGTTCTGTTTATTATTACTACTCCATCCGTCCCTAAAAGATTGTCACATTTTGACTTTTGATGGTCAACAAAACACGATTTAAAACATAAATATCTATTATTCTACATGTGAAAAAATTATAAAAAGTTAATATTTCAAAAATATATATTGAGACGAATCTAACAAAGTCCCACAAGACTATATTATTTGTTATCGTTTAATGGGAATTCATGATCAAATTTTATAATGTTTGACTAACAAAAGTCAAAATGTGACAATCTTTTAGGGACGGAGGGAGTATTATTTTCTTTAACGGCCCTCACACACTCCTCACCTAGAGCACACAAAGAAGGAAATTGTCGTATGTTGATGAACAATATATAGCTTGTCTCTTAATCACTTCAACACAAATTTTACTCGTTATGGATTTCGAAGCCACGTTGCATGAAGAGGCGAGAGTGCATTTAAAAAATAAAAGTTTAGGTGCCAATTTTGGGATCGAGGTGCCTACTTATTACAAAAAGTTCATCATGTACCTACTTAAAAAAATTAAGAAAATTCAGGTGCCCAGATGAAATTAATCCAAGATTAAACTACTTTTCAAGGCTATCTAGCAAAAATTTACTTTGAATTAAGGAGTATATATAAAAGAAAAGAGAAATGAGTCAATGACAACATAATTAGAGAGCACATCAAAATTATGTAGTGTCATTTTGTAGTAGCCACCGTTATTTTGTTGATCGTAATTACTACCTCTAAATACTAACAATAAACATCCCAAATTCTCAATCATCTGGCATCTACCTCTAGGTTTGGCTGTCAATTACTCGAAATTCCTCACAAGCTCAGGAATTCGTCTACGACGAGGAAAGAAGCAGACTGCAGCTAGAATGAATATTCCAAAAACATTTCTGTTGATGCAGATTATTATTGCAAATACATTATAATCCGTACATGTTGATGTCATTAGTCATCTTCACATCAGAACAAATGACCTTAAAGACTAGTATTAAACTAAGAATTTGGGAAACCTGAATCTAGCAGTAAATCTCAATAGTTGGCGAAAGAGTTTATATCTGCCACAATAAAAAGTCATCACTGCAGCCTCCACCTGATCCATTCTGCTAATAATGGATCAGTAGAATTCAGGGGGGGACCAATCGAAAACCTTACTTTGCCCATGAAGACAAACTTCCTCTCGTTTGATTAGTATCCACAAAGAATCTCACCTTGGAGCTGACAGACCCATCTCTAATATAACAGACAACAAAGAGAGCACATCAGATAAAAATCCAACCAACCACCCATTGACATGAAGACAATAGCAAGGAGATTCTTCAACTAATGAAATTTGGAGCACAATGTAATCATATAGCTCTGCAGCATACAAGTGGCTGCCAAGATAGTTTGATGAATTTTTAAGGGTGTACACTTCTAGTGACTATGTTACGTTATGGCAGAAGAGAAGTCTCGCCTTCAGAAACAGCAAAAGGGGTTTCACGTTCCATCAATTTCATCTGGGAAAATTAGAATTATTTGTTACCATCATATTTCTTATCAAACAAATAGCTACATATACACAATGAAAACAAATTTACAAGCACAATGATTTGTTTCCTCTACTGCACAATCTTTCTTGACTTGCTTGTCTAGAGAAATTTGGATGCTCAATCTTGACTAGCCATAAAGCACATGAGTAATGAGGCAAACACTAGACAAACAAATACTAATAAGACCATTCTATGCATTTAAAGTGAAGTTTTAAATCAAAGCAACACCTGTACCAGTTTTTTAACAAGTAATGTTCTAACTCGATGTGAATTTGGTATAACATAATTCTTAACAACATGGTTACATCTGGTATTTGCTGAACCAGTATGGTTAAGGCAACGACTTCGTTGAGCTACTACAATCTGTTGCCATCAAACATGTAGCTGCTTAATGTGCTACGGACTAGACAATATCATCAACATTCAAGACATCAAAATTAAATGAACGTCTGATATCATATAAGACATATCATTATTATTTGCGTGGATCGCCATAAAACCATTGAACATCGATAAGAACATAAAGTTTGAGAGGATCATAGATGCACCAGAACACCTTAACATTCGACACTCATCTTTAACACGAGAAGTTCTAGATGCAAGCAGAAGAATGGTAATAGAGAAATAACAGGGGGAAAAATCATTCATTGAAGAATCTATTGAATTTTACATGTGCTTTTCCAGTATAATTTTCTGATAACTCAAAGTTGCTGAAATATATCTAAGAAGTCAAGAAACCCTCGACGAGAAAATAAGACTAGTATTCTTGGAGTGACAACAATCTTAGATACTTGTATGTAACACACTGAACCAAAACAAGGCCTTGTAAGTCCCTTGTATACTTCCTGCAAGCTTTAAAATAATCATGTGCCTGCAGGGACCAAATATTATTCCAGTCAGATAGCTGATCAGTGCCTCGTTCACTAGGGAGGTTGCTCAAGACCTAAGGAAAAAGAGTTCAATGAGAAACTTGAAATTACGGTCCCCTTCAGAAAAAATCCTAAATTGTTCTGTTTCTAAGGATAGTTTAGACGAAGAGGATCAGCAGTTATCAAGTGCCCAGAAAATGTCAAAGGACCCTGTGGCTACTTAACCAGAATTTGCGAAGGCACTCTTTACATATACTTGGGATATTTTTCAGCCTAAGGTGACTATTATTCCTAAGGAAGCATACCACATAACAATCATCACTTGCTTTCCTAGCATTTAAAAATTTATGAATACCAGCACATATCAATGCCTGTGACATTAGCAGTAGAACCAACAGCTATACTTTCAGATAACTGGCAGGAGGTATATTCAAATACACACCTCATAAGGAGTTACTCACAAGTATACCCAAGAGAAACAGTGATCGTGATAATTAGACACAACCTTATATCAATATCGTCATAAAACCACAACATATGGCTCAACTAAGTGTGTAGCCTTCCCAATATTGTCATAAAAACACAAAATATGGCTCAACTAAGTGCGTAGCAGAGTCATTACAAATTCAAAGCTTCTTCAAAGACCATTTTAAGTTAAAAAAAAGTGGAGATGCATTTATCTATGACAATGACATACTTAGAATCAGAAAATCAACTCTCCAACCATATTTAATTAGTTGTGTTAACTGTGCATCCTCCTGATCACAATTGTACCAATTACTCCAAGGCCCAAGAATAAAAAACACATCACAAATCGACAGGTTTTAACTCACTTAACATATACTAAGAAAAAGTACATACTAGAGAGTTGGAGAAGTACAGCAGAGTGTACCCTGTAAAAGTGCCGCAGATCTCCTCGATGTTAAGCTAAGGCATGATGTCATCCTTGCCGTCGCCACTGCGCTGTGTAGCGGCAGCAATGATTGAACTCCTCCCAATTCCGACGGTACCCTAATTTCATTTCATTGGTCCAATCTTCAGTACATAACAATACAAAACAAAATTATACGTGCGGGTGGGTGGGTGGTGAAAGTTGGTGAATGCCTCCCATTTTCAAAAGCACAACATTTCATCATATTGGACAAATTAACGATCTTTATTACAAACATTCATTTATTAGATACATTAACACTCTCCATCACCAAATTCATTAACAATTTCAAGCACTCTTTCAGTTCAATGGACACATTAACAATCCCTATTCCCCGAATTCATTTTCTTGGACAAAATAAAAATCTTTATTACCTAATTCCATTTTTATCAAACAAAATTAACAATCTTTACTATCTAAATTCGCTATATTGGACAAATAAACAATCTTTATTATAAAAGAAATAGTTACATTGGACAAATTAAGAATGTATTGCAAAGAGGAGAGACCTGGAGAGACTGAAACGGCTAACGGGAGATGACGACTTCGGCAATGACGATGACGTGGCAGATCTAGCTGATGATGTGGGTTTGACTTTGAAAGCAGATTTCAGAGACGAAATCGAAGCTGAATTCAATATTCTGCTGCATTTTGAGGCCATCGATTTTTGGGCAAATGAATTTGGGGATTGTGTAGGGTTTAGCAGACTGGGGTTTTGTTTGGAGTGGTTATGTTATGTAGGAGTTCGGCTTCACCACAATAATTTGAGGTC
Organism: Echium plantagineum; assembly: GCA_003412495.2. Lineage (NCBI taxonomy): Eukaryota > Viridiplantae > Streptophyta > Magnoliopsida > Boraginales > Boraginaceae > Echium > Echium plantagineum. The sequence continues at coordinate 2,624,724 of CM016564.1, read as the reverse complement.
CTAAACACATTTGGTTCGATTCAAATGGTTTGGAGTTGGGTATCTCAATTTTAATATTTCCCTCGTTATGTGGCATGATTTAAAAAATATCTCTAATTTTATATGAGTAAATATTATAAGAAGTTGATATATCAAAAAAAAATATTGAAATGAATCTAACGGAATTTCATATGAATATACTATTTCTTATTGATTAATGAAAAATTGAGAATTGATGGTCAAATAAAGTTTAACCTGAAAAATTTAAATGGCTCTTACACTTTGTGAAGAAGGGAGTAATATAATTTATGTAGTTTGAGCGAGTCAGGCCTTGGCTCGATCTCGTCCAAACGTGAATAAGGTTATACTTCGATTTGAGTTATATCATACCAATTTCAAATGGACCTCCAACTGAAGCAATCGAACCAATTTTTGTGTGTTAACTAATTTAGGAGAAAATTGTCAAAATGGTTCTAGATAAAATATGCAAGTTTCACTTCTGTCCCAGTTCAGATAAGATATACGCAAATGATCCCTGATATTGGCGTAAAAGGTACATATTTTAAAAATATTATCCACTTTTATTCTTTTTAATTCTCTATAGATTATTTTATTGTGAGCAAATTTACATTCCTTAGATTGGGAAATTTGGCAAACTACCACTGTTGAGAATTGGTATTTGAAAAAAGACATGGAATCTTTTTTATTGGGAGAATACCACAAATTTTATGTAAATTGACTAAACTACCCTTACTTCATCTTCCCCAACTTCATCTTCCCCAATTTTCAACCACCAACAATCACCATCCCCACCATCAACCTCATCACCAACCACCACCACCATCCACTACCACCACCACCACCATCATCACCATCCACCACCTACTACTCAGATCTGCCCCCCCCCCCCGCCCTTTTCAGATCTGCCCCCCCCCTCCGCCCTTTTCAGATCTGCCCCCTCCCCCTCCGCCCTTTTCAGATCTGCCCCCCCCCCCCTCCGCCCTTTTCAGATCTGCCCCCTTCCCCTCCGCCCTTTTCAGATCTGCCCCCCCCCCTCCGCCCTTTTCAGATCTGCCCCCCCCCCCCTCGCCACTGTTAGATCCTGTGATTTAAGGGGGATTATTTGTGGTGGTGGATGGTGACGGTGGTGGATGATGGTGGTGGTTGGTGATAAAGTTGATGGTGATGGTGGGGAGGGTGGTGGTTGGTGATAAGGTTGATGGTGGTGGATGGTGATCGATGGTGGTGGTGGATGGTGGTGGTGGTTAGTGATAATGTCGATGATGATGGTGGGGAGGGTGGTGGTTGGTGGTTGGTGTTTGGTGGTTGAAAATTGGGGAAGATGATGTTGGGGAAGATGAAGTAAGGATAGATTTAATGAAGGGTCCTTATTTTTGTGGTAGTCTCCAAATAAAAAAGATTCAATGGCTTTTTGCAAATACACATTCTCAACAGTGGTAGTTTGCCAAATTTCTCTCCTTAGATTGATCCAGTTTAACTAGTTACTTATCAAGTTGTTGAAAAAAAGAGAAGTAGACAATTTTAGTGGAATGAGAGAAGTATTGGATATGCTTTTTGTTCATACTATATTTTCACTTCGAAAATTTCAAATCAAGTTATTGTTTTCATATATATACTTCTCAATATCTTATTAGTTGTATAATAATTTGTGGAAAAATATATTACAGTATATATAGCACTTTTAACATAGTTTATAACAACATGACCATTAGATGATGTCCATTCCAAAAAGATGATCTAATTAAAATAAAAAATCTATTAATCTTGATCATATTGAAATTAGATCATCTTTTTGGAATGGAGATTTTACGTTCTTTATGTCTTGGTTGTGTTTCATGCCTTTCAGCATCCGTTTAGTTAATCTCGTTGGACGACTATAGGTATTCCCAATTGACTTTCTTATAAAAAAAAATGCTACTATATATAATAAAACTAGTGTTTTGGAAATGGAATAGTAACCGTTGAATAATTTTATCTTTTTAGGTAATGTGATTTATTTGATGATTAGAAAAATATCATGCTTTGCGATAGGAGGGGAATCGTCCCCTTATTCATCAAAACCCCTTTCTCATCATCTTATGTGTTATCAGTTTCAAGCAAAAAGATAAATAATTTGATATAGTAATATAAAGTTATATGTTAGTATAATTATCTTGAATTTGCAGATAATTAATGAGTCCCCTATAATTGCAAATAATTCATGGTCTATCTTCTGTCCAAATTGGACTTGGAATGAAAAGGACGGACTCATTGACATATTATAACAAAGTTTTTTCTTAGAACCTAATTTAATGGGGTTAGAAAAATCTAACTTTAAATCTGGACCATTAGATATTGGTGGTTGCTATAGTGATTTTGTTGAGTGATTATAGGGATTAAATATTGATGGTTATTGTAATAATTGTCCATAGATTAGTATAATTCATCAATTTGATTGTATATATGCAATCAAAATAATGTATCTAAATATATTTCTTACATCAAACGGGCTCGATCAGTTTCTAGGACCGACTACAACAAGCTCGCGACTCTAATAGAAAGAACCAATAATCATGCATGGTTTGCATCTTTTACAAGAGTTAGTCGAATAGCCTAGTGGAAAAGGCTCTTTGCCAATGACCAGAAAGTCTTGGGTTCGATACTCACCTCATCGCTAATTTACAAAAAAAAAAAATATATATATATATATATATAGTGCATCAATACTTTCATGCATTATGTTCATTAAGGGGTTTGGGCATAATATCTTATAAATTAAGGGCCACGATGCAATTATTTATATAATTAAGGGTCACGCTACAATTATCCATATCTTTGTGGGTCAATTTACAAATCACATATATATTTACTACTTTTATTTTGGATTGATAAATATGTGGTACTGTACCATTGTTATAGTATAATTTGGGTACAAGTTATGTTGATATTGTTTCTTGTATCAATGATAAAGTTTCAAGTGGGTACAGTACCCATGTGAAACTTTTAAATTGATACCTGATACACCTGATGCATGAAATTATTGATACACTAAAACCGGACTCTTTACGGAGTACCTAGAGGCTAGAGTGCATCTCGGCTAGGAGGATTCATGCCTAGTAAGGGGCCTATTAAAAAATAAAAACGTGGTCCTTATTACATCATTTTTTGGAAGTGTCTTTAATTTTTTAATATCTTTTAAAACTTTACTTCTCATATTTTTTCTGATCTTAATTACACTATTAAGAACATATATAAGCTGATTTGTTATGTTATACACACTAGAATAATAGAATTTTGGTGTGAAATTACTATTTTATATACACTCTATATTTGAAAGTGTAATACGGAGAAAATTTATTTGTAGACAATAGTAATTTCACACCTAACAAAGATGATATTATGATCTAGTGTATGTGTATGTATAGTGGAGAACCAATAGTATCGAGGCAATCTGAAAAAAATCGATAATATAGGACAGACCTGAAAAAATTTGATAGTTCAAAAACTATACGGAAAATTAGCTAATAATATAGGGGCAAACTATTAAAAAGTCACTTATCTTTTTAGGTAATGTGGTTTATTTGTGACCAATGATTAGAAAAATATCATGCTTGGCGATAGGAGGGGGAATCATCCTCTTATTCATCAAAACCCCCTTTCTCGTCATCTTTTGGTATCACTTTCAAGCACCTAATTACAAATAATATGAGTTTGTGGTTATTTAAAATTGAAGGTTTAATGTAAATGACTAACAAAAATAACATATATGATGACATAATAACCTAACAATCATAACAGTCGTATGAGTAGATAATTTTTAACCGAAAACATAAAAAGATATACAATTTGATAGTAATATAAGGTACTATATGTTACTATATTATCTTGAATTTGCAAAGAATACCTATAATTGCAAATAATTCATGGTCTATCGGTATCCTATGTCCAAATTGGACTTATTAGAATGAAAAGGACGGACTCATTGACATAATCACCAAAATAGCTATCTACTTAATAAATCATCATTTTAAAAAAGTTTGATGTCGTCGCATTAAGTTATTCAAAATATTTCTGGATAATTTAAGGAATTTTCGGACTTAATAAATCATGAACGTCTATTTTTCAACACTCTAAATTTAACTTCAGTCACAATAAATAAAATTAGTCTATTAACCAATTCAACAATACAAAAATGACTCACACATAATAAAGGACCTATTAGATAATTCATCATTTTATGTACTCTATTAGAAACCGAAACAATGTATCTAAACATATTTTCTATTAGACCACCCACAGCTGGGTATTATTGAGGGGTGCAAGTGAGGTGCAAGAGAGGAGCATGTGATGTAGCTGGGGTGTAAGAAATGGGGAGCAAATTTGGGTATCAAAATTTGATCCCGGGTGCAAGTCTGAAAAGTAGCCCATAGTGGGGCCCACAGGCCAGAAAATGAGCCATTCCCGCGCTGCCACGCAGCCCGCGCCAGGGCTGGTACAGCGCGTGTAGTACACGCGCTGTACCAGCCCTGGCGCGGGCTGCGTGGCAGCGCGGGAGTGGTTGGTTTTACTTTTTTTTTTTGTTTCCCCCAATTAATAAATGCTTTATTTACATAATAATTAATCCAAATAAAAATATAAAAAATATATCATTATTTTTCATTTTTCGAGCTCTATAAATAGAGTCTAAGATTGTGTCATTTGGAGCAAAAAAAAACGAGTTTTTTTACACTAATTCAATATTTAGTGTGTTTTTTATTGCTTGTTTTCAAGTTTTTAATAATCTATGTATGTTTTTTATTTACCAAGTGATTAATAATATTGTGTGTTGTTTTAATCAAATACTAATTTTTATTGTAATTTAATTAATAATTACAAATAAATTAAATTTTATTTATTGTATTATGAAAATAAATTATTATAAAAATTATATTTTAATAATAATATATGTAAAATAATAAAGATAAGAATGGTGGGGTATAGAATAAAGTGATGTGGAAGGAAGAGAAAGTGAATAAAACTCTGAAAAATCTCCTGCTGGGTGCAAGTTGGGGTGTAAGTGGGTTTTAAGCTGACGTGGCACTGAATAAAACTCCTTTTGTTGCACCCCTGCTGTGGATGGTCTTAGGGACTAGGGAGTAGTTCGACTGCATCTGGGCTACGATGACTCATGCATAGTAAGGGCCTTATTAAAAATAAAAACGTGGTCCTAAGGAATTACATCATATTTTTGAAGTCTCTCTTTTAATTTTCTTATATATTTTTTAAACTTCACTTCTCGTATATTTTTATCCTGATATATTACACTAATCAGTATATTTTTATCCTGAAATTACTATTTTGCACTTTTGGAAGTATAATAGGAAAAAAGTTAATTTGAGGAGAAAATAGTAATTTCACACCTAAAAAACACTGCTTGCTCTGGTATGTATAGTGTTCCCGAGTACACGTGTTGTCCATACATAAGTCATGAAATTAATCTAACTAAAAATCAATTGGGTTTGAAGTATATGATGATCCCCAAAGAGGAAATGAAAGAATGTTTACAATCATAAAATGAAAGAAACTACTAAACCCACCACAACAGAAAAAGTAATCATCCACTTAGATGAACGTCTTCCATTCAAAGCAATACTGAAAGCAGAAGAATGTTCAGATTCCAACAATTCTGTATAGCTAAAATTGGGGTTTGACCCATACAACGCTTGAACACCTTCCACGTCATCAAGCCTCAGGTCAACCTTCTTAGACCTCGGACTTATGGTCGGATACATAACAGCCTCCTTAACCGACGAATGAGCTAACCCAAGAATATGTCCAATTTCATGTGTCGCCACTGATTCCAGGTCAACGGCTTGCTTTGACCTTTGTTCGTCAAAGTCAATCGCCCATGTCTCGGCTGAATCGAGGTGGAGCCTCCCGTTTTCCGGCGAGAATGAATGAGCCAAAACTCCAAGAACACCATCAAACGCCTCCCCGTCTCCATGATCACCGCTATAGAACCCGATTTTGATGTCTGCCGACTCCACCTCCTCCGTCTCCGTGAAGTTGACCGGAATCACCTCCGACCAGCGTGAAAACGATCGTCGAAAAATCGATTTTATCTCCGATAAGGGTAGGTAATTAATCATGTGGTTGGGCAATAAGACGTATGTGAGCATCATGGGTGTTTGTCTTGTCCATCTTGGCTCACCACTAAAATATGCATAGTGTTTCGTGACATGTAACAACGTGTGATGAGAATTGTCACTTACACCACACCTAGGTGACATGATTGATTGCATGGTTTCTGTATCGAGCCTCCCTGTTTTCTTCAATCCCAGATTTAATTGGTATTTCTCCACGGCTGATTGGAATTTATCGTCGAAAAAATCGTTCAAATTTACATTAGTACCTTCCAAATCATTAGATTTTTCATCGAGATATCCGAAACGTTGGAAGTATTTCTTGAGCTCGGACATGCCGTTGATTTGGTTCCCCTTCTCTGCATCGAGAAACCTTAGGAAACCATGCCACGTGGTGTTTTCGACCGCGGCGGTTAATTCGGTTAAAGGTAGGTTGTGGGGTATGTGCCTGGCGGGAAGGGTGAAAGGGGGGAAGCAGAAGATAAATAAGAGAACATAAGCTATGATGTTCGAATCGATGAAAGATGGGAACATGTTTAATTTGGTTTAGTTCGAAAAGGTTTGGAGGCTTTTTGGATAATGTAAAAAGTGATAATTAAGGAAGCTTTATTAAGACATATAGAAAGAATTATTTAATTTTGTGGAATAGTAAAGTAGGAGTAGTTTAAGATGTTGTTCAAACTAGATGAACAAGAAATGTGGAATTTTGTGAAGGATGATGAAGAAATCGATGGACAAGGAAAGTGATACAAAGTTAGGAACATTCTTTGATTTTTTATGAAACTTTATTAGAGTTTAACATTTGGATTTGATTGGATGTTTTGGTGGGTAAACTACTGACTTGTTCAAAAGTATTTGCTCTATATATAATTGGGTTTTGAATAATATATATGAATTGTGTTTAATTTTGATAAATAGATTAGGTTGGTTGAGCTTGCTTATAACTGTTTTGGTTTGTTAATTGTTGACCAAATTATATATAAGCCATCTTTAATTGAAATAATTGATTTTGAATGGACTTTTTATAAAAATAGATATTTCCATTGAACGACTAGTATGTAGTGTGCATGATTATTACACATTTAGACGTGCCGTGAATCGCATTACTATCTACTAATAATATATCTCACACCAATAAAATAGCAAAAGGGAATACAACCTACACCTTATTTGCTTGATCGAATCTACATTTGTTTAATTCGTTGAAATAGTGCTCAATGATGAATTTTTGTGCTTAAATCATATATACTTCCTCCATCGTTTGGGATATTTGATCTTTACGGTTATCGAGACATAACTTAATATAAAATATAAATATTTTTAATGAAATGTATGTGCGTAAAAATTCTTTTATTGATATACTTTTGTATTTAGATTAGATATATATATAAGATGATAGATGTTGATGTCATTAATAATATCTAGTAGGACTTTTCATTATGATAAGTTAATTAGATATAAATTTTACTAATGTTATGTATATCATGTAAATTAACAACGTTGGCCGTTTTGAGTGAATATATTTGCATGATAGAGTGAGTAAATCACAACTGACGCATGCAGTAATTCATGTATTTCCGCATTACGTGTAGTTGGAAAAACTTGGAACAAAGTGTATGCGAATGATTTGGTGTGAAGTAATATAAAACAGGCAACTCGTAATGTTATAGCCCACTTTTATATCGTTAGAGTAAAACAAATATACTTATGTTCAATCCTTTTGAATTCTTTTGATTTATCGACCTAAAGTTATATTATTGGTTATTAATGATGATATAATATTTTTAGGAAATTTCTTATATACCGGAGGCTTCTTTTCCAGTATCATACCGGACTATAAATCTGGACCCTTGAATAACAATGAACAGCTGAGATTGAGATTTAATCTAATTCATATTTAACCACAGTTAGTAATAAACTTGAAAAATCTCAATTAAAACAAATAACTTTTTTATATATTTTACACGAAATATCATTTGATGTATATACAAACCGTTGAGATCGTAATTTAAAAAGTCAACCATCGAAATTTTAAAATGGACAAAATTTTTGGGACAATTATCTTAACACCAATCTGCAATTCATCTACATCCTTGAATTTCTTAGTCGAAAGTCGAAACTGAGGAAAAAAACACATTAATTAAAAAATAATCGATTTGAAGCTTTGATAATTGGTGAAAATTGGGGAATTAACTAGATTAAAACCGACAAGCACAAAGATTGAAATTAAAAACTGAATCTAAAAAGACTTGAAAATTAATAAATAGAGAAAAAATAAAACCATGAGAGTTGCGTATTGGTGGTGACTTTGTGGAGATAAATGAGATGGAGGTGATATGATGAGTTCAGTGGGATGGACGATCGAGATTGGTGTTGTCTAACGGTGGCGGAGAAGTGAAGAAAATTGTGAAGAGATAGTGAGTTAACTGTGGTTAAATCTGAATTAGATTAAATCTCAATCTCAGCCGTTCATTGTTATTCAAGGGTCCAGATTTGTAGTCCTGTATGGTACCGGAAAAGAGGCCTCCGGTATATAAGAAATTTCCATATTTTTATTATTTGAATAAGGCAAATGATAATGTTAGAGCAATTTTCATATTGCCAGAATAAAACTATGTTCAATTTTTTTTATGCCCTTTGATTTTATGACTTATAATTATAACATGCTTAAATTATATAATCAAGAATTAGGATTTTGATTAAAACAATGGTTGATTATAAATTAAGTATAATTTTGCTTTAATAATATGAATTGCTCTGACATTATCGTTAGTCAATATAATAAACTAAGACGACCTCACTTATTAATACAAACTACGAATTATGTTTTAATATGTTATGTTATACGTGAGAGTCCCACATTGAAATATAAAAAGAGAGTTCACTATTTGATAAACTAGGAGTACTCCATGTAAGGGTGAATTGTTGAAATAGTCTCCGACAGTGTCACTAAATAAGTTGCATAGTCCCAATAGTGACATTGATGCATTTTAGTCTGGCAAATAAGTTGTAGATTAGTCCTCATCTTAACTTTTACGTTAATTTCTTTTAGAACCAACATGCGTTTAGAGATTAGAGGTGAGAAAAAAAAGAATTTTTTAGACTTAAACATAGTTTGGTGTCTAATTACACATGTTATAAATTAATTTGACTATTTGTTTATCCCACTTGAAAGTTTCATTAGGTACCAAAACTAAATTTAAGCTTATATTATTTTTTTTGCTCTAACTTCAACCTCTAATCATGTGTTGGTGTTAAAAATTATAAAAAAGTTGAGTTGAGGACTAATCCGCAACTTTCTTGCTATTATTGGGGACTTAACTGCAACGGTGCCACTATTTGGACTAAATTGCAACTTGGTGACTTTATCGGGATTATTTTAACAATTCACTCCTCCACCTAACATCAATTGATTTTAGGATGATGCCATAGGTGGATGCAAGGTATGACAGGTGTTGCCATGGCCACCCGAAACGTTTCCATATAAAATAAAAATAAAAAATGACAAATAAATATACCTTATACAATTATTTTTCTCGAACAATTTAGCAAACAGAACAATTACTTCCTAGATTCATCATGGTGCCTCCTTGGTTATGAAATTCACTCTCCTCATATGAGTATTGACCCATATCCGATTAGACAATTTCTACCAAGTCAACCTCACCTATTAAAATAATTTGATTGTTAGGTTTTTATTTACCCGTCAAAGTTAACTGATTCATGATTTTAATAGGTGGTATGTACAATATTGATCTAAATCAAATTGTTACATCAATAACACAATACATGTATAAAAACGTGTAAATACATTTACTCACCAACTACTAAAGAACGTATATAAAAATACTTGAATTTAAAATTAAAAAAGATAACTATTAAAAGTTTAAATTTTGCTAACTCTTCCATGTAGGAGTAGATAATAATAAAAATAATAATGTGAACATATACATGTATATAATAATATAAAACTGGAGGTCTATCTGATCGATTACTCTAAATCATTTTAAGTTCCACAAATAATTATTTGTCAATTTGTGCATGACGTAAGTGATAGACCATGACTTTAACATTAGTATTATTTATGTAGAAGTCGAATGAAAATTCCTTTTCAAGGGGCCTACTTAGCTTTGATCATTTTTAGTTTAATAAAGAGTCCAATATTTCCATCGGAAATAACAATGATTAGTATATCTATTTAGGCAACCAAAACAGAACACTCTTTATCTTGTTGCGTCCTCAGCGTATACGCTTTGTAAATTAAATGTCAATTATTCTTTAATAGCAACACCAAACAATAAAGCAGGGATCAGGGTAACGGACTAATTAAAGGTTTGTTTTTGCATGATGCTATTTTTTCATGTCGATAGCTCAATTATCTCGTGACATTTGAACTAAGTTTCCGATCAGTGGCGAATGGAGCCATGTTCCAAGGTTGCCATGGCAACCACATGGATTTCATTCTTTTTATAAAAAATAAAATATTTTTTTTTAAATAATAAATATACGTTATGTAATTTATTAGCTCATTTCAAAGTTTATTTGAAGTCTAGAGGAATCAAAATGTAATCAAGTGTCACTTTAGTTGTATGAATATTTAGTTATGTTTTGTATAAAATTTTTTTTGTCTCTTTTAAAATTTGTTTTGATAATTTTGACAACCACAAGAATTTTGTTATAAAGTATTCGCCTATATTTCCAACTAATAGGTTGATTTTATTTAGACAATAGACGTATTAGTCTTTTTTTTTTTTTTGTAAATTAGCGATAAGGTGAGTTTCGAACCTAAGACCTTCTGGTCATTAGAAAGAGCATTTTCCACTAGCCTATTCCATTAACTCTTATTAGATTTTTTTTTTGTAAATTAGTGATGATGTAAGTTTCGAACCCAAACCTTCTGGTCATTAACAAGAGTATTTTCCACTAAGCTATTCGGTAAATGAACACTTATTAGTTGAGTTGTTACATGTAAGTATGTAATGATGTAAGGCTAGCCATGATGTAACTATTGTCTAAACATTAGACAATGGGTTGGTAAAAAAATGTATAGTGGGCTGGTCTCCTCCGATGGTCCGACCAGATATAGGAGCCCATCGGGCCTAGACTTGCCAACATGGCAACATTAACAAGAGTTTTATGGGCTTTTTTATCCTGATATCTTATTAGGAGAAATTTGAAAGATTGCCACCTGAGACAATATTTTTAATTTTGAAAACATTTTTTAGTTTTTTGTCCCAATTAGCACATTTCTTTATGAATTGCCTAAATTATGGCTCTCATGTTACACATTTCAACTTCTTTCCCATTTCCTTCCTTTTCACCAACATAATCGTCACCACCACAACATCAGATACGTTCAGCACCATCACCAACCATCACAACAACAATAAAAACACACGGTCCAAACCCAATTTCACATTTACTTCTTCTTCATGTTCTTCTTCTTATTATTATTATTCTTCTTCACATCACCACCAACTAGTCATCATCATATATCAAAATTAACTCACCCCACCCGGCCACCCCTACCCCTCGACAATTTAATATAGTTGAGGTTGACTATATCAAAATAGAGACATATAAGAACCTTTACATTTAATATATGTGATGGTTTCAACTAGTATTGCGCATGAACCAACCTAAACGAGCTTCCCGCTCGGTTTGGCTTAGGAGAGCCGAGGCTCGAAGCTCGGAGAGCTAGTTCGGCGAGCCGGCTTGATAGTTCGGTAATGTACACATTATTTTTTAAAAAAAATTAGTTATATTTAAATTGTAGTATTATTGATCTTTTATATTCTCAATCAATCCTTCACTTTCCGAACATCATTGATTAAGGTAATAAGCACTATCTCTTCATTTTCCACATGATGTAATGTTAATTTTCATTGCAATTTAATGATTGTATTACCTTTTTAAAATTACTTTTTTGTTAATTGACTTAATCTTTTTTACTAAAATAAAGTACGTGTGATTTCGAAAAGAGCCCTTGAGTCGAGCCGATTCGGGTCAACTTTGAGTTATTTCGGCCTAGCCCCGGGGTTGAGTCCACCAATTTTTTCAATTTCAACCCGATTGAGGTTTCATTTGGACTCGGTACCCAAACGAGCCGCCCTGGTATAGCGAAATCCGGATCGACTCGGTCGATAACTATATGAGACTATTCTTCTAGTGAAATTTTAGTTTCAACTTGGCCCTTCAACTTTTTAATCTGGTTTTGCCCCGGATTGTTAATGGTATAATTGTAATTTCTATCATTTCGAAAAAAATTACTTCGTTTTCTAATATAAAATTTAAGATTTTGTCAATGTTTCTCGTATTTTTATATTATTATGTTGTAATATAACAATGAATATTTAAATTTTTTCAAAATTAATTACTTTGTAGTATATTAAGTTGCTAATTCAAAGATATAACGGTTATCACTATTCACTAGTCGCCTAGTCGGTACCAGAGTAAACTAACCCCACATTTATAAATGGTCTTCTTTTAAGTTAGAGTTAGTAGGGCCAATGATCATTGGATTCTTCTTCAGACTTGTCGTGCTTCTAATAATGACACCATCATATTCTGAATTTTTTTTTTCAACATGTTATTTTTCAGAATTAATTTATTAACCATATATAATTTGGCCATAATATTAATCCTAAAGTCTTTACTGATAAATAATTAATCTTTTTATATGACTATATGAGTCCATTTTCTAGAATTTGTTGGAAAACAACTGAAATTTTGTTTGTGATTTTTTTTTGTTAGTATAGCTCATATGATTGTTTTTAGACCGAATATCTAAGAGTAAATTTGTTTCCATGCCAAAACTATTCACGGCTCAAGATATATGTTTCAACATTTCAATTTACAAGCTCAACCTCTTTTTATGCTATAAAAATAATAATCGATCAGTCATTTCTTATTTAACCCGAAAATAATTTAACCGGAATATGAGGCTAACTTCTAAAGTTTAATAATATCCAAGATAGAAACCAAAAATGGGTGAAAACAAAATAATTTTTGTATATAGTTGTTTTGTCACTATATACAGACATTAATTTTGTAGAGTATGATGTTGTGGGCAAGTTGGCCAACCACGAGCTAAGGCAGTTCACTAATAAGAAGATGACCACTCTATTATTAGATCACTCATTTTCATGTTACATTCGACAGACGGCCATTAGGAGTTAAGTATATAGAATACGACTCATCAAGGAATGTCACTCACTCACTCACATATTCGGAGCTCCACTCACTTTCCTACTACTAGCTCAACACCTTTTAACAAAAATATATGTACGTCCACATCAATATATTTCGTCAATATCTTTAAAAAATCTTACAATTTTAGAATCATATGAGAAACTAAGACAAAATCCTTTTAATTGACTGACTAAAAGTAAAAAAAAAATTGATTGCCACATAGTACTCATTTATTATAGAAGAATATGAGTTGTTTAAATAATTCTAGTTGCCAAAAAAATTTGGTTGCCGATGTAACCGAAAAGAGGCTGCCTCCCCCTATTGCTGGAGCAAATATAAGTTAACGTTATTCGATGAAGTTGTTTTTTCGAATTATCCAAGAACAATTTTGGAAACTAATTTAACACTCACTACATTAAACAAGATTCAATTAACATGATTTCGATTTTGGCAAATTGAAAAAATATTTTTATATTGAGAAAACATTGTCAGCATCTCAACATCCCCATCCGAGGATTCTCACTTCCCAAGTCTCATTCTTACATGTGTTAGTTTAGCTTAATTCCTTCATCATTTCCTTAATCTCACAACTTCTTTTATTTTCGGTTAATTACACACTAATTGAAGTTGTCGATTCATTTGACTCTGTTTCAATGTTCACTGCCCCAAATCCCACATTCAGACATTCTACTATATGACATTCTACTATATAAAAGGACACACATAAAGGAAAACACTATACTATCTCAAATGTTTTAAAGTTACAATCTTTTTTCTTTTAACTCCAAAAAGTAATTTTTACGTATACGGTAGTTGATACTATACATAACTTAGGGGTCTCGTTCACCGTTCAAGACTCTGCAACCTCTCAATACATAATCCACATTTCCGTCCATTACTAAACCAGTTTTAGACCGGCTTGATTTGTAATCGAATCGAGTTTCAGTATTATAAAACCTGAATTGTCTCAATTTGAAGTTTAAATATTACAAAATCCGAATTATGTCGACACGATGATATATATAGACCCAAATCACACTCTCTTTCTGCTCATAGTGCTCTTGTGCACGCATAGGGAAAAAAACACAATAAGTTGCAATCCTTCTCAAATCTAAATAAAAATCTACCCATATACTCTAGTTGATACTCCACCTCAATAAGGGTTCTTGTTCAGCATTTAAGACTCTTCAACTCCCAATATAAATTCCCATTTTCCCCCATTATTTTGTTGTTCAAAAGTAGTTGTGTATGTTATTATTCCCACATTTCGACCCGACAGTTTATGACCGGTTAAATTACCATGATCTGAAGTCGCACACTCTCATCCATTACTTAACCCATACACACACTATACATTATACACACAAGAAATCATTGATCTTTTGAAGTGATGTTTAGTGTTTTGATATAATGAGAACAAGAAGGATTTTAGTTCAAGAAAGTAAGAAATGGGTACTTGGAGATTTAGTGAGGGTGTGTTTGTGAAGTTGGTTAAGCAGAATAGTAACAATTACAAGCTCAAACAAACGTATTCTTCATGGTCGGTTGTGTGTGGGTCGTTGTTGTTTGTGTTGGGTTTGATTTCACTTTTTACAGGACACATTGCTTCTGATCTTGAATGGTATTCTCAGAGATTAGTTAAACGTGCTCTGTTCTACAAGCTTGTAAGTTTAATGTATTTGGTTTGGTGTTTGTTTACTCAATTCATGTAAAAAAAAGATCGTGTAGTTTGATTTTATATGGTAAAAAGTTGCTAACTTTGGGCTTTAAATTTTATACATGAGGTTGGTTTCAATCAAAATTACCATATTAGTGGTGGAGTATATATTTTTATGAAGTATTATGGGAATATACACAAATATTTAAGTTCTTGATTTGAATAGTCAACCACATTTAAAACTGGACAATGTTGTATGAATGGAGATTGTATCTTTTTATGGTAATTTATCTGGGGTGGTACTTTTAGAATATTTCTTGTTTTAAACTAGGTGGGGTTGGTACTTTTGGATGATGATTCAGAGTGAGAAGTGAGAGAGTATGATTTCAAATCTGAATTTGCTAAAATGGTATCTTTTTTGGCTAAAACTGCAGTTTTGAAGTTAATAAATTTAAAAGATAAATGAATGGAACTTGTAATTTTCTGCAAGTTGTCCATCTTTTATTACTAGTTTGTTTTTTTGCTTTTGTAACTTCTAAGCATTAGTGTTAATCTTCTTGTTTGTCATGCGTGACATTCTTCTTAGATTACAGTTAATATTGTAATTAGGAAGCAAATAATAAAGGAGATTCTTTAAGTTTGTAAATTATGCTGTCTTCTTCTAAATATGTTATGAATTGACATAAGCTACAACCTGAACTGATTGCCTACGACAATTATTTGCCCTGAATCTATATATTCAGACATGAAATGTGTATTACAAATGTCGGTTTTATTCAGTACTGACTTTCTCTTTCATTTGAAGCATGTTGGTCGTCGTGCGCCAATTGATATTTGGAAGTCAAATTTATCGAACCTGTACTATGGTTGCAGCGAGAGAGCTCCTCAATTTGCTCGTAAGTTGGCTGCCTGTCCCAATAGCAGCTTTGATTTCACCAAGATAATACAGTAAAATCTGTGATCTCATTTTGCATAATAAGTTGAGATACTAATTACATTACGGCATAAAGAGGCTCTTGCAATTTTCCTCTTATTCTCTGGAATGGAGTTATGGGTTAGTTTTGTGGTTGCTGTATAAGGCTGCCTTAGGGATTAACCACTTTCCGATCTTCCTGAAGTCAATGGGCTGATTAAGTTAATAGGAACCAGTATATTATGCAACTACTCGAGATAGAAACTTTGAACCGAATATTAACTTAAACTTTACTGTAGTGTTATGCAATAAGCCCTTTATATTGCTAAGTACTTCAAAAGCTACTGACATTGGTATATGAATCTAGCTGCTATACGTGAGCGATCATCAAATGGTTATTTGCTCATTGCAGCCAGTGGAGGATTAAATCAACAAAGAACTGGAGTATGTGACTGCATCTCTCTATCTGAAATGGTAATATTTACTACGAAGTATATTGTGACCTATCTTTACTAATGAGCTGTTTTCTTATATACTTTTAGATAACTGATGCTGTAGTTGTTGCACGAGTTCTTAATGCTACATTGGTTGTACCAGAATTGGATCACCATTCATTTTGGAAGGATGACAGGTACTTGAGACTGAGTCTGATGAGAATTAAATATTGTTGGGATGCAAAAATTGAACTAATAGAACATGTAGGGTAAAATTTGAAATTGATCTGAGTATCTGAATGTGTTTTTATTTGTATCTTATGTAACTTGCAGTGAATTTAGTGACATTTTCGATGTTCATTGGTTCATATCATACCTTTCCAAAGATGTTACGATCGTAAAAAGAGTCCCTGAGAAGGTCATGAGATCAATGGAGAAACCACCATATACCATGCGTGTCCCTAGGAAATCAGAGCCTGACTATTACCATGAGCAAGTCTTGCCTATACTATTGAGAAGACGTGTAAGATAGCAATCAACAAATACTGAGTATAGAAACTTTTGTACTTCAATTTCAACCAATCGATCTCTATGTATTTGGCAGGTGGTTCAGCTGACAAAGTTCGACTATAGGCTTGCTAACGACCTTGACGAACAGCTACAAAAGTTGCGTTGTCGAGTAAATCATCATGCCTTGAGGTTCACAAAACCCATAAAGAATATGGGTCGGAAAATTGTGTCGAGAATGCGGAAAATGGCCACACGGTTTATTGCTGTTCATTTAAGGTGTGCCATTATCTTGTACCAAAATGAGAGATCTTACTCTCCAATTCATTTTTCGTTTTTTCTTGTCAACTTTTGACTCATCAATCACTTTTTATACGTTAATCTAAGAAATATAAATTTGATATCACTGACTCATCATATTTGTCTTTAAAATATTTTCATAATATTATTTTTTTCTTGTAATCTTTCATATATAAACTGAAAGAAATTGATGGTCAAGCTTGACACAAGAACACGAAAACTTCTATTAAACTGAATTGGAGGGAGTATTACTCTGTATTGTACAAAGATAGAAAGAATGCAACTTTGTCCTGACTAAAATGCAGAACTGAGCTCATAACTCTATAAGTCTTCAGCAAGAAACAACATTGAACTGCTTTGCTGCATCCTTATTTTCATGGGTTACACTGCTTTTAGCAGTATGCATTAAACTTATTGGTGACTGCTTTCATGCATCCTTGCAATCAACAATTATATTTCAAGAAATCTTGCCTGTAGCAATGGCCTTTCTCTTCTGACTTGGTCTTTAACATTTCATTTGTCTGAAACGTTCTGTTTCACCATTCCAAAGAGCATTACTTCAGACATTCTTCTGAACTTAAAAACTCACTATTATTTATCATCACAGATTTGAACCTGATATGTTAGCGTTCTCAGGATGTTACTATGGTGGAGGAGATAAAGAACGGCAAGAACTGGGAGAGATAAGGAAACGATGGGAAACATTACCTGTAGGATCATAACTTACACAATTAACTCTTTTTATTTTAATCTGATCTGCATTCTCGTTTTGCTAATTGCATATTCATGGCTATAACTTGGAAGCTTTGTACTCATTTTATTAATTTATGTATTTCTTCTGATATGATGTCTTTGCTCCAGGATCTGATCCCAGATGAAGAGAGATTGCGCGGGAAATGTCCGCTTACTCCCCATGAAGTGGGTTTGATGTTACGGGCACTGGGATTTAAAAATGACTCATACCTCTATGTTGCATCGGGTGATATATATGGTGGAGAAGAAACGCTAAAGCCTTTAAAAGAACTCTTTCCAAATTTCTATACTAAAGAGATGTTAGCAAGTCTAGAGTTAAAACCTTTTCTTCCCTTCTCTTCTCGCCTTGCTGCAATTGACTACATAGTGTGCGATGAAAGTGATGTGTTCGTTACAAACAACAACGGAAACATGGCAAAACTCCTTGCTGGTCGAAGGTAAGAATTCTACTATTGTTTAATCCATTTTGCAACTTCCTAAACTACACCTCCGAAAAATGGAAAACATGCACATTGTATATATTTTTGCTATATTTCTGGTACTTGGCATCCAAGATCATATGGTCGAACACATGAGCTATGTTCTGGTACCTTCACCATGGGGTTGGATTGGTGTTCGAGTTTCTCTAAGAAGGGGTCTCGGTGATGCTGGTCCTAATTCTCCTTAACAGTTTCAATGACATTTGAACCTTGCTACATTCACAGATTTCTCTGAGCCAATATTTTTCAATGTAATAGGAGGTATATGGGACATAAGCGGACAATCAGACCAAATGCAAAGAAGCTCAGTTCTTTGTTTCAGGCACGAAACAACATGGACTGGAAGAAATTTGCCAAGAAAGTGAGATCATGCCAAAGAGGTTTCATGGGAGAACCCGAAGAGATGAGACCAGGTCGCAGTGAGTTTCATGAATATCCTTCAGCCTGCATTTGCCAGAAACCATTCTCTGATTCAAATACTTCCACAACTAATGCCATCATGAATCAGCATCTCCAAGTTATCTGGAATCTCCCTGATGCAAAACCTCTTAACAGGTCTCATAATGAAGAGAATGTTTTGCATAAACTCGAGAATGGAGGCAAGGTCGCAAAAGCATCAGTTGAAGGTATACCACAATAATTTTCTATCTGACTAGAAGTGTAAACTTTACAAGTATCATTTCTTCCCCCATCTTTCAAGAGTCAAAGGGCTCACATATAGATGGTCCAAACCTTAGAGCTGCCTGTTTACCTAGCAGCCTTATAACTTCTTATCTGCTATTAGCCTCAAGACTTCTGGCAGAACCAACTTGTATATAGCTAGTGTGTGACTTCTTAACCATCGCCCGACTATTTATAATATGCTCTTCGAGGTAAGTAGAGGAAGCATATAGGAACGGAAAAAAATTTGACTTATGCTGAATTATCTATTGGTGTTTCTCTAAAGCATTTGCATTTTGGTAAACTTGACCTCCCTGAATTCTTGGTTCAAGGGCTTACAACAAAATCTATGATTTTGGGCATGATCTTAAGGCAAATGTGACCAAATGTTACTTAAAAATCCTCCTGTTCTTGTATGGGTTATCAGTAGTTGGTGTTACATTTCAGATACAAAAGGTAAAAACACTTTAAAAATTGATGTTATATCTAGCAAACAAGTTCAGAAGAAAGGATTTTCAGATACATTTGTTTTCTTTCATAAAGACCACGAATCGTGAAACTTCAATGTGAATTAACACCCACATTATAAAGAACAAGCAATAATTCATCAACAGTCCACGCTTAGGACATTCTTGTTAAAACAACAAAGCATTGGATTGATCTGGTATAAACCTGGGAGAATATTACGTTACACCGAAGTCCCGTCTTGTAAGGGAACTTTTGGTATGAAGGAATTGCTTAAAGATAGTGAAACGAAGGTCAGAAAGGAATACACATTGTTAGATAAACAAAACTAGCAATTGAAATCATAATGCTATTAATTTAAATATCTAGCTCAAAAATAGAAAAGAGCACAATAATAAGAGTAAATGATGACAGCATGGACTGCTATGTTATCATTTAGAACAATGCAGATGCTATGGCATGCTGCAAAAATGATTGCATTCACATGCCATTTCAAGGAAGTGGAGTTTTGGTAATCATAGGCTATTTTATACATTTTTCATAGATGTGTAAATAAGAAGCTTTATTTGCCTTGCAAAAAGTGAGCTTACAAAGCTCCTTTTTGCATCATTTTTTTGCAGTATATTTGTTGTTTGATCACATTACAGCTACAGCGATCTCCACACCCAAAAGGGTAATTCATATATGTGACAGTGTGATATTCGACTAAGGATTTTACAACTAGACATATGTTGGAGCTTAATATAACCGCATCAAGTTCAAGATTTGATGGGGAGGGGATGGTGTGTATCTTGTACAAACTCGTTCGGTTATATACAACATACTCCGTATTAAATGGGACTGCGGAAGCTACAAGAAACGTGAAAACGAGAAGGTTGTGGGAACGCACAGCGTTTTGCTTTGCTTGCTTTTCTTTCCAATAGTTAACTAGAAGTAGTGAAGCTTCACTTCTGACATCAGTAAGAATAAAAAAATATTGGTGAACAAATTAAATGAAATTATGAAATAAAAACCCATAACTGTAAAGATAAGGTTTTCACTACTTTACGATTACTCAAAGATGTGGTAAATTATGAAAATTCCAGCATGCAAGGTCTGGTAAAGTCCTAGTTCTTTCTCTTTTCACTTCTACCAACAGATAGTATTCATTCATCTCACAACCCTCCATGCCCACGTGCTGGAACTTCATCATTCCTTCACAGATTCCCACAAAACTTCCATCCTCTCCTCCTCCTGGAGCCTCCCAACAAATGGTGGTCCTGCAACAACTTTAGCCAACGACACACTACTATAGTACCGTCCACTCGGACAGATTATCTTCTATCGGAGATAATCTAAACAAATTCGCCTTCTTAGTACTAACACTCATCTCCACAAGATCTACTAATAAATTACCGATTCTTGAAACTTAAATTAAGCTGGACCTGTTTGGTTGTTGCCAAACATTTCAACATGTTGTCCGGAAAGTGTTTTCTCTGGTCAAACAAATCCATGCTTTTATAAGTCTACATATAGAAAATATAAAGATTTAAATCCTGGAAATAGGGAAACCACATTTCACCCTTCAACTTCTTGTGCTGATCGACATATCAAACAAATAAATATATAATAAACTATTGATTTCTTGTCTAGCAAAGAACACTTAATTTCTCAAGTTTTTCAAAGCACAACACAGCGTGTGCGTCCTTGTGTCTACCATAATGTCCACCTCTTGCACACCTTTAACTCTGCTATATATATGATTGATACCCAAATAGAAAGATATGCTAAATTCCATTTTATTTTCCTCAAATAGTAACTCTAACATTACCAAGGTTAGTACACCCCCCCCCCCCACCCCGCCCGCCCCTGCTGCTTGCCTCTGTTCTTGCACTTATGATTGATCCATATTTATGTTTTTTTCATCATATGTAATACAGGAACTTAACAGATCTTGAAACTTAACTCAGGCATATCAAATATCTCACAGAGAAAATATGACAGAAAGAACTCAGTTTTCGGGTTGGAAAAGTGATGGTGCACATTGGGTGCAGAATCTTGATGAAGATCCATCTATTGTGCCTTTATTACCTCAGCCACAAACACCAAGTGAGCCATTGGAGTTCTTATCAAGATCTTGGAGCCTTTCGGCTAACGAAGTGTCCAAGGCTATTGCTCAGAAACAGAAAGAAAGCTCATTTGACAAGAATCATAATGTGATACCAGAAACAGTCATTACTCAACAAAGTGTAAGTTAAAACAATTAACATCTACAGTTAAAGTTTATGAATTAGAGAACTTACGTATCCTCGTTTTTCTCAGTCGGACAAAGTTATGATTCCAGTTAGTGGGAGAAGAAATGGGGTAATAGGAAGGTGGTTTCATCATAAAGATGCAGGCAACATGTCCATGAAGAAGAAAGATAAGGCGAGGATAGAAAATGCTCATACTCACGCGGCTCTCAGTGTTGCTGGTCTAGCTGCAGGACTGGCTGCTGTAGCTGCTGCTGGAAATTCTGAAGGTTCAGGCTCGAGAATGAGCTTGGCTCTAGCTTCAGCTACAGAGCTATTGGCATGCCATTGCATTGAATTGGCTGAATCCACTGGCGCTGATCATGACCGTGTAGCTTCTACCATCAGGTCTGCAGTTGATATTCACAGTGCCAGTGATCTTATAACTTTGACGGCCGCAGCTGCTACAGGTATCAATATATTGATCTCGTATAGTATAGACTTCAATTTTACCATTCACTCCATCCGTTTTGACAATTCAAATGGCTTTTTCAATTTGCAATGGAGGTTAATGACTAGATATTTGTTTGTAATTTAGCTCTGCGAGGTGAAGCTGCTTTGAAAGCGAGATTTCCTAAAGAAGCCAAGAGAAATGCAGCAATAACTCCATGTGACAAGAGTATGATTGAAGCTCCCACGGCAGTAGGTTTCCATGATGAACCGATGGAACAAGACCCTCCCTGTGTAGGAGACTTACTACACCAAACAAAAAAAGGTAGATATTGACGGAAAATGAGCTGAGACAGTCAAATTCTTCAACAATCTATGGAGTTCCAAACTTTATTTTGATATTAGAAAGTTGCAGACTGATAAACACTTCTGTTTAAATTTTCAGGGGTTCAATGGAAACATGTATCCGTATATATCGATAAGAAGTCTCAGGTGAGCATAATCAAGTCCTAGACATTTAAGTTTCATTATTGATTATGATGATCTAGTAGCATTTTCTAATTTTTATTATCCAGCAGGTAATAATGAGGCTGAAAAGCAAAAATGTAGGAGGAGCCTTCTCAAAGAAGAACAAATGTGAGTTTTATGCTATTGCTTACAAAATAATGTCTTTTGGGCAATTATCGCTATATCCTTGTATCTACTTTTCTTAAAAGGATACTGTACGTACGTATGTGTATGCATCGTTTACTGATGATCTAGTGGATCCCAGGTGTTGTCTATGAAGTATGTGACCAGACAGAGATGCAATCTTTCAAGAAGGGAATGGAAAATCCAGATGTTTATTTCGCGATCAAGACTGGTCGAGGTCTTCTGGAATTTAAGTGCAAGAACAAAGATCATAGACAGACATGGATTGATGGAATTCAGAATTTGTTAATGATAACCTGTGGCATTGAGCAAGCAGAAAGATCACAGAAGCTGTTAACAACCACCACGAGTTTCTAATCAAATTGTCAATGCTATCCTCCTTGCGTAGCTGAAATAAATTATCTTCCACTGCTTAGTCCTAGATGGATGCCCCAGTACAGTTAATAAGAACACAAGGGCTTGGATTTCTGAAGATAATATTAAGAAGAAAAAGGCATTGCACAAGCAAACTGAACAAATGATATACTTAAATACAAGGATTATCAGCAATAGCGTCCTGTTTTCCTCACAGTTACAAATACATCGCTATTCTCTTATCTGTAGTGTTCTAGTTACAACAATATACTATTATGTATGGTGTTCTACAGTTCTTATTTTCTATCATCAAGAATATGAAGGGAATTTATGATGTCACAATTCAAGTCCCAATATATAGCATGTAACAGTGAGAACATAAGAAAAGTCTTCATGCTAGATGCCCTTGTCTCAGGTTAGAGAAGTTGCAGGATATAACCAAAGCATTCTTAAGGGTGAGTTCTCCAAATTACAAATATCAACAAGATAATCGAAAAATGCAAAACTCAGCCATTGGTTGACTCCTAAAATACAACTGTTCTAGTCTGGCCATAAGGTAAAACGCGTAGCTCACAGTATGATTTAATTGCTTTGGCAAGGCATAGTTTCTCCAGATTCTGAGATTTTTGTATGAAGCTCCTCAGATTATCTCTGTGTGAAACACTGTCCACCTGACAAAAAAACAGAACTAAACATAAACAAGATAAGCATGGGCAATATTAAAATTTTAACTCACATTGTTGGCTCTTCAAACATTTATGGATACAGCTCATTACTCGGCTATTCAAAGCTCTAATTCATCTCAATAATGTGTAAATATATTATATACATAAGATAATATATTTTACATGATATATTTTGATCATAGATCACTTTGTCTCTATAGCAAAGCTAATATTCATTGAACCATAATCGATTGAATTATTGGATGACTGCCAAGTGAGTGTGTCATTTTTGTTTTTTAATTACTATTCAAACGAATCAACATTACCATCTGTTCAATGATAGGGCCTCCATCCAACTCTTCTGTAACGAAGTGACTAGTCGCTCCAATCAATTTAACACCAGCATCAAAGGCCTAACAGCATGTATAAATGAATAAGGCTCACAAAGACATTCAAGTAAAATAACTCAGCAACACCATAGAATTTGAAGAAAAGAAGATCAACCTGTTTAGCAGGATATCCACCTTTGAATGATGGCAGAAGGCCATGGTGAATATTTATTACATCTTTCCCATATCTATTCAGAAAATTGCCAGACAGTACCTACACAAATCAGCAGACAATAACCTATATATATCAGTGTACGGGAGGCAGCTATCATATATCTACAATACATGCATAGTAAAGAAAGTAGTCATTGTTCGCCATTACCTGCATGTATCTTGCAAGCACTAAAAAATCAGTATCATGAACCAAATTGAAGAGCTCTTCTTCTTTATTACTTTGCTCGGTTGTTCGCAAATAATGGTAAGGGATTCCATGTCGTTCAAGAAATCGAATCACGTGAGAGTTACGGTCTCTATTGTGATTGCTGTTAAGATGGACGAACTAATGCAATTATAACTTGAAGCTGAGAAGTAAATGCAAAACTTGAGAACCATTCTTCACCTTATAACAGAAGTAATATGAAAAGGAAGTTTTCCTTCTTGCCAAGAATATAACAAATCAAAAAGACAATGATCCTGTATAGAAAGAAAAACAGTCAGTTCTCAAGAGCAAAAAACAGAAATCCCCACAACATTTTCCTGTCGTAAGATTCTAAATGACATTTGGAGAAGGGTAGGCTGCACCTGCTTTGAGGCCAGAATGGCAATCTTGTATTTGGGGTCCAGCATAGGCACTCTTACAACAGACTTCGAAGCATTGAACATGTTAGATAACTTTGAGAAGTCTTCTTCCATCTGTACTCGAGACCATTTGGCGGGATCAAAAATAAATTCACTGAAAGTTAACCCCATAGTTCAGTATTAGCAAAATATCACTCTAAACCAATTTTCGAATTCCCAAATGTTTTATCCTAATGTATTTGAGGTCATTTTTTTTCAACATACGAAGTATTTGATAGGAAGATCAGAACCTTACATTAGGGCATATTGGAACAGTAATATAGTCTGTTAATTGCACTTTGGTAATAATTTTGTTCAGTTGTTTACATTTACACACTCCACAGGTCCCAAGTTAGACAGGAAAATATTGGGGTACATATTTTAAAATCTCGTGAACATTATTGTTGGAACTAAATACAATTTGATGACTTACACTATTCACATCACAATTGCAGAGTTAGTATTTAACTAGACTTCGCTTTTAGGATTTTATTCAATCTGGCAAGTACAAGATAGAAGGAACCTTGGCAGCAATATCGGGAAGAGGAAAAGATTAAAACTTTCAACATAATAACAATAACAAACAGAACGAACACGCCACTCATCTAACATTAAATAATACCATCAGTATTTGAAATAAAATCTGCATTTTCGGTAAACATTCAGATCATTCATCAATGTTAGCTGGCGCTCTCTCACCCCTCTATCAAGTCCCAACATGTTGTAAAGTGGGCTCAGAAGTCAGAACCTAAACCATTGATCATTTCTAGTATTCAAATGAAGTATCAACTCAAGCTCATAAACAATCAGATTGTATGCCATACAACATATTCAACAAGCCAATATTCAAAAGAAATGATGAAACTGTACAGAAGTAGGCAGTACATACATAATGCCTCTAAAGAGGCTCCCACCTAAGAGGGCAAAAGGGGAGGTTGGATTGTACGCAGCCTTGCCTGTGTGGTAACAGGGACGCTGTTTCCTTATCGACCCATAATGAAGTGCAAATACTATCTACTAATTCACATTAAATAAGAAACACGGGTAGAGTAATGAGCCAAATAAAAATAAAATGCTGATACAGAATTACTGGAAAACATACCTTCTGGAGTAGAATACCTTCCCGTTTTCTGGGACGAAAACATCAGCAGAAAGAATATTGCCACCCCTTGAAGCAATGCATTCTGATAACTTGGCAACAATCCCCACCTCATCCTACACATACACACACCATCAATTACGCTATACCAAATCAAGAATCAGAATTCAACACTCAAATGAATTATGAATGTATGAATGGATTGTTATCAAGTGTTACTAACACTGCAATGAAATACATGAATGCCATGGAGAAGACAAGGTGAAGCAGAGGCGTCGAGGGACTCTCCAGGCAATTTAAGGGACTTGAAGGACCTTTTTGCAAATCCAAAAATTGAGGGTGCTAAATTGTTGTCTCTCAACACCACCCTCCGGAGAATATTCATATCTTTTTGTTAATAAAAGAGTTCATATTCTTCTTTTTATATCCATATATATATCATAGTGATTACTTAAAATATAATATTTGTGTGAATAACATAATGATTTTTACTGTGATCAAGATTTGTCTTTTGGTTAGCATAGCGTATGCTCACCACCAACCCATAGAAAATGAGAAATACGTTATCTGCCACTTGGAAAAGTGGAACGTGAATCTATAATCTATAAATCTATTTACCATACATTTATGGACCAATCTGCTAAATCTTTGGGTCAATTCATCACCAAAATATGGTCTTTGTTATTTGAGCTATAATCTATAAGTCTATTGGTGTTGGGTCCAGTTCAAGCTAACTTTATTACTCGCCCTTGCGAATAATATTATCAACTTAACTTATGTAGACTGTAGTGATTGATTTAGTAACCCTTCGGTCAAAAGTAGGATTCATGTTGTTGGATATCCGAATAATCGCAATTTATTAATTACGTTCACCCAATATTCATTAGAACTCGACTTATAATTCTAAATTGAAATCTAACGGCGTACGAATAAAAAGGTTGACGGACATATAATTTCACTAATCTACTTCGATATTGCACACCCTGTGGCTGTGATTGTGATTATACTGCTTGAAGCGTTATCATCAATCTACATATCCAGTGTTGCAAAGGGTTCTGATATGATTGGACCTTCAACCGTTTTATTTGGTAGCATATAACGAGAAATTTAGCAAAATACCATGGTCAAAGCATGGTATTTGCTTTATTGACCAAATGTAAATTAAATTGGAGTTTAGCACATTTCACACATGAACTGACTATTTTACCCTTACAAATATCTAATATATATACTTTATTCTCTCTCATTAGTACACTCTCATTATTACACTCTCTCTCATTAGGCCACTCTCTCTCTTCATTCTCTCTCCCTCCCACTGTTCAGTCCACTGGCTAGTTCCAATGCCACCATACCAAAGCTATAAACATCAGCTTTATTTGTCAAATGACCCAACAGAGCATATTCCGGTGCCCTCATAATGATTAGGAACTCATAATGATTAGGAACTCACTAAAGACATGAATTTTTCCATGGAGAAGCATCCGAGAATTTCTATAATGGCCAGAGATCGACAAAAATAACCAGTGGAGAAGCAAATGTCCATGGAGAAATCTTGGTCATTTTTCCATGGAGATCGACAAAAATGTAAATGAGAATTTCTATAATGACCAGAGATCGACAAAAATGACCAGTGGAGAAGCATCCGAACTCACACACGACAAAAAAATTTCCATGGAGAAGCATCTGAAGTCGGGAATTTAAAAATGACCAAGATTTGGGTGTTGCAGGCAAGATGGAGATATGGCGATTCCGGTGAGGGCGGCGGACTGAACAGTGGGAGGGAGAGAGAATGAAGAGAGAGAGTGACCTAATGAGAGTGTACTAATGAGAGAGAATAAAGTATATATATATTAGATATTTGTAAGGGCAAAATAGTCAGTTCTATTTACATTTGGTCAATAAAGCAAATACCATGCGTTGACCATGGTATTTTGCTAAATTTCTCAGCATATAACATATATTTGTCTAATTCACCAATCTAGTGTTGGAAAATCATTGAAAGATGATTTTAATATTGAATGCAAAGTGATATCGTGAGGTTGTCTATGTATTTTATTAGTGTATGGTATATACACATAAAACAATATAAATTAATTTTAGAATTCTAAGATTTAATGTGGTGAATGCACGATCCAATTATATGTATGTCAACTATTGTCACATGGGCCGATTCACACATTTTTTTAGTTAGCTAAAATTATTCTAAAATTACAAATGTATTCGATTATGTATATGATGACTACCCATGAATTGAACGTCATTAGTATGGTTATTGTAAATTATCATGGTCTTGAATACTACTAATTGTACCTTAGGGCATTAGTAGATACCCCATACAACACTTTATCTCTAAAATAGGGTGATTGTTAACAAAATAAAGTTTTTTCAGAATCCCTATCATAAGTTGACCCACATCAAAACTTTAGGGATCCTTATAATAAATGCTAAAGATTGAGACTCCTTACAAGTTTCCTATTCTCCTTTATTACATTAATTTTTGCCATTTCGTTCAAATTTTTTTATTTTCATCTTCTTTATTTTTCAAATAAAATTATACTAATTATTAATTTATTTCATATTGAAGTTAAAAATTTATTTGAAACTTAAAAAATATAAATTTATTTTAACTTTTATTATTTTTATTTTATTTTTTCAAAAAAAGTAATTACTAATTTATTTCAAATCTATAATTCTCATATTCATATTAAAGTAATTTGAGTTTGTCTTCAACATTTAAATAATTTGAGTTTATCTTAAACTTTGAGCTAAAAATATAAAAATAGTTGATTTGAGGAGTGTAAATGGGGAATCTGGTTTTGTGGAAAAGCTAAAAGTGGTGCCTAAATTTGATAAAGTGATATAGAGAGTTGATTTTAGAGAAAAATTATGAGTAATCTGGTGTAAGTGCTCTTATGGTTACAATTGCATTCAATTGTAATTTATGTACCTTATGATTAGTTAGTGGTCTTGAATACTATTAATTATATCATGATGACAATGGAAGTTACAACCTTTTAATCACCCATGAATCTACTATATATGTTGGCTTCCTCCAACTTTCAAGTGGGTGAAAAATATCCTTTTATTTAATGGGATTTCTGGGTATTATTTTGAGGTGATTGTACAAGCTCTGGAGTTGTTCGAAGTGACGTTTAGAGTGCTTCTAAGGCCACACTTGGACCATTTTATCTTGGAAAGTAAACACCTTACACAATCCTAAGCACCGAAGGGAGTAAGGATGAATTTGCTTTAAGGAAAGTGTGGTAACACGACTTGGTCCAGTATTTTTACATGTTTATTTAAATGAATTCTATGTTTTTATTATATACTAGTATATCAATTTCCTAACATCTAGCACGACGCTTCAACAGATTTCATCCGTACATCATTCTATGTTGAGATGGGTAACTCTGGTTGTTTCGGTTGCTGTATATGGTGTTAACGGGGTGGTGATTGCCTGTAGGTAACTTAAGCTATGGTTCTTTTATGATATTTTCAAATTAATCAATAAACGATGCTTGATAGTAAGTCAAGGATGGATGAGAACAAAAAGCATCAAGTAAACTACCCAGGAGCAACACCATCAACAATAACATGCAATCAGTTGTCATACAAGTACACAAAGACTAGAATAAGGGATCTAATTGGACTATAAAATCTGAAAAATATGCACTCAAAACACATCAACAAATAATTCTACACAAACACTTCTTTCCCTCGATCGAATGTGGAACTAAATAATCGTAATTTCTACAAAGAGAGCCTCTGCCAATGAACGAAAACCTGCAGAAAACAATGAATCAATCACAACATCAACTTCCCCGAGAGCAAAGTTTAACGTCACATTACTGATCAACTCAAACTATGGATTTGAGAGTTATAAAGACAATTATTAAGAGAGCGAGAGAAGGGTCAAGGACTAGTATAATACTCCAAATTTAAGGCATAAATTAATCTGGTCTACATATTTTTCTCGAGTTTATAGTCGAATAGGCGTTAGCAGGATAAAAAGAGCCAATGCCACCAATGGGATATGCATAAACTGGTACGTCTAGGTAGTTCCATCAGTACCCTCTCAGCATGTTTGGAATTGATATTTAGATAGTAGAAAAATAGCTATGTAAACCTAGTAGAAAAATAGGCGTTATCTATTTCAGAAGTTGCATATGGTGAAGCCCCTCGATTCCTCGAACACGAGGCAATGTCACCCCATTTATGAATGTCAATTTAAGCCACTTAAGTTGCATATGTACAGGACCTAACTAGATCCAGTTCAGTCTATTATAATGGCAGGCAAACATTACAAGTAAAATCATATCATAACTGAGGCGATATAGAGAAAGAAACCACTCTAGTAACACAAAGGGAGAGGGAGAGGGACAGGAAGAAGGGGGGTTGGGAGGAAAAGTTGAGCGAAGAGATTCACCAGTATCAGTACTGAGCATAGTAATATCCAGTTGGCGCTAGCCCCATTCCATTCATTGGCGGCATTCCATAAGGTATCACTGGCTGTTGCCCTGGAGGATAGTATCCACCAGCACCAATCTTCGCGAAAGTAGCTTGGCCTTGCATACCTTCTTTTGCGTATTGTTGCCAAACCATCTGCTCCTGCACTAATAATTGCTGTTTCTTCTCCATTTCTGCCATTTGCACATAAGAGGGTGGAGGAATGCTTAAGGACGCAGCAAATGGATCTTGTCCAACAGTCTGGACAGATCCGTCTGGAGCTGGAAGTGCCAATACTGGTGTTGCACTCTTCACTGGCAATGCTACACTACTCGCACTCCCTCCACTCAACTGAGAAGCGCTTACATGCTGGCTAACCATTCCAGAATCGTACATGCCATTCAGCAACAATGGATCCATTCCCCCACCAAGTGCAGTCTTTTGCTGTGATAAATGACTAGTTGACTCTACCAAAGCTAATTCCCAATCAGCCTTACCATTCTCTGCAGCTGGATTCTGCCAGGCTGAGGTAACCTCGGGTTCCCCATCAGCCCTAAAAGCCCCCCAAGACCCATTGCCATTATTAGCTGCAGGCCCAGCAAACAAAGCCAGAGCAAATTTATTCCCTTGATCATCAGCAGAAACCCCATCGTCCCTCAAATCCACAAGAGGCTCTTCTACCACAGGTTTAGGAGGCTTGGGCTCTGGCTCAGCTGGGGGTGGAGGCACATAACTTTCTGGTGGTGGTAACGCTTTGATCTCGTTCATGTCAGGAACTGGTTCCTCCTCCTTTGGAATCTCCACTTTCCTCTCAGGACTCTTGGTGACCTTTGACCTATCCCTTACAAACTCCTCCAAAGTCTCCAACAACTTACCTGTAATTCTCTGCACATCCGGATACTCAGACGATCTAGCAACACCAATATCCTTACACCAATTATAGAATGCCACTAGTTCATCGATCTGCTTAGCCGCGCTAGCATGAGCATCATAAGCCTTCATACAATCCGGATTCTCCATATCGAAGAATTTATCCAATAAAACTGCTAAAACTTCACAAATATCAGCATACAACTTGAAACTCTCCTTCAACATAGGATAAACAGCCACCAATACCATCCTATTATTCTTTGCTAATCCAGTCGGCCTACATGCCAAGAACCGATCCAACAGCCTCTGCAAATGCCCCATTCTCCCGAAAAGCTTCTCTACCGCCATTTCCCTTAATGGCGTTACAATCATATCTTTCTTCTCTAACGACGAAGACCCTTCTATATCACCAAATGACCTAGCTTTCCTCATCCCATAAACCCCCTCATCCCTATCATCATAACCATACCCTCTACTCTGCGGCGACCTCCGCCTCTGCTCCCTACCCTCCCCTCCCTTTCCACCACCCCCCTGCTTCCTCTCAAACACCATAAACTCCAACCTCTGATCCAAATACAACCCATAACACCTCACAAAAGCAGAATAATCCCAAGAATTCGAATGCGCCTCGTCCCGAAAATCCGACAAATTCAACAACCTAGTACCCCTCCTGGTAGCATGCATAAGCTCATTCACCAAGACCTCATCACCATCGTTCATCAAACGGTGAACCAAAACCAAGCCTTTAATAGCAACAATCCAATCACGAGTCTTGTTAAGCCTCTTCCCTATAGAAGAAACACAAACACTAACATAACCTCGAGAATATGAAGTCAAATTCAAGATTTCAATAAAATGCTTTTCAGACGCGGGTTCATCATCATGGCTAGTAGCTTTAACGATGGCAACTTCCAGTTCAGGTGCTGAGTTGCTTGAGACTTTGGCTATGCCTATGCTTGTTTGATCTTTCACTGCACCAATGGCTTTTCGAATAGTGGTAGGCGCCATTTTTTGTTGCTTTGTTCTTTAGCAACTAATATAACAACTTCTTTATTAAAAAAATTAAACAAAATAAAAAACTAAAAATAACAAGTTATTTATAGAAATAAAACTAATATAACAAGTTCTTTACACAAAAAATCAAATGCAACAAGTTCTTTATGAAAAAAAAACTAATATAACAAGTTTGTTTAACTGATCTTAGAGGTATGTTGTAGGAAAAGTTTGGATCTTGAGTTTGTCAGAAAAACAAAGAGGAAGAACAAATGAGAGAGAGAGAGAGAGAAAGAGAGGGAGATGGCTGGTCTGAAAGAGGTGGAGGTTGGCTGGCTCTAACTGGATTATGGTTGGCTATCTAAATCATTAATTGTCTGAAGATTACACGTTGAAATTTTTAATATGGTTATAACTTATTAGT
Source organism: Echium plantagineum (assembly GCA_003412495.2). Taxonomy (NCBI): domain Eukaryota; kingdom Viridiplantae; phylum Streptophyta; class Magnoliopsida; order Boraginales; family Boraginaceae; genus Echium; species Echium plantagineum. Next base: position 2,591,936 of record CM016564.1, on the reverse strand, counting down.
AAAAGCGTGTTTGGTTATAATATGTCAATTAAGGTTTAAAATGAATTTTATCTAACATCATTCCTATGTTTCATGATCATGATCATGATATATGTACATTATAATTTGAAGATATCACGAATAATTTACGTTCTACGAAACATATGATATTTCTTCTAATTTTTTAGTTGTTGTTCAGCCTAACTTTTTTATTTTCTTCGGTTGCCGTTTGTATAAAATTTATTAATCATCTAATGATATGATAATAATCAATTGTCATCTTACATTTTTAATATATTTTTTTGATAATTTTTATTTTTTTCTTAATTTATGTGTAAATTATTAAAACGATAACTAAAAATGGAGAGAATAAATAATTTATGTTATCGATCACCAAACATGACCACAATTAGTACTATCTTATACGGTAAAACAAATTATGGGTGACCTAGCACCAGTGTAATGACTGTTGCTTTGACCAGAATTGAGTCAGCTACTTCTAGAACTTGGCAAGTACTAACTGGATGGATTATGATCTTTAATAAACCCAAATTCCATCATTACTCACTAGTACTTTCCTTTCTTTTCATGTACTATAAATTTGTTTTTGTTTTGTTTTTTGTTTGTAGTGAAGTTTATAATTCATATTTCTTGCATGAATAGTAAAGTATCGATATTTAATAGATATTGAAAACTAAAAAAAAACGTGTAACTATTTTTTAAAGTAAAAATGAAAGTACGTTATAACCCCATCTACTCTAACCATTATAATAGAGTTACATAGATAGAGACAGATTGTGACTACAATTTTTAAATGAATAAATGATCATTATTGCTATAAAATAATTTTTTATAGTGAATATGATAAATCCAATTTAAGGGCATAAACCAAAACTTGATTGGCCACTACTTGCCAACTCATAGTCACAATTAGCCAAGAGAAACTTCCAATGGGGATGTTGAAGATACATATTAAATGAATAAATATATGAATCTTGCATGCATTATTGCCAAGTAAAGTATAATACAACCCAAATTGGATGCCATCATAAGAACCTCACTTTCACATGTAAAAAAAGCAAATCCAAAATACACCACAAACATCAAATAATATAACAAGAGTAGTTAATTTATGAAGAATAATTAAAAGCATTTGATAGTGGAAAAAGTATAAGATTCCATTGGCTACCTAAAGTGTTGAGAAATTGGCATTCCCACTTCCAAAAGAAAATATGAAGAAATACTCTACTATTCAAGTCAGCTATCACTTGACTTGTATTATGTAGCTATTCATTAGATATACTTAATAAGACGAGTCTATATAGATGTGACTCATGTTTATTGCTTATTTTGGACGGCTTAAACAATAAATTTAACAAGGGAATTACTTAAATGTGGTTTCACAAATATGATCTTCTATACCAAATCTGTGACAATGACACGATAATAAATTCAATTTTTTTTTTTAATTTAAAATAACTATCACTTGCTAATATGATAAGAACTAAGAATAACATACGTGTACCTCCGATACAGTGCATATATAAAAATAAATAGTTCAAATGATCAAATCTTTAGCTAATTTATGAGAGGTCTCTATTTCGAATCTTGAGAAAATCATATATTTTATTTGCTTTATTCATGTATACTTTATTAATGAATATACATAATTAAATGATAAAATGAATACCTTAAATTAGAATAATGAATCCTCAGGTGATGCATTAAATAATAAGAGGTTTTCTGTTAAGTCAAAAAACTTGTTTAAGCTTTATTAAAAATTATTTCACGTCTCTTATTTAATTTTTTGTACACTTATAACCGGATATCATATTCCCAAAGTCATACTAGACTGGAAAGGACACTAACAAACAACTCACGAAAGTGGTTTGATAATTCATTTCATATTTCAATGTTTTGGATCAAAATACATTTTATTACACAAATAAAACAAGCACAAAACAGAGAAGAGCTACTTCAACACTCCACTCAACCAGACAACCGTTTTGACGGCCAGCATCCACTCGTCCCATAAGGCAAAGTTAACCAGTTGTAGGGCGAAAGGGTGGCACGACGAAGACAGAAAACAAGAAAAAGAAGATAACTTGAATGGTCTCTGACGCTGAGCCAAAGCATTCTTCTTCCTCGGATCTGCCTTGAATTGCACAATGAATTACATGCTAGATATATCATCTGTGTTTGCTGCTGTAATGGCGATCTCTCTCCTTCGAGCCTCTTGAATGTCTTGGTTGCTCCTCCTCCCATTCAGCTGCAACAGGTGGGGGTGATGGCTCGTATCTGGAGGGCCTTCTTTTGAAATGTCTATCATCATCACTGCTATCGTACTCTACAGAAGCCAATTCTCTCTTCTTTGAGGATGGCTTACTGTGGTGGTCTTCGGAGTAACCATTTGAAGAGCCCTTGCGGTTTCCAGAACCACTAGGTGGTGCTTCAGAAGAAAGTTTCCGCTGCTTCTTGGAGGCAGCCGCAGCAGCAGCTTCTCTCTCGGGGAAACTGATGCGAGAGAAAACACTGGCTTTGTGTTTCTTATCCATTGCAGCTGTGTGTTTGGATGATGGTGACTCGGGCAGGGCAGATGAAGATTTGACTACCGCTGATGATGATTCCGATTTATGATAGCTGCTACTTTGGTGGCGAACATTATCATAGTCACGACGTTTATGATCTTCTTCATGTGCCCTTCGACGCGGCTCATCACGTACATCCCTGCTACGATCTTCGTGCCGCTCATCCCTGCTACGATCTTCGTGACGCTCCCGATGATGATGGTGGTAGTCATCATGGTCAGACTTTCTCTTGGATGACAGACGCGAAGTTTCAGGGTCCCTAGAGCGGCGATCAGGAGATGGTCGTTCAGGTCGGTGCAGATAGTGCTGCTCTGAGCTTGAGGAGGGTGGAATTGGCTTCTGTGGTAAAGTATAGCATAACATTAATGGTTTTCTGAGAAGGACAAAGCTACAACACAAAATGCATTCTCCAACAAAGAATTCATATATCACAGCCTCCCACCATTTACAGAACAACGGATGCACACCATTTACGAACACCATCATTTTCCAATTTTCATCAATTATATACGCAGATCACTGACAAATACTCAATGGGCTGCACCATGATTTCATTGCATTTATTATAATGTTATAATGAAAACCCTTTGCATCTCACAACACAAGAGGTTGCTAGCACAGCATAAAGCTTACTGTTAGTAAGACAAGTAATGCTTGATAACACAATTTAAATATTGTAGCCAACACTTGGTACGATTTCCAAGGACAAACAAAAAATGAAGGAACAAAGGTAAACCAAACAACGCCAATATTATGTATTCTAGTGGTGAAGCGAGCAAAAAAACAGAAATGAACCAATGTTCGCTGTAGGAACATGGTAAAAAAACTGTCATAGCAGATGGAAGGAAAAAAGGTAAAAACCAAAGTACATACAGCTTTCTGTTTAATTGAAGAGACATCGCCACTGCTGCTGACTTCCCTACCAAACTCCCGATCTCTTGGCAAGTTCCGACTGCACAAGTGAAACAGTGTTGAGTGTTAAGTTGTTAACTAAGAAACATCAGAAGTCTACAGATATCCCTAATATAATTCCATACAAAAATAAATTAGATATAGATCATATATACCCTTCAGCAGCCCGTCTTTCCATTTCCTTCCGCTTCCTCAAATTTGCTTTGCGAGCTTCAAATTCTTCCCTGCTCATTGGAGGAGGGGGTCCCGGATTAAAACCCATCCCAAAGTCAGCAAGATCCCTGCAAGAGAAAAATTTACGGTCTATAACTCTATATTCTCCATAATAAGGTTTCTCTATAACCTCTACTCTTCGAAAACTACATATCGTACTCATAATATTAAGCAAAATGCAATTCCTGAATACTTTGTACCCAATAACATATGCATCAACTTTTAAGGATTCACAAAAAGATCGCTAGTTCTTATTAAACTAAGGGCCTGTTAACTGAAGTCTGAAAACTGAAATTTGACAGCTAAAATGATAAATGACTGAAGACTGAATAAGTAACAAATTCAAAAATATTTGTAACTACTACTAATATAATAAGTAATTAAATTGATTGCATACATCTATGACATTCAGCTATTTCATTAAAGATTCTGGCATAAATATTATACAGTCAACACGCCAAACGTACAACCACAACCAATTGTAAATCAGGTCTAAATGTCGGGTGTTATCCAAGTGAAATGAAGAAATTAACAGCAACACCAAAACAAAACATCATTTTGTGCAAATGGAAGAGAAGGGAGGTGAAACCATACATCTACCAGATTCAGCAATTTCAACAAAGATTCTGGTTAAATTTTATAGACAATCAACACACCAAAGTAAAATCAGAACCAATTACAAGTCAGGTATGAGTGTCTGATGTTATTCTAAGTGCAATAAAGAAATCAACAGCAACACCAAAACAAAACATCATTTTGTGCAAATGTAGGATAAAGGAGGTGAAACAAAAAATAAAAAAAATCTCAAATTTCTTGGACTAGTAAATAGCCTGTTCTAGAATATGCCTACAGAAACTTTCTTTTAGGCAAAGGAGAAGAGGGAAGGCTGAGAAGAAACAAAGCAGGAGGCAATGGGAAGTCACAAGATGAAAAACACAGAAGTCTCAAGAGAGGAAGGAAAGACGCAAGATGTCTGACAGCATCTAGATTTAAGTGATGAGCTAATAAAAATTTAAAAATAATATATATATACTCAGACAAACTGTATTTAGCATGTGCTAAATTGATTGAACACTTCATGCCATTATGAAACAGCCCGCAAGGCAGAATCTAACAAAGAGCTATACACCATACCTCTGCGGTGGAAAAGGCATCATACAACCTTGACCTACGAATGGATCATGTGGCATGATACCTCCAAATGGAACATCCATCGGGCCAGGACCGAAACCCATATAAGGCATGTGTCCAGCATAAGGAGGAACAAACCCTTCCATCCCAGGCTGCATGCCAAAATAAGGATTATATGTAGTAGGGCCCATTGGCATCATATAATTCTCGGCTGCAAAATCCTGAGACATCCTCCATTGCATCTCAGCAGCTATCAGATATAAACCCAAGCGAAGATGTTATTCCCAAGTTTCAGATACCAAAATTAATAAGTAGCGGGAGACGGAGAAACATTATACCATTTGGTGGTAACCGAGCTTTTTTCTTTTTCTTCTTCTTTCCTGGATATAGAAATAATCGAGGTTATTCCAACTCCTCATGTAGGACAATAAGCTTTCCCGCTTGTGAGACTATGTTTACTTAGATATAAACATCTCGATCCAAATTAGTATATACATGGAGAGTGACAATATTCAAGAAGTATAATGAATATTTGTAGTGACCCTATCAGTTCAGACAACTGTACATACATGTCAGACATCTGGTAACAGCAGAAAGGCCAAAAGGAGAGAAAAATACTCTTAGCAGTGCACAAGATGGTTTCCAACAAAGTAGACACACTTCCAAATACTAAAAGATTTTCTGCATTATGCAATAGCTCCAACAAATACTACACTAATAAACGTATGACAATATTCAAGATGTAGAAGGAAAATATGCATGTGACTGCCAGTTTTTTTGCTTATACAAGTTCAACGAAGTTTTTAAAAGAAGATCACCCAAGAACCCCTAACTTATGTAAAATATTGAAATATATGGCCGTGGGTAAAAAAACCTAATCAAAGTATTGAACCAACCTGCATCACCCAAAGCAGGTTTTTGCTGCACTTCTTCATCTATCAGCGGAGCGCTTCCCTGAGATGCTAATTCTCTCGCACTTACTGATTCATGAGTAGCTTCGGGAACATCTTTTGCTTTGGCAATCTTTTCTCCTTCAGCCACCATTGCTGGTGCATTATCCAAAACCATTGCTGTGGTATCCTGCATATTTGAAGTCCCTTCTCTCAAAGGAGGCGGAGGAGGTTTCTCTCCACCTTTCGATGCAGCAGAGTGAGTGGGGGAGATAGTCTTAGCCTGTGGATTGCGTGACTCCATGTCTGCAAGTAGATGGTAACTGTTATAAGATGTTACTCCCAATGGAGAGAACAGAACTAGTGTGTCCGGTACTAACCTTGAACATTATAAGCACTGCCACCATTTTCTGCACTGCTGGTATTGGACTCTAGCATCCGATTAATAGTATCCCTCAAAGTCTTGTTGGGCAAAAGGTCATCAGCGAGAACATTCGTCGCTCCACAGACACACATGGACTTTGAAATTATATAGTCTCTTATACCTGAAGCAAGAACATAATGATGAAAACATCAGATTCTGAAATGGAGGAAAATTAAACAGGTTCACTTCACTCCATCATTCTTTCATGAAGTACAAACACAACTAGAAGGATATCAGAAATGGAGGAAAATTAAATCTAATATTCTCCGTTGGATGGTTGGACCACACTTTGTAAGTTTTTATTATTGGGGAAACAAATAATGTCTAAATATTGTAGGGGTCAGATGGTATAACAATGTATGCGAAGACAATTTAAAATAAGCAATTGAAGGTACATGGGAGAATGAAAAAGATCTTTACACTTATCACAAAAGCTTGTAAAGCAGCACTTGCTAGTAAGAACAGCATCTTTCATCACTTCTTTGCACAATGGACATCTAAGTTCTGGTGGGAAGTCACTAACAGAGCGTGTGGAAGGCAAGCCTTCAATCTCTTTCTCAAATGCAGCCCTACACAAATTTAACCATTCACAAGAGGCTCTTTTTTCACCTGGAGAAAATGTACTTATATCAACCCCCACAAGAAAAAGCTTACTCATTTGGCTTCAAAACTCCAGCTGCCCCATCTGGCAAAGCATATGAACCATCGGGAGTAGGCATTAACATTGACTTTGGAATTCCAGTTGGAGGCTTTGCTCTTTTAATGTCAAAATTACGGTCCCCATTGGTAGGGCAGTTCTGAATGAAGTGACCTAACAAGAATACACACAGGTTTAAGATAAGTAATGTGGTACAATTAAGAAGAAAGTACTTGGTCATTGTCCAGGCTAGGACTGCAATATAATAGCACACCTGGGGTATTGCACCTATGACAAACATATCCAGGAGGTGGGTTTTTCTGCTCAAAGCCTGCTTAGATAGAAGATATCAGAAATAAACCTAGCCAATGAAGGCAAACAGGAAACAATATTTTAATCATCAACAATTAGCAATTCCACAACTTATCGGAACAAACTGGCTGTGTTAAGTTTATTGTATTTGATAAATTATAGCTACTAGCCTACAATAGTATCTTGAGCTAACTGTCAAGTTCTAATCTAATACAAAATCAATAAGTCAAATTGTTAAGTAGTAGTAAAAAATAAGTCAAAACACCTGTACATTCACAAATCATGAGGTATATGAAAGCCAAAAATGATTACCAAAATTACGGTTATTGATCTTCCTACCAAAACCTCTTCCATGACCAAACCCACCAGCTGGCTGACTGAAAATCCAACAAATAAAAAGATAAGCAGACAACACAAAGTCAGTCATATCCAAATACAAGTAGAGCACCCCCCCCGCCCCCAAACCACCCCACACACAAAAAAAAAGGATAGTTTCTTACGACTGCCAATCTAGTGCTGGTGTATCAATCAAAGCTTGGATTTTGCTGTCCTCGTCGACTTTATTCGGAGGGGGAATGTCTTGGACTTGGTGGCTTGCCTGAGGCGGTGGAACATCAGGAATGTCATAAAGATCATTGCCAAATACATCCCATTCTGTATCTTCAGCCTACAAGGTCGGTTTTTTAATTTTTGTTACTCATAAAAAATAGCTAGATAAAACTTCTGTACAACTTTGAAAAAATTGAATGGAAAAAAAGAATTTTTGAGATTACAGCTTGCATGCCAGATGATTCAAATCCAACAGAGCCATTATTTACAATCTGAACATCCTCCTCCTTACTAACTAGCTCTATCTTTGGCCTGCAAACAAATAAAATTTCTTTTTCAATAAAATAAAAGCCACTAAACTACCTCCTCCCTAGCCACTGAAAGATAAATTGAACTTTTGCTCTTTAAGCATCTTTCACTAGATAATAGCACCAACTGGTTTACGTAGCAACAGAGTCGGTACGCCTAAGAGGAGCCAAAATCACAGGACAAAAGATTTTATAAATTTAGGGAATGAGATAATACTCTTCAGTCACCCGTGTAGCAACAATTGGCAAGCCACGTCTTCCCGGAACTCTTTTAATTAAAACTGCAGTGTTTCTAGGAATCATACTGTCCTCTTTATACTCTGAAATAGTGAACCAGAAAAAAAAATCTATCAAATCCCGTCATATGAGTCTTTGTAGAGGAAAAATAAGATAGGAAATTAACTTCTCATCGCAACTAAAATACTTATGAAAAGATCGAGCTGGATTATACCACCACCACCACCAACTAAGAGCTATCAAATTTACTACAACAGGATGCCTCAATGCCTCCGAAGAGACTCCCGCCTAAGCAGCGGGAGGGGTCGGATAATACGCAGTCTTACCCCTGTGATAACAAGGAGGCTGTTACATATTGAGCCCAGAGCGAAATGCAAAATCTTCATACTATTTATAATAGATAAGAATTGTAGTCTAATGAGCAATTTTAATGTATTCCCCTATATCGAAGAGCAAGAGAATATAAAATTTTGACTCATAGGACATGGAAAAAAGCAAATAACTTTACTCATCCAAATATATTTACTAAGACATCTGAAGTCACTGGACCTCTATTTTAAAAGCTAAAATATCCACCTAGTTGTATTATCTCAGTATTAATATTGCCCTGAGCTGCAGGACAAGGATAATATTATTTGACATGAAAATTGCATCAAGGGCTCGCTTGCATGGATACAGAAGTGAATTGCATCACATCTTCAAGAAGCCCCTAATGCTGCACATATGAGTTTTTACGACGAGTAAACAAAGTTCTTCAACAACGCCATAATACATAAGCTAAATACCCAATGAGTTACAAAATCATCTACTCCATTAGATCTTCACTATACAATTGACCCAAATACAAAAAGAAACTACACTTCCAAAATCACACCAACACAAAGGAATCCATCATCCATATATTTCCAATCTACACATCCTAAGAAGTTGGAAATATTTGAAATTAAATACAAGCTAAGAATCAGCTGATTCAATATATACTACACAAACATAATTTAGCGGCGAACCAACCTTCCTCAGTCTGAGCGTTGGTCACAACGAGGTCACAAATTGTACCCCTGTCCAAATGCTTGGATTCATATACTCTTGCTTTCAAAGCCCCAACTGATAGAAAATGCCCATCAACTGGAATGGTATCATAATCTTTTGCACTTTTAAATTTATAATAAACAGCCATTATTTTCCTTTAATATATTTTTTAAGTCAACACCTTTTTTTTGTTTTTTTTTGTACTTCTATCTCTTATGCAACTAATTGTAATATTGTAGCAAATAAAAATGCCTCTCGTATTTAAATTGAAAAATAAAAATAACAAAATTGTACAAAGAATTGCAGCAAAACTCAAACACCTAATGTCATCTTTCTCTTTAGACTAATCAATCAATAGCCCAAGAAAGATTCACCACACAGACTCAAATCAGTTGAACATCGAAGAAACCGCCTTTCGATCAATTAAAAGGCCAATTGATCAATTAATTGAAAAAACTCGAAACTTTATCAATCTTTCTCCTTCAATATCTTCAAAAGCAATCTTCAGCAGCAACAGCTAATCATAACCTCCTCGAGCCAATAAATCATGATCAAATCCACCGATTGAATCCAATTACCACTTCCTATTATTCAATAGGCTCGAATGATGAAACCCTGAAATCTCCGATCAAAAGAAGCGAAATATAAATTGCCACGTCGGATTGATAGAATTTGCTCCGAAGCAATAATCAACAATTGCAGCAGCCTCGATCTTGATCGAATATTCTTCGCGCGTATATGAAACAAGACGACCTTAGTCAAAGTGGACAATCTTTTCGGGATTCCAATTCGTTGATTGAATTTTTGGGGATTTAGGGTTTGTGATAGCAATTGGGGTTTCCAAAAATATACTTTATCTACGTTTTTTATTGAGGAGAATTATATTTATATAGACGAAAATCACGATATTGGGCCTTATTCTGATCGTTTCAGTCTATGATGGGCTCATGGAAATGGACTTGGGCCTTATTCTGATCGTTTCAGTCTATGATGGGCTCATGGAAATGGAATGGATTAGTGACGACCACGTCAGCCCATGTAAAATTATTAATCTCTCATAGTGGTATCATATGGACGGACAGCCGGACGGCTTTTTTTCAAACTTTGTACATATTTAAATAGACCGAGTAACTTGATTTTATGCCTAAAATCCGACTTCATACCCGTCTAAGTGACATAAACACCCAAAACAATCTGATAATTATCCGACTAGATAAAGTGTAGTCGATCTAGATATTTGGTATCAACTCAATGCAAACTACTTCGCCAATGCTGAATTTTGTTACCCATTGGAGGGCAATGGGGATTTCGATCATAATTCTTTGATTATGGATACATGTGATCTCTTTCATATCTTAGAGGTAGGTTCAACTATCAAGTTAGTGGAGTAGGTGAACTATATTGATCACATAGTCATGATTTTGATCTTCTTACCAATAAATTTTTGGTTAACGCTGTCACAATATGGTGCCCTGATGATGTGAATTATATGATGGTGTAGTTTGCAAGCAATTACTTCGGTCGAGACTCGAGATATACCCAGTACGTACTCAATGATGATTTTCCAAAACTAAGGGTTTAAGCTATATTAATCTAGTAGAGATAGAATGGCTAAGAAGATTGATTTTTTTTTTTTTTTTTGTAAATTAGCGATGATGTGAGTTTCGAACCCATGACCTTTTGATCACTAGCAAGAACCTCCTTTTACACTAAACTATTCGATTAACTCAAGAAGAAGAAGAAGAAGATTGATTGTTAGCAATCAAAGATTCTTCTAAGGTTGGTAAGGAACCTAGGTGTCACTCAAGTTATCCCATTGAGTACGTGGTCCTAAATCCTCACATTATTATAACTCATCGTAAGTGACACGAGGTAGAGAAGTGCAGCAATGATATACATGTAGGGTTGTTATTGGTTCAGGAAAATCGAGATTCACCCGGTATTCAGTCCGAAATTTTTCATTCCGTTTATTCATTCGGTAAGATAACAGTTCGTGAACGGGTAAGGAAAATTAACCGGTATCCGCTAAGTTACTCGATAGAGTATCCAGTAACAAATGATATGTTAACTTTTTTTCTTGTAAATTAGAGATGATGCGAGTTTCGAACCCTACCTTTTGATCACTAGCAAGAGCTTTTTTCATTAATTTTTAGATGTTATATTATTGATTCAATTTTTTTAAGGGTTTTTCAATTGAATTTATTTTTTGCCAAATACACTTGGAACCGATCCGGACCGATATCCACTCGATAAATTATCGGATAGATAACGGTCTAAAAAATATACCCGTTATGGTTATTGGTCCTAACCGGGTAAGACAGGTAATTGATCTGTCCAGTTTTCGGGAGAGCGAATACACGGACCGATAACAACACTGTATACATATACACTTACATTAGAGAATTAAGCTCACAAGGACTTAGGACATTCAATCGCAACAACTCCAAGACCAAGAAATCGGCCCAACAATATACAAATCGAATTCAAAAATTAAGTTCAGAGATGGCCAAGTGAGTTAATTCAACCACCACCGACGAACCCAAATCGAACTACCCAGAACTCCGACGAACTCAGACAATTACTTCTTTAGTTATAATTTAACGAAATTTTTGTCCTGAAAGTGGAAGTTGATTCACAATTGCCGTTAAATTTAACACTTTCGTTAATTTTTGCACAAAGTTGTAACTTTTGTTCAAATTCGGAGAATAATTTACAACTTTTGAACTTTCAAGGATCCAATGAAAACCTTGACCCAATTTTTGGGAGCAGTAAAAAGAAATATATGAGAAAATTTTAAATTGATTGAGTGATTTACAATGTAACATTACATGAGTATATAAAGAATAAATTAAGTTAAGTGAGGTAAACCTAATGGGCCTTATACAATAGTGGACTTGTACACTAGACAACTACTAATAATATCTAACATCGACAATTTCCTCTCTCAACATCTAATAAATTGAAGATGATATGTGATATATTTTGTTTTAACGAAAGTGAATTAATCAAATATCATATGCAAATCTTTGACAAAGTCACTAGAAAACTTCATTATAATCGAAATCGAAAACTAAAATATGTACCAAACAAAGAACACAAGGATTTTCATGATTTCGCCGTAAGAATGTATGTGTTAGGATTATTCAACGGACCTCAAATTACTAGAAAAATTTTACTATAATGAGAAAACAAATTACAAATTGATTTAATCATAATCTCAGATGTGCTTGCCATAACACCAAATGAATTAATTTGTAATTTGTTTTCCCATTATAGTAAAATTTTCTAGTAATTTGAGGATATCGCCTACTTTTTATCTATGTCACCAGTTGATCACTCACTTTTCAAAGTGTCCTGATTGATCACTCATTTTTTAAAAAGTGTTTCTTTTGGTCAGTCGACCACTTTTCTAGGTGATCAACTGCCGGTCAACTCATGTGACACCCATGCGTGCCTTTAGTAAGGTTATTTTAGTCTTTCCAAGTCGAGTTTGGCCCCAAATTTTCAATTAATTAGGTATTTAGCCCCAATTTTATGGTTACTTATAATTTAACCCCAAAATTTTCAATTAATTGACCAAAATTTTCAATTAATTTTGGGGTCAAATTATAATTAACCATAAAATTGGGACCAAATATCTAATTAATTAAAAAATTTGGGCCAAATTCGACTTGAAAAAACTAAAATAACCTTACTAAAGTCGCACATGGGTGCCACGTGAGTTGACCGGCAGTTGACCACCCGAAAAAGTAGCCGACTGACCAAAAGATACACTTTTTAAAAACTGAGTGATCAATCAAGACACTTTGAAAAGTGAGTGATCAACTGGTGACATAGGTAAAAAGTAGGTGATGACCCGGCCAAAAACCCAAAACTCAACTCTAAGTCTTTTTACCCCTTTTTTAATGTTTAAACCTGAAATTTTAACGAAAAACTTGGCAAGAAAACTAAAGTGCAACCTTTTAGTCATTTTCGAGGACTAATATTCAACCATGTAACAATTGGGGACCAAAATGCCATCCGATCTCCTCATTAGCAATTATCTCAATATTATTACATCCGTGTATTTATATACATTACAATTTTGAATTAAACAATTTGCATTGAAGATATCACAGTACACCAAAAGAAATAAAGTCTCTGAATAAAATAATCGATCATATGCTCGATTTTGACTCATTTTCTTTTAGCTTTAATTACAAAACGTATATATAGATATAGATCTTGTCTTCAATTTATTCTTTTCTTTATATCATTCATGCATGTTTCTCCGCTGGCGATATATGACTCCATCATTTGAATTAAATTTGATATATATATATATATATATATATGTGTGTGTGTGTGTAAAGCAAATCATGATTTGATTTTTTGAAAACTGCATGCATTATTGGATTTAGACCACGTAAATGCATAAATGCTACACGAGTAATATAAGTTTTATATATAGTGATGACCGACACTCATACAAGAAGAGTTCCAAATGCATCAACTAACCTTTACTGCTCCCTCCGTCGCTAAACAATTGGTACATTTTAATTTTACATGGTCAAGTTTTAAAATTTTGATCAATAATTATCATTAACTAATAAAAAATTATAATATAATCATATGATATATATCTTGTTGGATTCGTCTCAATATATATTTTTCGAATGTGTAACTTAGGCACACCACACTGCAATAGGGTCCACTTAAGCATTTAGCGAGACCACTTACTTACTACTTGATAACTTAATTTTTGTGGTCAATTCATCATATAATTAAATCAAACGTACAGTTTAAGATCCAAACAATAAGACTACAATCTCTTGATAACATTTAATCATATACTTATAATTTCACATGCATGACTCGTGGTTTTAGTAAGTCCAATCGAAAACTTTAAACGCGATGCATAAAGTCAAAGATAAGATAGCATATATTTATAATGTCGATCTTAACATCAAAGATTAGTATATTATGTCTATTTATGTCGTTGTAAATTGTAATAATGCTAATGATGATAATCATATAAATTATAATTAAAGAGGTCATTGTCGTCGTCCTTTTGATGGAGAATAATGAAGCTCATTATCAAATAATAATGCTGATAGTTTTGGTGTGCAATTCGCAAGACAACCAATGCACCTTTATTAATGAGCTTGGAAATTGGAATAATTGATTTATTTAACAACTTTTCCTTTATTTTAAGTACACCATCCTTCTCAAATTCTAATTTGACTTTACATATTTACGGTCATCGAAACGCGACTTTAAAAGTAAATATTTTCGATTATACATACGTAAAAATTATAAAATAATTGATATTTAAAAATATATACTAAAACGAATCTAACTAGATCTCACATTACTATATTATTTGTTATCGACTATTAAAAAATCATGGTCAGAATTTTTAAATTTACTTTGACCCAAAATTCAAAACATTCCTTACAATTAGAGGAGGGAGTATTAATGTTATAAAAGAACCTGACATGTAAATTTGTTTAAAAATGTGGCTCACAAGTCTAATAATCGTGTAATTTCTTTTTTGTCTTCATCACTTGAAATTAATTTATGTATATTTTAGTATAAAAAATGAGTTCAAGGGGCAGTTCAAAAAAATAAGTATTAGTATATATAAGAGACACCCCAGAAAAGATAAATTATTCAGGAACATACCAGAAAAATGTGATAATTCAAAGACCACATACATAAAAATATTTAGCCGATAGTAAGGGAAAATCGGCCAAAAAATTAACCTATAGATTGACAATTAGAATTATTAGGCCTTTAATATTAAGATTATTATTATCCATTTATTCAAATAAAATAATTATCAATAAAATTTGACACATAAATATGTGATAAACATATAACATTTAATATATGAATAACTTGAACAAATCCTTGAATTATTATTACTTATATATTATTATTATTTCAAAATTTGGGATCAGTTTATGTGAAATATATATAATCCTACGTACACCATAGTATCTCTTATGATGCATGCACGTTTTGATTATATATAGAAAATTATCCTTCTGTGATATTTCTACATATAGTTGTAAATTATTGTTTAACTCTTTTTTTGTAAATGAGCGATGTAAAATTATTGTTTAACTTGAGCAAAAATATGGCATGCACTGAAGGATTATATATATATATATAATCTAATCAATATATAATTAAAAAAATGATAGTAATATAAATTTACCCTATATATAATCTAATAACAAGGGAGGAATTAGAAGCTACAAATGATGAAGTCCATGATATTTATATTTGTAAGAGAGAAGCCCTGTGATATCTATATTTTGTAAATTGTAAATGTATAAATTAATATAATTGTACTATTAACTTTTATAAATATTTTGTACATACAATAACTACCAATCATTATTATCAAAATATTTACTTTTATTTTCAAAATAACTTTGTAAATATTGTTTATTTTATACATTAAATTATTTAAGCTCAGTTAAAATGAGTTAATTAAATATACATAGAATTGTATATTTGTTCAGTGATTTACCATGTACATGTATTTTTGAAATTTTTAAAAAATATTTTATATATTCATGTAAACTAATTCTTTTAATTTTTTATACAATAACTATCCTCAAATATCATCTAATTTTACACACTAAATTTAAGATTGGATGACTTAAATAATATTAAATAAAAATCAATTTATTAATTAATAAAAAATTATAAATTATAAATATGATAAACAAATTCACACGAACCACAAACATCTACAATACTATTAACAGAGGAAGCATGATAGATAATATATGGGGGCAATATAGCATCAAAAGTCGTAAAGATTAATTCCCTGCATAATTGAATAGAAAAGAATTACATGCAATATGCATGTGTAAATGTGTAATTCCAACTATGAAAAGAAGTAGAAAGAAGCCAAGAGGGTCTCGTTGTCTTCGATTCAGACTTCCAAGCACTTTATTATTATTATTGCTTTTTTTCCCATCCACATTGCCCCACATTATTGCATCTTGGCCCTTTCTTATTATTTTATTGGACAATGGACATTATTGCCAGCAATAACTTTTAGCTTCCATAAAAAAACATTGGATCAATGTTTATACACTTATACTAATGAGATGGTAGCTTCAATTATTTTTTTGTCAAATTCAAGTTCCAAGTTTATTTTGTTCTAAATGAATGTTATGCCAAAAGATTATCATTATTTTGAAAAGTAACAATTTGGAACTTCTTTTGTGATATTTTTACTCCAACTTATCTTACGTTTTCACCGAGTAATTTACATCATCATTTATTACCTCTATATTTTAAAACTTATTTCTCCTTTTATAAAAGTAGGCATGTTTTAGAATATACTCCCTCCGTCCCTAAAAGATTGTCACATTTTGACTTTTGGTGGTCAACAAAACACGATTTAAAACATAAATATCTATTATTCTACATGCGAAAAAATTATAAAAAATTAATATTTCAAAAATATATATTGAGACGAATCTAACAAGGTCCCACAAGACTATATTATTTCTTATCGTTTAATGGGAATTCATGACCAAATTTTGTAATGTTTAACTAACAAAAGTCAAAATGTGACAATCTTTTAGGGACGGAGGGAGTACATGATTAGTTTAGGTGATTTTATAGATTTCACCAAACAATTTAAGTCTTTCCATTTTAGACCAAATTGCTCAAATGGTCATCGAAAGTGAGTTCAGGTTGTCTTTTTTTCCTCGAAAGTACAAAAGTTGCAATTCAGCCCACGATATTAACCAACGGTTGCAGATTGGTCCAAAATTTAATTAAGGCGTTAATTTTTAATGTCCCAATGGCGATTGTAATTCGCTCCTAAGCTAATTTTATTATTACAGTTCTAACTTATTAACAACACGTGTAAGTCATAAAGGCGCATGGGCAGTTAACATTTAACATCGCCGCTAAATTTTGGACCAATCTGCAATTGTTAGCCAATATCGTGGATTGATTTGCAACTTTTGTACTTTCAAGGATCAAAAGGAAACCTGAACCCACTTTCGAGGATCATTTCAGCAATTTTCTCTTCCACTTTATATAATACTCTATAGTAATATATACTCAGCCAAAAGGTTATCGTTTTATTATCATTTAGAATCAACTTCTTATGTATGTATCGTTATCGCTTATGATAAATTAAAAAATAAGCTTATTCTACAAGCTCTGGCTATATATGACGCTATCGGTGAATACCATTAACCTATTAAATCATTATTGGAATGTAATAATTATTTTAATGTAGTTTACAAAACCGAATAAGACGTATGTTATTATATGCATGTGTATGAATTGAAGCTTATTGATTTAACATTAAAAACAATGCATTCTCCTCCATAAACCATTACCGTTGAATTTATGTTTGTACAGCTCCTCAAGCTCCGTACTTGATGTCAACCTCGGCATTTACTATGATAACTCAAGCCTTGCATGCGAGGAGACCACAATTGAACACATGCTACTCAATCGAAAACAACTTCTTCTGTAATTTCCTTGTACATGTTTTCAGCCTTCATCATATTGTTGTCACTGCACGTTTCTGTGATAGCTCATAGATCATCATATTGGAGTCGATTTTGTATCATCACAAGTTTTAGTGTTGAGGCTAATTGTTACGCACGAGAGTTAGATAATTGTTGAAATGGTTCCAGTCATTTTTGTTAGCGTTAAGTGTCAACGATATGAAAATAGTGGTCATCCTAAGTGTGTATATCGCATGAGCAAATGGTCTCTAAATTAACAACTCTTTTAAATGATTATAACAGACAAATAAAAGTTAAGTCTATTTTAGGACTATTTTCGCACATGATACATATTTACCGTTAATATTGTGTTAAGATGCATATCCCATGCACATCGGAAGTCGGTGTCCTGCTGGGTCAATGTATAAGATCTCGGGCTACTCCCTCTATTGCCAATTGATATTTTATGGAATCCCATAAACCCTTAGCATATTAAAGCAAGCTAGAAAGAAATACTTGTCTCAAGTTTTAATAATAGTTGTAAGAATAATCCAAAAAGTAAATTATAATAATTAATGACATTTAGTGGAGGTGATAATTCATTGAGCATTTGCGCATAAGATAGAAAAAATTGTCGAAAATAGTCCCTGATAGTGGGATCGAATTGCACTTTAGCCCGCAATAGTTACACGGTTGCGTTTTAGTTCCCCGAAAATGGCCAAAAGGTTGCACTTTAGTTCCCAGGTTACGTTTTCCAATAAAGTTTGGGTCAAAACACAATAATATTTAACAATTATGGGGTCAAAACACGATTTTTTATGGTTGTTTTCCAATAAAGTCTACAATTATGGATTAGCTAATGGACAAACTAAAATATAATGGTTGTCGAAATAGTCCGCGACATTGGGACCGAATTGTTAAAAATTGTGTTTTGACCCCATAATTATTAAAAATCGTGTTTTGACCCCAACTTTATTGAAAAATATGACCTGGGGACTAAAGTGCAACATTTTGACCACTTTCGAGGACTAAAATGCAACCGTATAACTATTGGGGGCTAAAGTGCAATGCAATCCCACTATCGGAGACTATTTCGACAATTTTCTCGCATAAGATACATGCACATACACTTACGATAATTTTTTGTATGTGCATCTTCACCATCTTATCGGAATCAATCAATCTCACCCACTTAGTGAGATTATTTCATCAATTACCTACCTGTGTCTTACCCCAATTGCACAATTTTCATACACATGTTTTTTCCGAAAAAAACTTCTAATTTAAGCATTACATTTTTTCATATCCTTAGTCTTTTAATTTATGTTATTTCTTTTGGTTTTAAGATGAGTAAATATTTTATAATACAATTTTAAATTTTTGTTGTTATTAATGGTTCAAATAATTCTAAATACCAAGTTAAAAAAAAACAAAGGAAATATATATATTAAAACAAATACTATATAAGATAAAAGCATTCACGTTTGTTTCATATCATGCATCATTCCCTTATTTATTTCAAGTATAAGAAAATTTCCTCAAATTTTTTATGTAATGTCTTGTGTTTGGTATGCGGGAATGGAATGAGATAGGAAGGAATGGAATTAAATTAGTTTGTATTACTTAGTTTGGTAGTTAATAATGAATTTTGATTGCATTCCCTAGTTAATTGAATTACCTCATTTGAGGTAATAACCATTCCGCCCAAATTGGGGATAATGGATGATTACCTCCTACTAGGTAATCAAATTAGAAAAAATTGGGGGTAATGTGATAATTCAATCACATTACTACTCATATACCAAACAACGTAATAAAATTCATTAATTCATTCATTTCTTTTGTCTATTCCATGACTTTGTCTATTCCATTCCTACACCATTCTATTCCACTATACCAGACGCAAGTTATATTTATATATTCGTCAAATCATTTTTGTATATTCTTAATATTCAAAGACGTAAGTGTTATAAATAATAAATTAAAGAATCTAAATTCATGCATGAATTAAAAAATATTACTTAAATTTAATACGTAGATTTTTACTTTTGTGGTCAAACTTTAAAAACTTTGATCAATAATAATTCTCATTAAACGATAATAAATAATATAGTCATGTGGGCCTTGCTTAGCTTGTTAGATTCGTCTCAATATATATTTTTAAAATATCAATTTTTTGTAATTTTTTCACATGTAAAATAAGAAATATTTACGTTTTTAATTGTGTTTTCTTGACCATGAAAGTCAAATTATATCAATCATTTAGGAATAAGATACATAACTAAATTAGGGTAAGGGTGTACAAATGCTCTAAATTAGGAGAGGGATTGTGGGGTTGTAGCTAGATATAGACATGTACTCAATAATTGAGCAATAATTTGTACGCTAATAAACTACTAGATATATTTTAAAATTTTGATGGTGTTTAGTGTCTACGTAGTTGATGTTCACTTGTTATCACATTAACATGCTTTTTGAGTTATTGTGATAGTTGCAAGTTGAATACTTTTGAGCAGTAGACACCAAAAATTCCTAAAATTTAGGGGCTATATATCATATTGCCTATTAAATTGGTTTCTACTATATTATTACAAAAATGAATATAGTACACTTGACATACGTATTAAACTTGGACTAAAATGTAAGAACATTCTATATTTATGTTAAGAGTTCTACAATCATTATTTATAGAAAATAGTACGTCAGCTCCCCACAAGTCTTGTTTTTATTTCCGTATTCATTTAATAAAAGATGTTTTTCATTCCAACAAACATGTTAAGAAGATGATGTTTTATCGTTGATATTAATGAGATATGAAACCTATATGCTATAACTTCAACGGCAAACGGCAGACATGATCACCTAACTTTGGAATATGACACCAGTTGAGCATCTAATTTTTAAAAGGTCACAGTTGATAACCTACCTTCTTAAATCATTATCATTCAGCACACTTTTCACTAATAATGATAATTATGAACTAATTACATCACGTGCCCATCAGTTGATAGTTAATCAGGGGGTAATTTAGTAATTTCACGTCTTAAAAAATTCAAAATGTGGTTAGTTTTAATGGGATTAAACTATTTTTCATTAAATTAAGACATGAAATTACTAAATTACCCCTGATTAACTATCAACTGATGGGCACGTGATGTAATTAGTTCATAATTATCATTATTAGTGAAAAGTGTGCTGAATGAGAATGATTTAACTATCAACTAAATTTCTAAAAATCGAAAATAAATTGAAAGAAAAACAGAAAATATCAAAAAGAAATCGGGAAAAAATTAATTACGGGGACTAGAGTGCATCAAAAAAATTATACAACTCATTATATTCGTCTTAACTTTGAAATAATACTAAAACTTCAATTTTGACCCAAAGTTAAGATTTTCCGTCAACTTTTAATGTCGATGGACTAAAGCGCACCAAATATATATAACAATTATTGGGACCATATCCACAACCTGACCATTAGATGAGACCAAAATGCAACTTGCACATATTTACTAGGACCAAACTGACAATTTCTCTCAACAAATGCATTATGCTCCATTTTGTTCAACCAGTAGTGGGTTGGTGCATCGAGGCCAGTTTTAGTTTTTTGTTCGTTCATTTTGGAAGAAATACAGAGTCGTATCCATTAATTATTATTTTAATTTTCCTAATAACACTGATTATTTTATTTTTTTTATAAATTAATGATAAGGAGTATGAAGATAATTTAAAATATAAGATTCGCTTCGATAAGAATCAAACCTGAGTTACACGAAAAAAGATTTTTAATATTTTATATTTTAATTATTTATCAGTTAAATTATATATTGGGAATTGAGACATTTGAGAACCCAATACTAATATATATATTGGCGAAGTTGAGTAAATAGTTATGATGGACTTGAATGCCACAATGATTTGTCGCTCTTTTAGTATGAAGATGGCACGTTGGTATGTTCCAAACTCAATAATAAGTAGTGGAAGTAGTTGTAATTAATCTTCCTCGTTACCGACTATTCATTGCAGACCTTTTAATTTATATGTCCTTCCCTACAACTTCTCACAATCTCAATTGGGTCCATAATCTTTACTTCTTTGAATACGGAAACTACTTGCGGGATCGGAAAAAGAAACTTAATTGCCAACATGGTGGACCTATATTATTACGCTTCGACCAAACGCCTGCAGTTTTTTTTAGGCCAACCCACTTTTATTACTTGAATAAAACAAAACGCTAAGTGTGTAAGTTTACTTGTGACCATAAGATGGTGAGTTTTCCTTCTTTAATTCATCAATAATTTATTATCTATCGATCGAGTTTGTCACACATAGGTCGGGGCGTCGGGGTTACTTGCCTGGATTTTGATTTATTTTAAATTTATTAAATCAAAACATTTATCACATGTAACAAAAGAAAGTTGCACTAAACTAGTGTATATCATATCAAGCGATTCGAAATGAAGAGATTAGGCTAAGTTTTGACGCGTGCATGAAGGTATGGCTTTCAGGATGATGAAATGGGGGACGACAGATAAAGGCCAAGTCGAAATTACCCCCATCTAATATTCAGAAATGTCCAACTGAAATGACCTTGATTATTTCTCCTGTGGTACGGTTCCATGTCTCTTATTACAAATTACTCCAATTTGATCCAATTTAATCCTGATAAGAATGGTTAAGTTGGTGAAATAGATGATGAGACTTGTAATAATTACATGTAAGATCATTATGAGTTCGATTATACCTATTACTAACACTTTTTTGGTCGTCATACAAGTTTTTCATAGTATGGTTTACCTGACTGACAAGATTTGTTTCCGTGCAGACTATTGTGTCAACCTAAAATCTATTTAGTGCGCACTCTACGAGTAACAACTGTCCATCCATGTTAAAAAAATTAAACGATATGTATATATAGACTATAGTGTGGGCTTCTAGCTTTCCAAATCGATGAGTTAACCGAATAACCTAGTGAAAAAGGTTTTTGATAGTGACCCAAAGGTCCTGGATTCGAAACTCACATCATTGCTAATTCTAGCTTTCCAAATCAACTCGCCACTATTACTGATGTGATTATTATATATAATAACACGCTGAGATTAATGTAATATATATGCATTTTATTTGGGATATATTTGTATTTGTGTTTGTGAAAAGCTACAATTTATGAAGTTTTATGTTTGTTAGTGTAGTTTATTAATAATAAAAGGTGTAATTAGCTAGATATTTCATTTTAATTTGTACCATCTTGTTAATCAAAATAATTTTTTTAGTAATATACCTTTAAATTTATTTACATTGAAACTATAGATTAATGAAAAAAACGTGTTCTCTTTATTTTCTACCATGCATACAAGTTTCATATATTATACATACGACCCACCTAATCGATGAAGACATAGTCTTTAATAACTTGAAGAAATATAAAGTCAAGTACTCATCAAGTAGATTGTTTATATTATGTTTCACAACAACTACAAGTTTACAACTATAGACTATAGTAACAATTAATATCGAAATTGAAAATTAAGATGATCACATTTCGCATTCAATACTCTAGTTTTTAAAGAAAATTCTAAACTAATTAAATAAGTAAATATATTGTTGCATTTTATTCAATTTGGAACCACCATGTATGACTCTTAAACACTTAGATAGCTAGATTGCTAAAGATGATTACCCACACGTAACCATATCTTCGTAAATTGTTAATAAGGTTTTGTCAAGATTTTGGTGGTTAAGAAGTGACTTGAAAATAAACTGAATGTTCTTAATATCATGATTAAAAAGGTCAAATGTCATGCTCAATTGCTCATGCATGGTATCAAAATCACATGGGAATTTTTGCACCCACAATTATTGGATTCCTTCCATATGGATGAGAATAAATCGAGCACGTAGAAAAATATTCCCCATGTCCCAAACTAGTTAGCTTTTCTTACACTTCTACATTTTTTTAAAGAAATTTAAATTAACTATTAATATTAAATGTTCGATTGGTCACTTATTATTTATAGCTCAATTGGTAGAACTATAGCTTTTCTTCTATCATCATTAAATGTGCACGACTAACTATCTGGATGTAAATATATATAATGTATATAGAGAGTATTTGAGTGAGTAGCCGATGGCTCAATAGTCTAGTGGCATCTTACCTAATATTTTGTGTAAAAGATCAATGACTAGATTTCCGAAATGGTCTTAGAAAGTTGTAAATATTTCAAAAAACTGAAGAAACCGTTAAATTTTAACGGAATTTTTGTTCGTGGAAATCAATTTTGTCCAATTTCAAGGGCTAATTTTTAACTTTTACTTTCAAGGATCAAATGACAACAGTAATCCATGAGATCATTTCAACAATTTTCTTGCATTCTAATACTCCCTCCGTCCCTAAATCCTTGTCACATTTTGACTTTTCATGGTCAACAGAACACGATTTAAAACATAAATATCTCTTATTCTACATAAAATAAAATTGTAAAAAGTTGATATTTCAAAAATATATATTGAAATGAATCTTATAAGATCACATTATTTAACAATAAAAAATCAAAATGTGTTAATCATTCAAGTAATTATATGTGATAGCAGAAGAGGGATCACTTCAAGAGTTTCTTTTCATACGCAAAAGGAAGTCCTATGAAGATGCACTTGCTTTTTTCATTTACAGTAACAAGAATAAAGCGAATAAAAGCTTACTAATGACACCCTGTAAAACAAATTGAGTAATTTATATGTCCACTCTTGAAATTGATTAATAATCGCCCACTATGACATTAATAAATTATTTCTTATCGTGATGCAACAATATATGTAAAACATATACAAATTATTGAGTATAAAGTAGATCATGGCCCTTGTTTTGTCTTATAGGATCAAATCGTCATCCTAATGATCTCCACGAACGACAGATCCTTGTCTTGAAGTATATGAATGGCGTGAATCTCGAAATGTGTTTCAACTAATCAGAAGAATAGAGATTGTCTTTTAACCACTTTAACACAATGTTGTTACTCTTTAGGGAGTCATATCCACGATGCATGAAGAGGTCTGATCACAAGTACTTAGCACTTTAGCTATTTACTAGTTGAGCCATACTTCGAGCACCCCTGTACTAATTATATATGAGGAAATTGTTTTTTTTACTATGATAACTAAAACAATTATTATAAACATATATAGGCACGTTGCACCAATTTGAAACAAATTTTTTTCTCTAATCCCAGAGAAATAATTGATCTTCTAGCCAATATCCATCATTATGAACGGACTCAGTTTCTGGAATTTTCCACGAAATTGAGTAATATTCATCAATTTGATGACTTGAATTGATGAATAAATCCGGCAAATCATGAAAAGGATCATCGTTTTCATGTGTAGGCCTAGGTGATGAAGCAGAGGTCTCACTAGCGTGATCATCGGACAACGACGTAGCAATATCTTCCGGAGAGCTGCCATTATCAAGGTTACTCTCCGGAAGAGCTACAATAGTCGCGGCCTTAGCTGCCGCGGCCTGAATATCTTTGGGGGACTTGGAGGTAGGAAGGGGTAGCAAATGTGCCATTTCTGGGAAATTAAGGTAAGCAGAGTGGCCTTTGATTGCTATTGCTGCAACATCATGGGCTCTAGCTGCCATTTCAGCTGTGGCAAATGTACCAAGCCATATTCTTGATTTCTTCCTCGGTTCACGAATCTCCGACACCCATCTTCCCCAGCTCCGCTTTCTCACGCCTCGATAAATCGGATGTTTTCCATCATCAGATTTATTGGCATCATCGTTCTTGCCTTTTTTATCCCTTGTTGTTACGTTTTCTGGGAATTTCATGATGCAAGGGAGCAAAGATAGATATATGTTGGAGAAAAATATGAAGGATGCAGAGGAAAAAAACCTTTAGTGGTACTATACTGGGCAGTAAGAAAAAGAATGTTGGTGTTTTGTGGCTGAAGAAATGTTGAAGGCTTATTAGGTATATATAATTACATTAATTTGCATGAAAACTGAGAAATATGTCAATTTATTACTATTAATATGAAGAATTATAAAATGAAAAGGAAAAAGGAAAAGTGTCGCTGCATAAACTTTAAAGAAGTGGGGTTGATTTTAATTAAATAGAGATACCTATAAAAAATGACGTATAATAATTCCTCGTTTATGATTTGTGTTTTATTATTACTAAATATTTTGCCTTGATATGATCCTAGGATCCTAGCAGCCCTTAAACCTAACTCAGTTTTGGAACATAGTTTCAATATTACACCATACGGAGGTAGTTGAGAATAATAATACAGTTCAGAAAATGAAATGACAAGATTAACAAAGTTAATTAATTGTGACGATTGAGTTATCAACTATGTTGAGGGCGACTGGATTGGAAAATTGTGCAAATTCTAGGGTACTAGAGTATTTGACTTTAGCCCCGGGCCTCTGTTATAGCTCAACCTGTAAAAAATTAGAGTTCAAAACCAACATCTTCAGTCTCTTTACGTAATTTGGATTCAATTCTCATAAAGAGCGAACTTTGTATTGATGAATTGTTAACATGCAAGCTCTAATTTCGTGATTAGGTGAGACATAACCCGTGATTTATCTCCTCTGTATATTGAAGGCGGACCGGTTACGGTTCTCTTAAGAATTCTCTAATGCATTACATGCTTGTACTTCATGCAATTTACACAAAATCTAGGCATGTAATGCATTATAGAAATCTTAAGAGAACAAATCTTATGAGGACCATAACTTTCTACTATTGAAAGGCAGTATGTGGAGGGATCGTTAATGTAAAGATTTCACACTTTTAATATTTAACTTTAAAGTAAAACTTATCAAAGCTTGAGATATTAATTGAAAATATATTATTCTATTTAATCAGAATTATTTTTTATGATAGAAATATAATCTAAAAAAATGAATTACTCCAAGACATGGTACAATGTGAAAAAACAAAGGATTTATCACATATAAAATTCATTGTTTACTTGAAAATAGATTTTATAATTGCTCTAAAAACAAATAATGGAAGATAAATTATATATTTAATTCGTTAGGAATATAAATATTAGAAAATAGGCACTTTCATCATACATGTTCACAATTCAGTTTTAGTTCGTCACTGATATTTCAAATTATCTCTATTCATCCATCATGTTTTAAAAGTGGACAAAATATGATCTTGTCTTCACTTTTCCATGTAATGACATATTTTATATTAAGTTAAATTTGTATACTTTTATACTTAATATAAAATATAAATATATGTTTCTTTGTTATACTTCTACCGTATTTTATATTAAGTTAAATTTGTATAATCGTAATCCATTTATTGACTAATAATTGTCAGGGCTATTAGAGCCATTACAAATTTGTATATTCGAAACATCATTTCATGAATTAATTTTTTTATTTTTATGGTATTTGGAATTTTTTTTTGTTTTGTTTTAGTAACAGATCAGACTCCAATACCGTTTTATATAGATGTGCAATAAAATAATGACTAATTCACATTTTGCTCCATGTACTATCACATTGATTTCAATATTGCCCCTATACTACTAATTGTTCCAATATGCCCTCTAAAACCTCATGATGCGCGTTTTATTCATTAAATCAGGTAAAATGACTATTTCACCCTTTTATTATTCGAAAGTATAGGGTAAACATTAAAATATTTTATATAATTAGTATTAGAACCCACCCCTTCTTCTCCAACACACCCCACCCCCATACCCACCCCAACCCATCTATTTATTTACCGAACACCCACTTTCTGTTCAATTTCAATTCTCCCATTTAATTGTCTCATTTTGATTTTCAACACTCATCAACTGCATTATATTTTTCGGTACAAGATTTTTGATTCCCAAATGAGCAACTGCATCCACAAACCTCGTATGAAGTTGAGGCGTCCACACTAGCCATGGACGATGCTTCAAAGTCCGCTCATCCAACCCACATCCCACATCCAGAACCCACCGCCCCATTTCCACCAGTTGAGCTTTCTCGCAATTCTAGTTGCATATATATATATATATTGATTTATCATTATTTGTATATTCATACTTAAAAAAAATATCCAAATAATCTACCTAAAATTTAAATGAATGATTGTCTGTTTGCTTGAACATATACTTTGATATTAATGATTCAGTTTGGTATAAAAATCAAGATATTTTTTTGTTTGTGTCCCCTCCCTCAAGTGCGTAATTCTGGTGTGAGGAGTAGTAATTGTAAAGATGTGGTGGAGGTGGTTTGGGTCATTTCGCGCGTGATTGTTCTTCTGCTTACTATATTATTTTCGTCTTTTGATTTATCAGATTTATGAAAGAGTTTGTTGAAGAATAAGAAGAAGAAGAATGTGTTGGGGTGGGGGTCTAATATTAATTATGTAAAATACTTTAATATTCCCCCTATACTTTCGAGTAGTAACAAGGGTGAAATAGTGATTGGATATGATTGAATGAAAAAAAGCGTACATCATGATGTCTCAAGGACATATTGGAATGATTAATAGTATAGAGGCACATTGAAATCAATGTGATAGTACCGGGGCAAAATATGAATTAGGCTAAAATAATTAGTACTTTATTTTCAAAACCCAAGCGTGCCTCCCTAAACCCCTAATTCTCTCAACACCAACACCCTATTTCAGTTCTGCCGGCGATTCCAGTGTCCAGTAGACCTCCGTCAGCTCCAACTTTGAGCCAGGTATTTTCGTAATTTATGATTGATTGTTAATTAATACTCCCTCCGTCCCTAAATGATTTTCACATTTTGACTTTTCATAGTCAACAAAATAAAAATTGAAACGTAAATATCTCTTATTCTACATGCGAAAAAATTATAAAAATTTGATATTTCAAAAATATATATTGAGACGAATCTAACAAGATCCCACAATACTATATTATTTCTTATCGTTTGATGAGAATTTATGATCACATTTTGTATTGTTTGACCACCAAAAGTCAAAATGTGACAATCTTTTAGGGACGGAGGGAGTATTATTATTTGCAATTTGATATTGAACATGAATTTTAATTTGTGAATTGAAATTACAAAAATACAGTGGTTGTCATGGCAACAATGGCTCGCCCCTCGCTCCGTCTAGGGTTGTGTTTGCATTAAGTGAGGCTGTTACTTATAATACTAGATAAAGTTTTAGTTCCCTTTTGTATATTTAGTTGAGAGTTTGTTATTACACTTTTTGGTATTCATTATATTGCTTATGGTTCATCACTTATATGCTTCCACAAGATAAGTGAAGCCAAATAGATGTATTGTTAGAAACTTTTGGACTCTCTAAATTGAGCAATACACCGAACTAATTCATGATTATGTGTACAAAAGGTGAAGTTTAATGACGAAGTCCATCAAATTGATCGTTATTTTTTGCAGATTTCAAAAACAACACGTCTTGAGCTACATATGTGTGTTAGTGAATGTGGCTAAGGGTGGGGGTTTAAGAATCATCAGAAACATGACCATTAGCACGAAACAAACTCCTAACCTAGTGACAGCTACACCTCGAGACCTTGTTGTTGAGGACTTTGCGGAGTCACGTGCTGCTGAACTCAAGTCTCTTCAGTCAATTGTTGCAAATAGATTGGATAATGATTTTCGTTCCCAAAGAAATAAGAGGAGAAGGACAACTGGCTATAATAGCCGGGGAGCAAAATCTAGATTCAAGAAAAAGCAGAAGGTAGAGGGGTTAGCCAATGAGAAGGGGAAATCTTTGGGAAATGATGAGAAACAAGAGGGGATTCCTCGTCATGTACGTAGAAGGATTGAACTTCGGCAGAACCCTGTGATTGGTTTTTCTACTTCAGGAGACGGGACAAAGAGGCTGAGAACTCATGTGTGGCATGCAAAACGATTCAAAATGACAAAGCTATGGGGGTTCCACCTTCCTCTCCATACCCAAGGCAGGTACGTTTACGTGATGAAACCATTTATTATATTCACACAAAATTTATTGGCACATTCTTGAAGTTCCCAAAATCTGCAGTTGCGTTTTCCGGATTGTAGTTGCCTCTTCCAGTATCATGTTGTTCTCTAATCCGTGGTTTTAATTTTAAATTTCTGATTGTTTTGAATTAATTGATGCAGAGGGAGAGGTTCTAGAGCTCTACTAAAGAAACTTAAATGTGGTGTGCTTATACATGATGCTAGCTACTATAGTGCTGTCCAATTGGAGGGTCCAGAGGCAAGCATCTATATATTATGTCAAAACACAACACATTCAAATTCAGTTACCTTTAAATTGAATCTTAGAATATATGTATGGTGAGTTGTGTATAGGTGTATATAGCATAATATATTTTGGTTGACTGCTGCAAGAGGCTGTAGAAATGCTAACTAGTTTACTAACTAAATATATCTGTGGAGTGGATTACCATGTCTTGACCCAACAGATATTGAGGGCGAAGCAGGGTTACCTGCAGACATAGTTTTTCTTTGACAGAAGCAATCGAAAAGTGAAATTAGAGTTCAAGTAGTCAACTACTTACCATAATTGCAAGAAATTAATAATACGAAATCATTTTAATAAAAATAAAAACACAGAAATAGTAGTGTTTAAAGGAAATGCAAAATAAGAACACCTAGAACATAACTGACCAAGAAGCTGGGATCTCTCTTGTTGGAATTTGGCTATTTCATGATATGTTCATTAAATAGTCAGGCTTGCTAATAAGAGGATTGAAAGAAACATTGAAAAAGAATTAATTGATTGCTATATGTGTATCGTTGGCTAAATACTCTTATAATCTGACTTAGTGTATGCATTGCAGGATATCTTGCTCTCGATTCTGGACAGTCTATTGAGACCTTCTTCATCTTCTGATTCTGAAACTATGTCAACCAAGATAATTTCTGGCCTTATATATAAAGATGCTATGGTTAGCGACTTAGAAATCATATCGTAATGTATATAATTCTTGAATGGATAAAACCTTATATTGGTTTGATTCCTTTTTGTAGCTTCATTTTGATGGCTCAACCAACTCTCAGATTATTGCTCCAGTGACTTATATGTGGCAACCAAGGCCTACCTGCAGCAACCAGGAGACGATTGAGAAAAACCCATTGTGCCGCAAGGTGTGGGTGTGGCTACATCCTGCTTCCTTTACAGAAGGATATGATGTACTAAAGCATGCTTGTGAAACACAGGTAAGGTTAACTTTCACTACCACTTCTCTATATTTGAAAGTATCACATGTGCGATGGCTGCAGATATGAGTAAATAAGGGGTTGTTTTTTTTCGTCTTTATTTTTACACTAATCTGTTTGATTTCTCAGCGATACTTCCTTTTATTAGAGATTGTGGGTTGATAATTTGAACATCATATTTTCAACTGTTGCAGACAAATTTAAATGGACAATCCGTAACATGCATTTCTCTTGTGGACCATCTGGCAAAAATTGAACTTATAGGATCGCGTGCATTTGAACTTCTCCAAAAGTTATTGCATCCTGCTACTTGGTGAGATAAGCAAATCCACTAGCTCCGTTCTTTATAGAGGAATTCAAATAGTTAATAGCTGAATATTTACTGATCTGCGCAGTTCCTCAGAAAATTCTTGGCAGTTAAATACCTGTTCTGTTGGGAAGTTTGATGCTGGAACTAATGAGGAGACATCTATCCTTGGGACCGACGATAAAAATATTTCATCAACCATATTGACGTTTATTGTCAAAGATCCACGTATGTCATCTAAGGAGGCTGCTGATGTTTGTGAAGCAAAACATTCGAACTCATTTGATAGTAAACAAGATAATTTAGGCAATAATGTTAATATATGGGATGCAAGCTTGGGAATTTGTCCTCCCGAGGAAGAAAGCGTTATATGCGATGAAAGACACTGCCAGCGTATGCAGTCTTTTCGGATATTGGAAAAAACTTCCAAACGAAATGCTTCAAGCAAGGGCCAGTGTTCCAGGTTATGTCCTATTATGGTGTTGAAAAATCATGCAAATCGAGGATCCGTTGAAGGGTATGCTTTCCTTTGATATCAGTTTCATTTGTTTTATGCCTTACCTGTTGTTCCCTAAATCTTTAACCTGAGGTGTAGGGGTAAGGGTGGTGAGATAAGTTTTCTCAAGTCGAAATACTGCAAAATTGTACAGAAACATGATGGCTATTCATTTGCTGATGTCTTCAGATGGTCGATTATTGTGCCCTTAAGTTGGACCAAAGCATTCTGGACCCCTCTAGTTTCCCATGGTAGCCACGCCATAGGCTTGAGAGAGAAACAGTGGATAGCATGCGATGTGAGTATATTCATGTTTTACATTTTGATGAGTTAATTGAGTTGATGACTCTTACCGATTCCCATCCTTTGCAGGTTGGGTTACCAAATTTCCCTTCAGACTTCCCTGATTGTAACACATACTCTACTTTCATGGCTCTGAAGGCATCCATGACTCATATTGAAGAAGGTTTACGTCCACCTTCTATGAGGCCCTTAAGGGTTCCGGTACCACCTCCGTGGGGTTGTGTTCGACTAGCTTTGCTTGACTCAGAATTAAATGGTTCTCAAACAGAATCTGAGGTCACTGGTACGGTGAGGAATGAGAACTCAACGAGGCTCTTGGATGCTAATAAAACTGATATCACACCTGTTGAAAGTTATGGTAGTACTCTTGGGGGATTTGTAGCAAGGACATCTGATTCTCTTAACAATTTCTTGAATTACATAAATGGTACCCAATTGCTTTTATTCCCAAAGGTGCCTGATATGAAGAAATGTCTATCTAAGTGCGTTAGAGATGAAAAGATCCTCGAACAACTTCCAGTTGGGAGTGTCTCACAGATATCCTCTAACCAGGGATTATGTTTCCTTCGAGTTCGTTTGCATGCGTACAAGGAAGGGGCTTTTGAGGAAGGTGCAGTGGTCTGTGCTCCTTGTGCTGCTGATATAATGTCTTGGGCCATCAGGTAATCATTTTATGTCCAGTATAGTTCTCTCACTAGTTGGAATTAGGTAGCCTATTTGCAGCCTGGTGTAAAAATGTGTTGCCCCCTTAGACTTGGAGAACCTTAATAGAGTAAATAACCCTTGCCGATGGCTCAATAGCCTAGTGGCATCCGGCCCAACCTTTCATGTAAGAGGTCATGGGTTCGAACCTTGTTGGAGACATATTTGTCTCATATTATACTCTAACTGTCTATTAGTTAGCAATTTCTGTATTCATGTTTGTAATATCATTGTAGTCACAATTCATCGCTAATTATCAAAAAAAAAAATAATAGAGTAAATAACCCTTGAAAGGCCACAACTGATGAGGTGTCTGTCGTCTTATCTGCAGTGCTGTTCCTTTCTTTTCTTCTCCTGGATTTCTCTTCTATTTTGCTAGTTTCAACTTTCAAGTATGGTTTTATTCTATTTTTTCACAGAAAGGGGCATAATTCTGCTTCTCGATTGAGGCAATAATAAGAAACTGACTAAATAAGCTGATGGGAGGGAGGGTAGTCCTTTTCGATAGCATTGGGTACTGTCAGACAGTCTCATCTATTTTTCTTCATTTATTTCTATTCATTAGTTGCAGCTGCTGATACTATAGACTCTTTAGCAGGTCAGACGAAGAAAACCATGTTCAGATGCCTCAGTCTTCTCTTGGATCATTATTTGTACAGCATCCATCTGGCGAATGGGCGCTTGAAACACCAAGGGATCCTTTGATCCGTGAATCGTTTAGGTGGCCAATTGGCTTTGTGACAACTGGATTTGTCCGCGGAAGGTAATAAATAAGCCTTCAATTCATAGTCCTTTGAACAATGCCGACGATTCATTTCGTGCCTTAAATTTGTATTCAGATCTTACAAGTTCATTTTAATACCACTTGCCTCATTTCTGCTTTGTACATTTATCTTCTAAAATCATTCAATTATCCCAATGTAGCAAGAAGCCGGCCGCTATCGCTCTATGTGAAGCAACCCTGCTTGCTAACCTTCGAGAGGAACAGTGGAAAGCGGTGCGTACGAGGCAGAGGAGGAAGGAGATTTACGTTCTGGTTAGAAATCTGAGATCAACAGCCTATAGGCTTGCCCTTGCCACCATTATTTTAGAAGAGCAGGAAGAAGATGTGGAATGTATGTGATGTATATCAATTAGTGAGAGCTTTTTGTTTGATTACATCTTCGGTTAGAGTAACATTAAGTTAGGTTGATTCATTTTTATACAATGATTAGCAATATTAAATTATCACAAGTAGTGACGGAACGTCATCAAAAATTTTGTACAAGGAAGTTGAAGTAATTTATTTGGTATAGTAAAACAAATTATTTAGCATATGAACATTTTAATAGCGATGCTTTTTGTAGAAACAAAATAGAGAACATATAAGAACTTAATGACCAACTTTAAATTATCCAAAAGCAAACAACAGAGACCAGAAACTCCTAGCTGATAAGCAGCATCTAATCTAACCTAAGCAATACTACAATACACATATTTAATAACTAAATGTCCGTTAGGTCTTGTATATCAATAGGTTGATTGTCTCGCTCCTCCATCTTTTAAAAGAAGAAAAGATGTCGGAGAGTTGTTTCCTGAATCTGAAAGAGCGTACTTGAGTTATTCATTTGCTTGAAGTTTTCCCGGAAGTTCCTTCAAGATAATCAAGCATGTCATCTGGAAAATCATCAAAAAATTTAGTTGGACTTGCCAACTTTCCTTTCCCATAATCTCCTTCATCGTTGTTACAGCAACCACTTAAGTCCTCAAATGGCAAATCATCAGAACTGATCATTAAATCTGGCAAATCCCCGATATCCAGAATATCTTGAGATGGAAAGTCATCCATGAAGCTTGATTCATTGAATTCCAAGAATGGATCATATGCATGATGATTTTCTTGCAACAGGCAAAAGTCTAAGGTGGCCTCTTTACTTGTAAATGCAGAAACATCCTTTTTGTTGCCTAATTCAGGCAGGCATTGATGTTGTAACTCTTCTTCTACCTGTTGGCTGGAATCACCAGGCTTGACATCCTACATATTCGAATTTCCGGTAAGAACATAATTACCGCTAGAGCAATTAGATGTTCTCGAGTCAGTTCATACATATTGCAAAACTAAAACATATAACAAGAACTTTCAAATTCCAAACTCAAAAGATTCCCAAAATACGAACAGTAATACATTTTCTCACCAATACATTTGAAGTCTTCTCATCATCAACATGAGATTTCCCTTTGTTCTTCTTCTTCTTCTTGCTGCCTGCATGAGTAGATGACTTCAAAATCCTTGCTAGCCTCTTTTGCCTTGTGCTCCAGAAATTCTTGACATCATTATCAGTTCTTCCACTCAAGTATGTTGCTATTGTCGCCCACTTGTTCCCCAACTTTGCTTGCAATTCCAGTACCAATTTCTCTTCTTCTGCAGAAAATTTGCATCCTCTGCATGTTTTCGAACATTTCGTTTTGTTAGGAGGAAAAAGAAAGTGAAAATCAACCATTCACCAGAACTTTAGCATTATTATCAAAAAAACAAAACAAACCATATGTGTCGATACATGCTAAAAACAAGAAATAAATGACTTATATATTGTCACTGGCATCAATATCGATATCATCTAAGTTGCATACTTTTTCAAGTTAGGCCTAAGTTTATTAACCCATCTGAGACGACACGACTTTCCGGTTCTTGGCAAGAGCCCCATTGTTCTAATGGAGCTCCAATCTCTAGGACCATTTTCCTTGACGAAGTTTCGAAGAACTTCGTCTTCTTCGGATGCCCATGGGCCTTTCTTGATCACCTCTTGTACATTATGCCTCGATGATCTCCTCATACTAGAAAATCTTTTTCTCAACCTACTAAATTGAAACACTAGAAATTATTTTCAGAAATAATGTTGGAATGTTTTGATGTAAGAAGAACGTGTATAAAAGCAAGCATGATGTCCGAATTCGAAAGTGGCGGTTAAAATGGGTAGTGGGTGAAGCCACTTCCACGCATATCCACATTTCCCATTTTTTTCTCTAAATTTGAATCCACTTCACGTTTGATTCATTTTTTTTTCTTTATACTCCTTTCTTTTTGCATATTTATTTTCTTTTTTGTTCTCATTTCCCCCTCTGGCAATTTAAAGGAGTAGGCATTGAATTTTAATTATCTCAAAACTATCAAATTATTTTTTCATCTTATCGTTAAATAATTTATTACACTCACACTCAGCAATAAATAAACATCTCAAAACACATTTGTTTTTTCTTTTCTCCATAACGATCACATAATTTTTTTTAATATAAATAATTTGATATCCAAATGAAACAACCTTATCCTTAACTTATAAATCTTGAAAAATATAAAACAAAAAAGAATAAAAAATTGTAACCAAACCTAACTGATCGTCTTTCACACTTTCTCCATCTCTTCATGTGGCAAAATGTGTCATACAATAAATAAAAAATTATTCAATAAATCCTACAAAACTAAGCTCTATATAATGCCTATAATAAAAGGTACTTGGGTTAGTCCTTAATAATACTTCCTCGTTTTTCTTAGTTGTCATTCTACCTCTTTTCACATCATTAAATAACAATAATATTTTACACATATACCTCTACTTATAAATAATCAACAATTAAATTCGTGTCTTAGTATTTTACTTTGAATACATTAAGCGTGGGCTTAAGAGGATAAAAGTTATTAAATATTACATTAAGATTATAAAATGTCAACTTTAAAAAAGAGTAAAAATGTCAGCCAAGAAAAGCAGAGGGAGTATTAACTAGTTAAGAATGTAGCCATATAAAAAGTTTTGCAAATAAAGAAAGATCTAAGAGTATTTTAAAATAACTTCAAAAAAGATTATAACTAAAAAAACTTGTATACAGTTTTGCAAATGTTTGAATAGTTAAAGGAGCAATTTTGCAATGTTAAATACTCCAGGAAGCAATGTGTCAATACAATTAAGCCACACAAACACTATCCATTAAGTTAGCTATCGAGCCAGAACCGATGACCGTCGCATTACCATAAATAGTAATACATGAAGTAACCAATGGATCAGTAATCGAACACCAACTTCCAGAATGAATTTTTAATAAGTGATGGACAGAAGAAAGTATGGTCACTCAAAATACAGTACAAGCATCTCTTAATTCACAGAACTACAAAAGAACCTTAAAATACAGGTAAAAATAAGGGCAAGCGAAAAGCAAATTAAGATTATGACGAACAGCAAAGGCCGATGCTACTCTCAGTAAAGTGAACTTAAATGGTACCTGCTGATTTTAAGTGAAGCTCCCAAGAACAAGAGATGTCAAAAATTAGCAAACATGACTCAAAAAGGATTTACTACCATGTCATATTGCACTGATCTCAAAACACAAAACCTGGACGGCTTTACATGCATCTATAAAATACAAGACATGAATTGCTCATCCTCTAAGACGTCTGCTTCTTCTCGTTCCCCTTGTGTGCTTGCCATGAGAAGAATTTTCAGTGTAACTATCTGGAGTCTGATATTCATCATCGTCACTGACCTCATCAGAACGCCATCTTGCTCCACCATTTACATTTACATCATTTAATTGCAATCTTTTATCATTACTGGCAAAAGGACAGAAGCTTCTCAAAACAGGAAATAAAATTTAAGAAGAAAAGAAGTAACCCCATGGAATATAAAAGCATATACTTAGATGCAGAAGTTACCTCCAAGAAAACTCCATCATATCGTTCGAAGGTGGTGACCTATCAGCTATCTCTGAATTTGTAAGTTCTACAGGTGCACTAGGGTGATTACCTTGAGCCGAAGCAATAAATCTACCCTGATTACTACCATGTGAAGTCGCTTGAAATTTACTTGCAAAGCCTCTTTGTGCTGTTTCCGGAGATGCCCCATTGACTTGATAACTTGGAACAGATTTATGCAATTGTGCCCTTGTTGAACTATTATTGAAGTTCCTCAGAGGTGCAGGTGATGGATAACCAACAGAGTGAATTGGTGGAGTTGCTGTATCAAAATTGAAGCTTTTGAAAAAGCTGCTTTTAGGTTTGAGCCCCTTATTAGCATCACTAAATAATGATGTCAATGGAGAAGAGGAGACACCAGAAGTCATTTTAATGTTATTTGAGAATCCATTCACTTTTAATGAACTTTCAGGAGGTGAGGAGCGTTGGAATGAAGAAATAGTATTATTCACCCCTAGAACGAGAGAAGAACCATGGGGACGAGGTGCCGTGAATCCCGTCAAAATATTCTCCTCTATCGGAACTTCAGTTTTTTCTTGAAGGCCAGCCTCATTACCAGGAGATGCTTCTTCATCAGATAAGTTTCCAGTCTTCAGTTTCTGTTGCAAGACATCAGGCAATAACTCTATGCTCTTTCCCTGTGAACACATCAACACAAACCAGAATGAGACAGCTAAACGACGACGCACTTTTCTTCAAAAAGGCAGCCTCTAAAGCCCCTACTTATATGATAGCAAACTATAAAGTCCAGGCATATAACTCAAACTATGATATTCGGCACCTTCAACATCCACAAAGAGTGACAAGCGGGAGAGGGATGAAAAAATTATAACAAATTATGTATTTCAAATAAATAAGCAAAATATGAAAACATCAGCTGGTCTAATACTTGTCAATAAAATAGAAAAAGGTTTGAAGTAGAATACATAAGCAACTGCTAAATACGGCATGTCAAATCTTCAATGAAAACAGGCCATAAGGACTCACAATCAATCCTGCTCTCCATTGACTGGTTGATCTCATTTTAGAGAGGACTTCTTCTGCAGCAGATCCTTTCGCAATGAAGTCTTGCTCCACATTCTGCAGCTTTTGATCGACTTGATATGCATCAATGTAGCGATAGCGCTGAACAAATTGAAGTTGAATATCATTGACAGCTCGTAGCAATTCAGCATCATCAACTTATTGTATAACAAATAAGTTTCCATGAGTAGCATTTAGAGCACAAAGATATACAAGTTGACATAAGAAATAAATGTACTAACAGATGTCACCCTCATATACTTTCAAAAGCTCATGGAGGCTCCACAGTAAGAACTACTCTCCCTTTCTAAAATCATTTGGCACTTTTTGACTTTTTCAAAAATTCAATACAAGAACATGCCTTACGGAAGCTCTGGGATCTCGGCAAGAGGGCAAAATAAGACAAATAAAATGGAAATGAGCTAGTATATCACATGATTTAGAAAAAAAGATAAACATTTTCAGCACTAGTCAGTTTTCTATGTGAAGTCATTCTGCATCAGAATTTTTCAAAACATTGCTGATACAACTATTAAAACAGACTAAATGTAAGGTAAATGTAACAGCTTTCTTAGAATCAGATGAGTACACATCCACATCTTTGACATTGTTTTATATCCACCTAGGATATACCTTAAGATGACCAATATCAATATAAATCAGACACAGGCAGCATGACAGACAAATAGACTCCTATAACAATAATGGAACAAGATGTGAAAGAAACAGCAAACAATACAGATAATAATGAAAAGGAAGGGGGAAAAACAAATTCTTCACATTAATTTCATTTAGAAGTTTTTCGGCCCATTGGTCCGTCATCATTTTGTCTTTTCAGGAATTGAAGCTTGAAACGTGTAGTATACTTAAATCACATAACAGAACCACACCTGTAAAAAGTAAACCACAAGAAGACTTCCACATGCTGTTGAAGGATCCTCCATATAAAAATCCAAAAGACATCTATATATATGTTTCTCCTCATCCTTATTCCAAGGAAAATCTATCATGTGTTCCACTAAACTCCTACGAATACAGAGACGGCAGATTTCAAAGACCAAAGCCTCCACCCATAGTGACCAACTGCACCTCTCATCTTTTCCATCATAATTACCCTTCTGGCTTGATTTATCAGCCGGAGACCTTTCCTTCAGCTTCATGCAGACCATTCTCTGATACATGAATGCCTCAGTCAAGAGTCCACACTCTATTCTCACACGAACTGCAGTTATAGCCTCCCAAAGAGAAGCCGGTTCTGCTGCATCTCGTCCCGACCACCTCATAACCATAAGTGAAGCATATGGATTCTCACGTTCTAAAAGAACATGAGAAACTTTTGGATGAATTGTTGGACCTGAAATCTCAGGTAAAAGGCGACAGGCTTCCTAGCAATTCCAAACATGAAAAAAAATGTAACCCATATCTTTTCAATGATAAGAAACAGTTGGTTCCACATAATATATCGCTGGAAAAATGAGAAATCACAATAGATATTGGATGTGAGAGAAAAAGTAAAAGAACTGAAAATGTGATGACACAGGCATTGACAATTAACACCAAGAACTTCAGCTTAGGTAAAGGTTAGAAGTCATTCTATTCCCTTATGAAGTTGCATCAGATGACTACAGAAACCACTAAAGTTATATTATGGAATTACAAATATAGTTTCATATCCCTCCCATAACTTCTGGAACATCTTATACCCTTGTTCAATTATCGTCTATGTAGATTGAAAAAGTTAAATCACCAACAAATGGAAACCCCTTTCATGGCTGTGTTTCAATGCTTTGAACAACTAAAAATTGTTGAACTAGACATTACATTAAAACTCTATAAACAAAGCGTGATGACCTGGACTAACTTAAGAATCCAAATCGTGCATACTTCTTAAATGCACATAATATTGTACTCCATATTACTTTACCATATTTAACTTGACAATAAGACTACCTGCAAAGCTTCACTAGTGTGGTCATCCAAAAGATAGAATGTAAAAGATTCCACCAACAAGTGCCTAGAGATACTGAATGTGGCGGCAAAGTCATCGATGATATGCCTCCAGTCCTCCTCGGGCATAGTCCAGTGACGATCAAATAGATAGTACAAAAACTAGTAAGAGTTAAGGAGAAGCAAGTGTAAATCTTTCGGTAATAACTACTGAGACAATATATTATAAGCTAACAGTGAATTGTGGATACAATTGCTTGTTTTGCTAAAACCAAATCAGGACTCCCTTGAAGAAATAGTATGTCAGCAGCAGCACGCAGATCCTCAAATGGATAACACCCAGCCATTCCTTTTATTCCAGACTGGTAATAAGATAAAATCCGTTCCTTTTGTAGAGATTCTATATGATATTCTTCATAATGACTATCTGTAAGTTCTTGTTCTAGATTTGATAGTGCATCTTCGACAAATAAGGTATTAAGTTGTTGAGTAGAGCACTCTGCCGAACTATTAACAAAATCTGGCCAAGCACGAGTAAGTGCAGCTGCATTCCTCTCACGCATGACATCACGCCACATTGAGATACTTTCATGTCGTGATGCCACATCCTCTAAAAAATTGTGTCTTATAGACCACGCCATTACATCCAAATGCTAAAAATCAGAAAATGAGCAAAATGATCAAGAAAAAATATAGAAATACAAGATCAACCATTCCAACTATTACAAAATGCATTGTACTAAGCATAGAAGGATTGTCAATCAACATTACTCAACCAACACAAAGAACTGAATAAGGGAAAATGTTGGGTCTACCTGAACATTTGTTGTGAAAAACTTAGCAACATAACAGCTACCAACTAGTACTGAAAAACTAACATTCTATCGACATCCCTTTCAAAATATTCACATAACAAGATACTAACACTGTACAATCTATAATCTGAAGAATAATTTGTGAATATAATATTAAATGTACTGAACTACAAAAGGTAATATAAAATATAACATACTAACCTGTTTCGACTTGGATATGTTTTCTTGAAGACCATGTACATCATCAAGAGTGGCTGCATGAGAATCTTTAAAAGATGATACTAGAACTTCAAGAATATTAGCTATAGAAGCTAGTTTGGAAGAAATTTTCAAAAGTGATTCCAAGCTTCTGACCATCTCTTGAACAGATCCATTATCTATATACAAAGTTAAGAAATTCACAACCTACTCAAAGTTATCCCAACTTCAAAACCTTAAGTATGTATTAGGATACAAATCACTTGAACGTCCGCTAATATACTTTTGAATGATTGTTTGCACCAGTCTTTGACAACCACTTCGTCGAGGAGAAAAGCACTGACAGGATCACTTGAAACAGCATTTTCATCCATACAAACATCTGAAATATCTATTCATCTGTTTGTCAAGGAAATAACATTCTGGAATAGTAATACCAAATTACAAACTGAAAATAGAATATATCCACCAAATGAAATAATAGCTACCAATTCCGTAAAGAGGATGTATCACAACTTCAGTAATCATTTTCTGAACTGCAGGATTATTTAAGGGGTTAACATGTATACTAAGACAACAAACCTAGAGAAAGTAACGATTAACCCATAAATTTGCTTCCAAACCTTCAAAAACTGATATTGACCAATATTCTAAATTCTAATTACTACATGCTTACGGTTAAAAATGTATTTGGTAATTAAAGTGGGATACAGTGGCATATCAGAGAACTCAAGTTGTTCTCAAGGGCAACATCAAACAGGGCGTAAAGCCTTTGAACATCAGGAATTAGTTGTTTTTCATTTTCCTCTTCATCTAGGAATCTGTCATCACATCTTTTAGAGATGAGACCAGCTCCTATGCATTCATAGTAAAGGCGAAGACGATGCCTCGTTCCTTCTCTTGGCAAAGGAACCCTACAAATGGGGCACAAATCACACCTCTGACTGCACTCCTCACACAAAGAGGCATGTCCACAAGAGGTCAAAACACTGTGTACATATCTTCTGCAACTTCTCAAATCTCTTGTGGCCCGGCAATGCTCAACTTTCGCTTCAATGCAGAGCTCAATGGGATCTATTGATGCCAAGTGCATCAATGCTTCCTACAATTTATCACCAACCAATAATCAAATTAGGTGAGCTTAAAATGAGTTAGCCGCTTAGCATAACCCCTAGGGCCTATGATGTTCATAGACCAAAAAAAGTGGAAACCTGCAATGCTTAAGAAACAACATACATCGGTAATAATCCGCAATATTTAAAAAATGTTTTGATGTACACATTCAAAACTGAATGGTCAAAGATATTGAACTAATATCTCTGTTAGATGCTTGCTCTAAGCTCAAATCAAATATACAAAATCAGAGTGAACCTATATCTAGGTCTACATACTTATAATAGTACATGATTTTACACAAAAAAATATTTATGTGCCTTAATAGTCCTTCCATATCGAAACAATTGTCCATAGCGAATTTTCATAGTTGATTTTTAAATTTTTGAACTCAAGTTGTGGATGCCATTATCTTTAATGCACTCAACTATTAACATCAGAATATTAATCAAATCAAATTAGCAAGGTTGTTTGTTTAGACTTTTGAAATCAAACTGGACAGTTATTTTCGGGGCGAAGGGATAATATATCTAACTTCTGTTCAACTGGACAATTTCATATACTTGACATTGCCCTATACCCTAAACCCTAAAATCTAAAGCACCAATCCACTAAACCACCTTAACTGATTCAATCATTTCAACTACAAAAGTCAACCTTATAACTTAAATGTATACAACAGTCCAGGAACTAGAAATTTCTCGAAGTTATTTTTCAAAATAACAATGAAGCAAATTAAGTGAATATATGTAAAATAAATTAAGAAAATCATCTAGACGAAGAGATGTCGTTTAGGGTACCTGAAGTTGGGAGGAAGTGTAATCAAGCTGCCGGGAAGAGGGCGTCTGTTTGGTGGCGGATCCGCCATTGACTACGGCGGTTTGGTGGCGACTTCTGTCCATTTGAGGAGGAGAGGTTTTTGAAAAGGCGGTACTGACTTTGGGGTTTGGAGGCAAGCTGCTAGCTACTCAAAAGTTCAAAGGCTTGTGGTTATGTGTTTTTTAATTACGGCTTTCAGAATATTTTCTAATTTTCGATTTTAACGTTTATAATCTGTTCCTTATTAAAAATAAATTATTAAGTAATTCTCCTCCCATTTCAAAAACATAAGACATTTTTCATTTTGTCGTGCCTAATTTTGATTATTAATAAATAATTAATTATCTATATAATATACTCATAAAATTATAACAAGTTACCTTTTATTAAAATACTCTTCAATATAAAATTTACATTTTTAAATTAAAGAATAATAAATAATTGGTGGTCACAAAAACGAAAACATCATCTACATTTAAGTTGGACACACGAAAATAAAAGCACCATCTATATTAAAATAAAGGCTATATACTAATTAGAGTGCATAGTCCAAACAAACAATGACATTTACATGAGTCATGACTCATGATATGCCTTGCTTGCCTTTGAAGTGGAAATTTGTTAGTAGAAGTTTGAGTTTGAATATGGCTATGTTCTTAAGCCATCTATTGATGTTTATATCTTTTCAAGTTTTAGTTATATAATTATTGTTGAAAGTATATCGAAAAATAATATGATAATCATTTTATAATTATTATTTTCGATTTAATTATTAAATTAAATAGTCATAATATACGTCACGAGCCATATGTTATTATTTTGTCTAATTTCA
This sequence comes from Echium plantagineum, assembly GCA_003412495.2. NCBI lineage: Eukaryota > Viridiplantae > Streptophyta > Magnoliopsida > Boraginales > Boraginaceae > Echium > Echium plantagineum. The sequence continues at coordinate 2,547,810 of CM016564.1, read as the reverse complement.
AAACAATTTTGATTTTAACGGTTACTATTCAGATATTTCAAGGTGAATTATAATTTTGGTTTCCTTTAGGTCGCACTTGGTATGATGGAATGAATGTTAGAAATGAATACAAATAGGAAAAGAGTTATTTTATATCGTTTCATTACTTTATTTGATATGCTATAGAAATGAAATAATTCATCTTACGTACTATTAAGTATAATATAATAAGAATAAAGTAATGTAAATAAACATTTAGATATTAATAAAGTCATTATAAATAATCGTATAAAATAACATTATTATATTTATTTCAATTATATTTTAAAATAAAAAGGCCCAATTTTTAATTATTACAATGTAAAACCCTAGAATTCAGTTTCCCGAGACAACATGTTCAATCTTAAAAAATTACGAACTCACAACTTTCCACACTAATAAAATCAAATAATACTTACTATAGTATAACAAGTAATCCAACTTGTTCAATCCACGCCGAAACCCTATCACCGACCACATCATTTTCTTTCACTACTTCAATATAGACTAAAAAGTCTTCGATTTTCTAGAGACACTTTTTTCAGAGTGACTTTACAGTGAGAAACTTTTAACAGATGGGAGAAGCTTTGAGAGAAACTTTTGAGATTCTGAATGATTATTGAGACATTTCGAGAATGCTTTTTCATATGTAGTTCAAATCCGATTTTGTGTTTATCGTTTTTTTTTGCCTAAATATGATTATGAAATGACTAAATTACCCTTAAAAAATGTCACATGAGTTGCACGTGAGTTGACCGTCCGTTGACCGACCAAAAAGTAAACGGAAAACCAATAAAGGCCCACTTTGAAAGGTGGATGATCGATTGGGACACTTTGAAAGGTAGGTGATCGACTGATAAAATAGAACAAAGATAGGTGATGTCCGCTGCCATTTATCCAAATATATATTATAGTAACTTTTAATATGTTCCATAACGAATGAGATTCAATATAATTGTTATGCATTAAACGATTTTACTATATGATAGAATAATTCGCATTTTATATTGAGCATAAATACCTAGTTAGATTAATTAGAAAATGCGATATTACTAACCATCAAACCAAATAATTCAATCAATTTTCGTTTGATGGTATGTTGTTTCATTTGCATCGGGGCCTGAAAGCGAATGTTTAGTCAATCTCATGAGTCATGGACTCATGGCATCTAGAGACTGCCTAGACGTTTAGGGATCAAGTCATCTACACATAGTAGTAAGACCTGTAAAATGGGCCAAATAGTAGCTCTATTATGGGTTTTGATTTGAGCTCATGTTTAACTTCTCGGGAAACAAGGCCTAATTTCTCTTCTTTCTTTTTGATTTAAGGGCCCCAGAACGCTCAAAAGTGGGGGAGAAGAAAGCCGAACCTCTAATCAACCATTAGGCATACAATAAAAAAAAGTATTCATAATAAATAAGTTTACATACAAAAAAAATACTTCCCCGTCCCTAAAAAATTGTCACATTTTGACTTTTGTTAGTCAAACTTTACAAAAGTTGATCATGAATTCACATTAAACGAAAAGAAATAATATAGTCTTGTGGGACTTTGTTAGATTCGTCTCAATATATATTTTTGAAATATTAACTTTTTATAAATTTTTCGTATGTAGAATAATAGATATTTATGTTTTAAATCGTATTTTGTTGCCTACCAAAAGTCAAAATGTGACAATTTTTTAGGGACGGAGGGAGTATCAATTAAAATAAATTGAATTAAAATGATAACATTGTTCTTTGATTTTAGATGGAGAGTCTATTTAAATATGTTACAATAAAATAAATGAAAACGTATGAACATTTTGTGCAGTCTCTATTTTTAACATATTTTTTAATTAAAGAAGTAACCACCATAAATAGTATTTTGCTTACAATAAGCATTACTTTACTTAAAACAATTTTTCTAGAATATAACTTAAAATATCGAACATTAGTGAATAAAAATTTAATCAATCAAAATGATTAATTAGTGTCTAGACAAGTGTAATTATGTTGCTTAATGATTGTGATATTCTCATAATCCTGGAAGATTTTATCTACTTAAAATAAAGTAAGTCATGATTATATATAACAAAATAATGTCTAGTCAAGTGTAATTATTAGGTAGCATTGAAGATACCATAAATTAAATGTCGACATATGAAAACACAGATACTCATGACAACCAAGAAAACATGCATCCACTAATTGGATGTTGCATCTCCAAAACCCCTCATTGCCAATCGGAAATAATGATTCCATTAATTATTACTCTTATACTCCTTCCGTCCTTAAAGGATTATCACATTCTGATTTTTGTTGGTCAAACATTATAAAATTTGACCATGAATTCCCATTTAACGATATGGAATAATATAGTTTTGTGGAACCTTGTTATATTCGTCTTAATATATATTTTTGAAATATCAATTTTTTATAATTTTTTGGCATGTAAAATGAGTAGATATTTACGTTTTAAATCGTGTTTTGTTGACCAATAAAAATCAAAATATGACAATCTTTTAGAGCCGGAATGAGTATAATATAGCTACATACCCAAATGGAAAAGTGTTATTATTAGGTTCATCAACCTAATGATCAACATGTCATATGTTCAAATTAAATGCGAAATATACTTCTCTGGATTGTGCCCATGGTCCATGCCTCCATGGTGTACACAGCTCTGAAGGAACTAATTAAAGAATCTATATATATACAACTTCAATTAGTTCGAAACTTTTATGTTATAACAAGTACAATACAAAATTCAAATTATAAGACCGTTATGCAAAAATATAACAAGTACACCTTAATAATGACACATTTTGATTTTGACAATATTCCGCTAATTTATAATTTATTAGCTCAATAAAAGTCGCAGAGTCATGCTATCATGTTAAAATGATGTTTTCTATATTGTTATTTCTTTTTAATCTTAAAATCTTTTAAAAGGTATGAGAGTAATATATATTGGAGATAATTGATGATATTGTCTCAGTATGTACGTGGGCATTTGTAGTACTTTAGTCCTCGATAGTGGCAACGATGTGTAAACGATCCCTAAATTAACAACCACGTTAAATGTGTTTTAATGGAGTAGATGAGAATTTTAAGTATGTTTTATGGATCATTTGTGCATACTATACACACTCCGAGGACCATTTAAGAACACGATACACCCTTGCGGGACCATTTCTGAGCATTTTGAAAAATCCTAAAAATAAATATTTGTCTAGTTTAGTAATTGTAAAATGGCTCAGAAGTTAGTATCATAGTTAGCTATTAACAGATGTGTTAATTTATTAACCGTTTGCGCACATGGTAAGCACTGATATGGACCTTTTGCGCATCGTTGGTACTTACAGAGACCAAAGTGCAACGACTACCCATTTACTGGGACCATTTTAACAATTACCACTAATATATATTGACTTCAGCCAAGTGTATTAGATTGCACATATAACATTGAAAGTAGCTAAAGGTATAACTTAGTGGTAAGTGGCTATGTGATTGAGATGGAGATGTTTGTGTTATGTTGGTCATCTCTCTTAATATTTGTAATATCAATATACTGTTATACTAATATTCAGTAGCGGATCTAGGTGTATGAAAATGTCTGCTCGAAATTGTCATAATTTTCAAAGTGTCTGTTCAAAACACTTAAATATATTCAAATATTATTTTAAATGTTAACTTTTACATTAATTTTTTCTTTATACATAAATAATTTTCTTTTCAAACAAAAAAATGCCAAACCTAAACAGATTCACTTGTGCTAATATTGTAAGACTTGCTCCTAATTTTGTGTCATATTAATCATCTCTTAATTAGATAGTTATTGTTAAAGTACATCACTCAATATATACTGATATAATAAGTGAGAAAAAGTTAAACTTCCTTAAAAAATATTGAAAATAGTACATATTTCTCGTTGATCATTCAATTTCATTCTCAATAAAGAGGAATATGAATGCAAATATACCCGTACTCAACACGTGCAACCCAACATCAAGTTGAGCTTCAACTAGGTAATAGAATAATAACACTCCCTTATTATTACCACATATATATATAACCAATTTGAAGTTAAGGGCGTAGTTAACGAATCTTCATTAACGGTTAATCACATGGTAAACAGCTAATCCAAATCACAAAATCACATGGCCATGAATCATGATATGTAATAAGCTCCAAAGTAATAATTAATCAGAATATCTAATTAGAAGCAAAGCTGGCTATACTATCATTCTATGCAACCAAACCTCCTTTATTTCTTGGAAATAGTTGCACATGCCAACCCCCACGTGTGGGTATCCCTTATTTGATGGACCTAAATATAATTTTGTCAAAATTTTAATCATGGGGCAGGGTGGATTTCCGTACAATGTCATGTAATAATAAGCTTAATTGATGTGATTAACCGACCACCGGAGAGGAAATTGCCGAAATGGTCCCCGAAAGTGGCACCAGATTGCACTTTGGTCCCCAATAGTGGCACCGGTGCAGATTAGTCCTCGAAAGTGGCCAGAAAGTTGCAGTTTGGTCCCCAAGTTAACTTTTCCGTTATAATTTAACGTTGACACGCGGTTTTGGGGTTAAAATGGGGCAAAAACATAATTTTAAATACTTTAACTTACCTTAAGTTACTTTAACTTAGTTTTGGTGCCAAATTGCAATTTCCAACTCTTTTCCCTCCAAAAATAACTTTATTCCTCAATTTTTCCCTCCTAAATGAAATGTCTATATGAAGACCCAAAACCACAATTTTTTCCTCCATTTTTCCCTCCTCAATTTCTTCTTCAACTAAAATTTCTTCTTCTATTTATGTTGAATAAGAAGAAGAAATTGGAATAATTGCAATTTGGAGGGAAAAGAGTTGGAAATTGCAATTTGGCACCAAAACTAAGTTAAAGTAACTTAAGGTAAGTTAAAGTATTTAAAATTATGTTTTTGCCCCATTTTAACCCCAAAACCGCGTGTCAACATCAAATTATAACGGAAAAGTTAACTTGGGGACCAAACTGCAACTTTCTGGCCACTTTCGGGGACTAATCTGCACCGGTGCCACTATTGGGGGCCAAAGTGCAATCTGGTGCCACTTTCGGGGACCATTTCGGCAATTTCCTCACCACCGGAAGACGAAGGTAGATGGAAGCCTTAATGAGTTAATAATTACAATTAGAATGTCAATCCACATACAAACATGTACTTAAATCATCTATTGATGTTCTCAATTATTAGAAGATATAGTTTAATGAATTTAATTCGGATTAATTGTATATTTAGTTTTAGATAGTGGAAATAAGTTGCACTTTAATTATTAAGAATGAATTGTATTCTTATCATCACTCTCAATAATTACATCAAATATCACAAGTGAAACGGTATGATCCTAGACATTAATGTGGCAAATATTGCAATATAGTCCCAATCACGGGCGGACGTGTTTAGGTTCACTCCCGTTCAGTTGAGCACCCTCTCTTTTTATGAAAGAAAAAAATTATATAATAGATATAAGAAAAAAATTAATGTAAAAATTAGCATTTAAATTTATATTTAAATATATTTAACTGTTTTGAACAACAGACACTTTGAAAATTGTGTCGATTTCGAACTCCGCTACTAGTCCCAACAAAGAAAATGTGCAATATTATCACTTTTGAAAGACTACACTAATACACTATAATACTTATGTCACTTGTGATAATTATCAATCTCCAGCAATATATAAGAATGTGGTTTTAAACAAATTATGTGGAATTATGGATGATCTATTTATAAAATTATACATTCTTTTTTTCAATGTTCTCAACCAAATAATCCTTATTACATTATGATAATTCTTGTATACAACTCTATTTATTAAAGAGGTATGGTTATGATACTCATCATCCGTAACAACTCTAATAATGTCACTATTTTATTTTAGTTTTTTAAGAAAAGAATTCCATTAACAATTGACGAAAATACAGCAAGACAGAAGCAGGACAGTTTAACTCCTCTTGCTCGTGTGGGTACACGTAAGCTTCATGTGGTCTTCGCTGGTCATAGAATGCTGCAATAACAATGGTGGTATGCCACATAGGCTGCACATGATTACTGCTATAATCTAATGCAAATTGAGGTTGCAACTTGCTAAAAATGATTAGGAACAAATTATTAATTAAACAATTCTATAATCTAATGACAATCACAATGCTGGTCAACAAATTGACCGTTGAACCAGGAAGACAAACTTAAGTGAATAATTATTTTATTTACTACTCATCATTTTTGCATGCTCAAGGATTGTCTTTTGCATGTTTGTTTTAATGTTTTATTATATGTGCTTGTCTGTGTCTTTACTTAGGGAAGCTATATATGGTTATTATAATTAGGGATGTCTCATAAAGAATTAGCAAGTTGAAGAAATTAAGTTACTCCATAATTTCTTTTGACTAGCTACTCTCATCCCCAACTGTTAAATGCATGCTTAATGATAAGGTAATTCTTTTTCAATTATTAGTCCAATCTTATTTTAGCTTTCATTATTATGTTCCATTATTATTTAGAATATGGTCCCTTGAGATCTTCAATAATTTTTTTTTTTTAAGATACTATCTTTATTTGAATTCGCTTGAAGTGATTAGAATGATTGACCACTCTTAATTCAAATTAGAATGCTTAAAAATTAAATTAGGACAACATTTGTTTATGTTCCAATTAAAAATCAATTAAGGTATATAGTTTAGGGATTATGATTTTATGAGTTTGTTTATTGAATCATACTCAATTGAAGTACAGAGTCATATATATATATACGAGCCCTACAAGAATATTGAAAGTGTTAATTACAAAAATAAACTTGATGGTATACAACAAAAGTATAGTATAGACTAATTATTTAAAATTATATATTGATTCACTAAATGACAATTCCACGGTTCATAATCCAAAAAAACATCATTTTAAATTCTTTCCTTCATTTTTATTAAGTGATGAGTTCTCTTCTTCATTTTTAATATAGAATTTTCATATGTGATAATTTGAACTCATTTAAAATAATTTAATATTAACTCTTATTATGCTTCAAAAATTATTTGTGTAATTATTGCGAATATATGATTTTATTCACATAAGTTGAATCATGAATATCTATCTGTCATCATTTTGGTAGGTTGGACATATTGATCGAGGGGTATCTATTAACGGGGCCGAGTTCACGTGCGTACCATATGTCAAATGAATATGGGGAGGACCTAGCGGGGAGGTTGGAGGTTGGCATGGGGTGCGTTTTGGTAATTCTATGTTTGGTATGGGACTATGGGAGGAAGACTGGAAAATACCTACTGGTGAAAATATGCTTTCTCTCAATAAAAAGGTGATAGTTTTATGGAAAAACAAGATAACAAGTTTCTTTTACAATACTTTTCCCGTCCCTTTTTTAAAAATATTTTTTACTTTTAGAGTTAAATTTTATTTCTAAATTTTCATTAGTCGATAAAAAATAATATAATCATACATGATTTTGTTAAATGTAATTCAATATATATTTCTGAAATATTAGAATTAACTACTTCAAATTTTTATGCATGCAAAAATAGAAATATTTACATTTTTAATTTGTTTATGATAATTGTAAAAAGTAAAATAAATTTTATAGAAAAGAGATGGAGGGAGTAGGAGCGAGTGATTAGTTGGTTTGATAATTTGATTTAAATAAATATAGTAGGCATGTTTGAAAGCAAACAAGAAAGAAAATCGGGATAGGTTATTGGAAATGGGAATGTGCAAATCATTGGGTGCCACCAAAGATAGGAGGATAGTCACACGTCAAAGAGATCTATTATTGGAGTTAGGGGAACACGTGGGACAGCTACCACGTTCTTGTGGGCCACTCATAATCATCACCCAACATCTTGTCGGATCCTATCTTCCATCAACTCTCCTTAATTTAATCCTATCACACTTTCTCATTTTTCACTTCTACTTCAAATAATTCTACTTCATATTAGTCCTTATATCATGCATCATTCTATTTCATATTCTATATTAGTAATACATATAATATTTAATAATAACATATATAATACTCTCTCCATTTTGTTAGTTAACGTCTTAAACTTTTACTTGTATCCTTTTCCATTGATATTTTACATTTCTAAAATAATATTTGAATGATATTTACTCTTGGATTTTGATTTAATATACTTAAAGTTCTATAGATATAATATATGTAATTGTTGATTGATAAAAGACATATGTATAAAATATCGTTGTTTCTCAATTAACATGAAAAAAACTAGAACGAGACAACTAAAAACGCAAGATATAGTTTTTATAGATAAGCACAAAAATTATATTTTATGATATATGTACTCTAATAAAAGTATCACATAAAGTATAATAAAATGGGTCAATATCGGCAAGGCTATATTTATTATTGAACAATAGAGAGCGTTCTAGGCATAGCATAAGTGATAAGGTGATTTGGGGTGATGACATGTACAAATTTGTATGAAAAATATCTTGATGAAATATTACGGGGTTACTTCTGGCTTCTTGTCTTGTTGGTTATCTTTCTCTTGCATAATTGCTACTAGTTAGGGCACAACCCTTCTATTTATAACTTGTCTGGTCAAGAAACTTTTAATTCAAGTAAAGAGAAGATTACAATTCGTCTGCTCAAGGGCCTTTAATATAGAAAAAAGATATTACAACTTGTCTGTTTAAGTAATACTCCCTTCGTCCTTAAAAGATTGTAATATTTTAATTTTTGGTGGTCAACAAAACACGATTTAAAACATAAATATCTATTATTCTACATGATTTTTTTTTTATAAAAAGGTTAATATTTCAAAAATATGTATTGAGACGAATCTAACAAGGTCCCACAAGACTATATTATTTCTTATCGTTTAATGGGAGTTCATGATCAAATTTTGTAATGTTTAACTAACAAAAGTCAAAATGTGACAATCTTTTAGGACGGAGGGAATATCTTTATATAAATAAATAAAATGAGTAGCATGAATTATTTGATAACAATTGATTTGCATTTTTTATTTGATAATATCTTTGTATAAATAAATTAAATGAGTAGCATGAATTATTTTAGAAAAGTTAAGGAGGTTAATAATGGTCAAAGTCAAAGCGTAAACCCAAAGAAGCACATCTAGGTAATAATTAGAGGAAAGGGCAAATGATTGTAGGAGGTGGAGATGCCGGGCATGGGTGCGACAAAATGAGACGCATGGGTGTATGATGAGGGTGCCCACTACCTTCAACTGTCTTTTCATCCCCTTTTTTTTTTCATTTATCAAAATAATTAAATATGTCCAGCTACATAGATACGTGAGACCACGTGTCTTCCAACATTACATGTTGTTTCATCCACGTGAGGTAGGGTGTAGTAGAACCGTAGAAGAATTGGGAATTCATTTCTTCATTTATTTCATCATTTCACGTGAACTCCCACTCTCTACTGCTTCTTCTTCCTAACTTTGGCCCCATCGTCAGCCCCCGCTTATTTATTAGCTCCGCTTCGTCTTAATAATTAATCGGGTATGTCTAATATCGTTATTCGTAGAGTTCATGTTGGATAAATTTCAGGTAAATTTATACTATAATATATAAACTAGATAATATATAAATTACATTAGGCAAGTACTTTGTGATATACTCGACCAATTAAGAAAATAGTTATATGTTGTAGGTTGTTTCGTGAAAGTGAGATAAATATTATAGTATAATTTTTAAAAGCGACAAATAATGTACGTTCGTTCTTTTTCTATACATCTCAAACACAACAAGGACTAATGTGCAATATTTGACATTTTTGTGACTATAATGCAAAACATGTGCAACAATGGATATTAGATTATTACAACGACAAAAATAAAAACTATTTTTCAGTGAACGATGTTAGTTGAATCTAGAGAGATAATGGCCAGAATGGTTCTCGTAATTGTGTGCAAGTTACACTTTGCAAAGTCTTCGTAATTGATATATTTGGTGCACTTTAATCCTCAACCGTTAAATATAGACAAAAAATTGGCCAAAATTAAAGTTTAACATTAAGTCAAGATAGATCAAAATGTGTTAATATATCTTGATGCTATAAAATTAATATCCTTATCTGGTATCAATAAAACATGAATCGTAGTTCTTAATTTTTTTTGAGGTTCAATTTTACTAGTCAAATGTTACGAAGCACCCAGCAAAAAGTTTCAAATCGAATGATTTTCTAACCGAGTTTTGGAAAACAAACTATTTCCAAATATCGCCCGATATATAAAATAATCGAGTCGGAGAATCACACGATTCAATAAAGTGTGTATCTAAGCAAGTAACATGATACCGGTTGATGCTCTACCACCTAATATAAGGTATATAGTCTTTTACCTAGGATGTGATATAGTTGCAAATATTGTGGCGAGACAACATGATACATGATGAATTGTGTTTGGGTATTTTATCTGTATGTTCCAATCATAACTAAATACTCATGGGATGTCTTGGCCTAACTATCCAGAGTGGTTTCATTAGGCAAGTTCATGTATTTATGAATGCCCCACCTCCATTATTTGGTGAGAATTTGTTCATCATCATCATATGATGTGGGGCCCTACTTGTGTTTCTGTGGTCCTTACCCTCCATACTCCATCTTCCCATTTGCACCCAACATCAAAATTATTTTCAATGCATGGCTTGTCTTATCAACCCATTTCATATAATATTACTCGAATCATTTTTCAATGGGAGGAAAATGATATCATGATCCGACCCCGTATCGTGCTGTTAAACTAAGACATTTCAAATTACTCCGTCCCTAAAAGATTGTCACATTTTGACTTTTGGTGGTCAACAAAATACGATTTAAAACATAAATATCTATTATTCTACATGCGAAAAGATTATAAAAAGTTAATATTTCAAAAATATATATTGAGACGAATCTAACAAGGTCCCACAAGACTATATTATTTTTTATCGTTTAATGAGAATTCATGATCAAATTTTGTAATATTTGACTAACAAAAGTCAAAATGTGACAATCTTTTAGGGACGAAGGGAGTACTATATAACATTTTGGAGCAACAATTCTATGATGACTAGTCACCAATTAGTGTTGTGATAAAACCATAAACTCTTAACAAATGTAACATTACTCGAATATCATTTTTCATCAAGAGGAAATAAAGTGGTTAACAATTAAAAAACAATCACAAAGTAAGATTAATTTTAGTTAACTTAACAGTTTATTATCACTAACAAATAACATCCTCTCCACTCATTAAACAAGCTTTTTACATAATCACTCAACTGGTCACAATCATAAAGCCCTTCAGTGAAAAATCTATTCACCCTTAAATGCCATCTTTTCATGTGATGAAGACGTTAGTCAACCAAATAATTGAACCAATGGTATCATTTGACTTGTCATTATCATTATCATTCCACCAATAGCCATATCAATTATTAAGCGATAATAACAAAATTGACATAAATAAAAAATTATGGATTCAAATACATTTCAAAATATTACTTTACTAAAAAACCATAAATATTACTTCTGATTTCATATAATCGTGTTTATTATCGTTACTAGAACACATGCCTCCACAAAAATAAAAATACTCAAAGAGAGGTGGCATCATTATTTGTGTATGATAAAATAATTGGTACTGTATATTGGGAGGAGGCAAAGGCCATGATTGAAGATAATTGGTACCTCCTGAGTCCTGACACAACTTGTCATCATTGAACTCATCAAACCCTCTTTTTCTTTCTCTCCCCAACTTTATTTTTCACTTTCTTTAATTGTTTTTAGACATACAAATTAATTACACAACCATTCAAGCCTTGCCTATATAATAACCCTTTCCACTCCACATACCCATCAAAACCACATCCTCCAAACCAAAGCTACTTATCTTTTTCTATTTTCCTTTCTTGCAAAACCACCCCCAAAGATATTAATCATCCAAGAAAGTTTGATAAACAAAGTTGAATATCTTTAATTTTCAGACATCAAATCAACATGGTTTTTCAAAAAGAAGATTTGGGATTAAGCTTGAGCTTGAGCTTCACACAAAATCCTAACAATAATATTAATGTTTCAAATTGTTCGAGTTCCCTTCAGCTAAATCTGATGCCTTCATCTTTACCTTCTACTTCACCTTTCAATCTCTTTCAGAAAGCTTCTTGGCCTGAAACTTTCCTTTCCTCAGGTTTGATTCTTGATCTGTGCAATTTTTCACATGAAAAACCCAGATCTCAAATAAAAGGAATGAATATTAAATCTTCTTATTTTTTACAAATCTTAAAAACGATAACTAAGTCTGTGAAAAAACTCCCACAACGAAAGATTTGGACAGTATACTCCTATCACCAACCGTTCTTAAGATATTCTTAATATGGTATCAGAGTCACGAAACGAAAACTAATAAATGTTTTGTTCATGCAGATAAAAGTTCGCAGTCATGCAGAGTAATGGAACCAAAGCCATTCTTGAAGGGAATAGATGTGAACAGAGTTCCTGCTTCGGCGGATGCGGAGGAGGAAGCCGGAGTATCGTCTCCGAACAGCACGTTATCGAGTGTGAGTGGGAAGAGAAGCGAGAGAGATTTGACTAATAATGGAGAAGAGAATGAAGCAGAGAGGGAATCTTCAAGAGGTATGAGTGATGAAGAAGATGGAGAGAATTCAAGGAAGAAACTCAGATTGTCTAAAGATCAGTCTGCTGTTCTCGAAGAAAGCTTCAAAGAACACAGCACCCTCAATCCTGTAAGTAGACTACTCACTCCAATCCTTAAAATCTCGTCTATTTAATTTCGATGTGTTTGACTTTTAAAATATAGTAATTTCACTTTATTTCGTCGTTTTAGTCATTTAGACAACAAAGTTCGTTAATAGGGATTACTGAAAAAATAAATAGAACGATCTTTTGGAGATGTAGGAAGTAATAAATAATAAAAACATGGTTTGATAGAAAGTAGTGATTAGTTTGGTAATTGATGAGTATTTTCTTGATTTTGCAGAAACAAAAGCTAGCTTTGGCTAGGAGGCTTGGATTGAGGCCAAGGCAGGTGGAGGTCTGGTTCCAAAACAGAAGAGCAAGGTGAGATTTTAATATTCATTTCAGGTTTATGGAGTATTATAATCTAATGATTGATTGTTTTATGATCACTTAATTATAAATTTATCAGTTGGGGGGTGGTTATGCATGTGTTGATTAATTATTTTGCAAATGATTTCTTGTCTATAACTTGTGAGCTGTGACCCACCAACCAACACTATTTTGTATACTTACCACTTAAAAATGTTCAATAATTAAGGATTATGAAGGTTTGATGTTTTCCACTGAATTAACAAAGTTGCATAAAACAGGGGATAGTTGACTTGTAGTCTCTTGACCAACAATGTCTGTTGAGCACAGTCTTGTATGTGCGAAGTATTTTATCGTTTCTGTAATATATGCGTTGTTATAAGGGAGAAAACGAAAAGATGATTGTATATGAACCAATTTTATGCAATTAGAGACATTGAATAGTTGGTCTGTGATAATTTGGAAGTAGTACTGATGAAGATTGAATTTTGTATGAACAGGACTAAGTTGAAGCAAACTGAAGTAGACTGTGAATATCTGAAGAGATGTTGTGAGAGTTTGACAGAAGAGAACAGGAGGCTCCAGAAAGAAGTCCAAGAATTGAGGGCACTGAAGCTGTCACCACAGTTGTACATGCACATGACCCCTCCCACAACCCTCACCATGTGCCCTTCATGTGAACGTGTTGCTGCCCCACCACACTCCACGACCGCGACACCCACTCACGTTGCTCGTCAAATGGCGGGTCCTCGCCCCATGTTCAACCCATGGGCTGTTGCTACCCCCATGCCCCACCCGCCCCACCGTTCCTTTGATGCCCTGCATACTCGATCTTGATTTTTCTAATAGATCCAAGGGCAAAGGAGTCCATCAATAGCTTAGTGGGGGGTAGCATAAGATGATAAGAATGTGCTAATTATGAAAAGCTTGTATGTTAATTGCTTAAACGTAATGTTATTTTGTAAGCCTTTTTCTGTTTTAAGTTTTTGGCCGTTACTAGAAGACTAAATAGTCCTCTTACCATTTTGTTTTTCTAGTTAGGAGGGTTTGAGATGTAAAGTATGATGAAGATTGTACTTGATGTATTTAATCTAAGAGATGTGTCGGTTTTATGTATGTCTCAAAAGTTTTAAAAACATTTTACTACAACTTAAGTAGTGAGTAGTGACATTATGCAACACATTTGTCCTATGCCCTATATATGACACATGGTGTAAAATTCGTTCCACCATGAAACGAGATAAACCGCCTCAAATCGACTGATGATTTTTTCCCAAAATTCCAACTAGATCGAAGACCAAGAAGAGCAATTCGTCATGAGGACATGGAAGAATGAGAGGATTCTGGAGGCCTAACATATGCATTGACAGACCTTGCAGTTGAGTATGTTGAATGATCACTAATTAAACTGTTTGAGAAATTAACTCTTCATTTTTTAACTTGGTAATTGGTATAATATGTTTTTTTTTATTATCATCCATATCGACAACTGAAATAATTTCAACCAAAGAAAAACTAAAATATGTTCCATATGAAGGTCAGAGCTGACACTTTTGTATGCCAGGAGCCCAGGACATATAAGTTATTGTATATATAAGGTGAAAACAGAGATAATACAAAAGGAAGCAATAAAGATTAATAGAAGCAGTTCCACAATTACATACAGCTACTAGGCAGCTGAACAACCATCCATTGTTACCCGGAATGCGTTCCACGATATTATGTTGATGATCTCCTGATGGATTGAATTCTTTGAAGCCTAATTTGTTCCCTGAATTTTGCTATGAATTCATCCGCCTTCTTGTCGACATCAGGCCCTCCATCAACATGAGAATCCTCATTTTCACCTAATTCTACATCTTTGCCTAGTTTGTGTTCTTCTTTGCTGGTTTCTTGTTTACCGATGTTGTTTCCGTCAAAGAAATCATCCTCGCTCTCGGTCTCAGTCTCTTCATCTGTGTCTACGATACCATCTTCAACGTATTCTTTGTTCTGTTCCTCTTCGGGGAATTCCATGAATGTCTGCCTTGATGCAGTGGGCAACTTTTCATGCATCATTCTGTTGGTGAGGTCTTTTTTGTCACTGAAACTCTCCTCAATGACCTTGGACCACTTATCTTGTTCTTCATCACTATAATCATCATCAAACTCAGTTGATCTCGTTGTTTTTCTAATTGCTTCCCGTAGTCTGGTTGTTCTAACAGACCTCCTAGTAATTGAATCATCATGTTGATTTGCTGCCTCCCTGACTTCTGATGATGAATTTACTCTTCTGGGCACCTCTACTCTCTTAATGTCATTGAACTCCATAGGTACACTTCTCATGCTCCGTCTAAATTCTTTTGTCACACTCATTTCATCCTTCATCTCTCTCGAACCTGCACTCAAACGTGATGATCTGTAAACATATGGTGGTGGTGGTGGTGGAGGAGGAGGTGGTGGAGGTGAGGACTTTGTAAAACTCTTTTTCCTCACAAAATCTTCAATTCTTTTGTCTTGTGGTTCCCCTGACCATGAAGGAGTAGGAGACAGATTTTTTGGTGAAGTCAACACTGGGGATGAAGCTTTCTTGTTAGGCGAAGGAGGATTCGATTCCACCCGATTGGACCTAAATGAGCTTGATTTAAGCCTGTTTGACTCAGAATCCTCCCCTGAAATCGGTATTGCAGAACCATTTATCTCTTCTTTGAATACCATCCTTCCTGATCTTGATCTCCACGGAATTGGAGAACGATGAACAACACTAGTCTCAGTTTCCTCCATATTTGGTGGAGTACTAAACTCTCCAGATTCTTGAGTTTTAGCTTGTTTGCCTTTCCTCGAAGTCCTCTTCGAGCCTGAACGTTTGACAACATTTTGCTCCACATCCTCCTGAAAATTTGAAGGGCTCACAGATTTTTCCACATTGTTCGAAAACCAATCCTTGGCCGAAACTGATCTACCAAACGAACCAGTTTGAATTGGTTCCAAAGGACTGGACTCGAGAACACGAGACTTTAAGCTTCTTACAGGCAAAAGCAATGGCTTCTCCCTAATCAAAGAAGTCGTTTTCATCTGTTCTTGATGAACAGAATCTTGTTTATTAGCCACAACCACCATTGGCTCACCTCTATAATACTGAGAATTCCATGTTTGGACTTTGTTGTTTTCATCAAACACAGAATGGTTTTCAGTCTCATCATCAAAAACTGATGAAACTTGAAGTAATCTAGAGATATAAGAATGTGCATTATCAAATGTTGAACTATTATTCTCCTTCTCTTTCTCTTTCTCTTTCTCTGAATCTTGACTTCTTTTACTAAACAGCCCATAAGAAACAGCTATACCAACAAAAATAAGCTGAAGAAGTTCCCAACTTCTTGAATTGAAGTTTTGGCTCACAAACTCAGGAGCTTGAGAGGACAATAAGGGAACTAAAACTAGAAAAATTATTACAACAACAGCTTTGTACAAGAAATGGTAATAAAACTTACTTGTCTTTGCATTGTTTTGTGGAACATGTAATCTTTGGAGGTTTGTGTAAGGGTCTGCTTCTGCCATTGTTGACAAGGAGAGGAGAAAATTGGGTGATGATTAGATGAAGGTAAAGATGTCTTAAGGGGTAAGGAAAAGTATGGAAAAGTGGAGAGTGATGAAGAATGTTTGAGGGGAGGAATGAACATAATTTAAGCTATTCTTTACCTACTTCAGAGCATTTCTTTGTTTGACATTTATGCCCTTGTATTTTTGTATCATATCCTTTTGCCTTTTTGGAACTCTCTATTGTTCTTTATCTAGATAGATGAAAGCCTTTCAAGAATATTGATAAGTGACTATTGTTTTTTATTATTATCATAATATTTATATTACACAAATAAATTTGTTTGATATTGATGAAAAAAAGTTATGTTTACTTTATATTTTTAATAATATGTAAATTGTAGAATCTTTTAGAATAATTATCCAACGAAAAGTTATTTGAAGTGATATAGCCATACTTCGATTTTTATTAAGTGCAACATTTAAATTAACTCTTATATGCCACAACACTAAGGGGGATTGGATACTCCTTTACATATAATTGTTTCTATTTTGAAGTTAGGTTATTATGCTAATAATATCTTATCCTCTTAGAATCATTTCTTATATTGATAGTAATTATTTAATTTTTCATATAAATGCTCTTCAAAGAATTGAAAAATTATTGGATATGAAATTTGCATTCCCTCATTTGTATTCTTGAATATTATGATTTTTTCATATATCAAAAAATCTCATTAATGGTTGATTCTTCATCGAATTTTATAAAAGGTCTAATAATACTGAAATTTATATTCTATTTAGTGAATAATATCAAATATTACCCAATTGGAGGAATGAAAATGTGTGACATGAGTCTGATAACAATATGTGGATAGCAACCACACCAATGACACCATATACCTGATATTACTATTATAAGTAGTTGAAAAATTGAAATGATAAGTGGGAAGGAGGAGATGAGGGGCATTTTTGTAAAGGGGAAAAAGAGGGGGGGTCCAAATGGTTGCGTGGTAGTAGTCTAGGATTCTGCTTTTGGAGTGCATACGCTAGCTTTATTTGGTGGGTGAAATTAAAATTTGTCAAGGTTTCAACTTTAGGGTTTGTATGCTTTTCTTTTCTTGTGTCTCCCCTCTCTATCTATATTCCTCAACTGGATGTTTAGATGCTCTGCAAGATCACGCAGTCACACCTATATTATCCATCTTCTTCAATTGCCAAACAAAAGTGAAGATTTCCATGGTCCCACTCAACTAAATGTGCCTTATTACATATCATCTTCATTAACAAATGATAATAAGATTGACATTATAGAATGTATTTTGTTTTTATATGTTATGAACTGAGTCATAAAACTAATTCTCAACCCAGAAAATTCGAGTCATTTTATTGTATGTTAACTAATTTGGTGTTAACTTTGTAATAATTAACATACAAATATAACTCGAAACTATCAAAAATCATGTTTGTAGATTAAAATAATAATTGTCCAATTTGGGTCTTGGTATTTTATGATGCATTAGTTTTAGTACTAATGCACAAATGAGTTCCACCTTCCTAGATCAAAATAGTACTAGTAATAGTCCAATTTGGCTCTTGATGAGAATCTAAAGTTTATAGTATAATATCTTCATTTGAATTCTCACCCATTTTTGTGTGAACACTATTATCTCTAGATTGATCACCGAGGCCGACTTGAGAGTGCGTGGAACAATGTGATGATGATGCTTTGACGAGTGAGCACTATGAAACAAAATATTGTACAATTTCCGCCGAAAGTACACTATAATTTGAACTTGCTTCAATATTTTGCATTTGTTTTCCCACTTTCTAAAATAAGATAAATTGGATAAGCTTTAAATGTTGTAGTCTCATACATTAGACGAGTTTATGATCGTATAATTTTGAATTTAATTATTTCTAATAATATTTTCTTAGTCGATTATGTTATACTAGACTTATCTAATGTAGTTTATTTAATTAGTGTGGTTGACAAGCTATATATTGTGCTAACTCGAGACTTATCAAGTATGTGATTGACTGATAGTAACTATGAGTCCTTATTACAAAAGATGGAATGAATAATTCTTAATTTGATAATTGGCTTATGTAACACAACCAAGCACCTTGTAGAACACTAAAACATAGTTTTAATTGACAATGCAATTAATCAAAAATTTAGGTCAATGATGATTTGGTAGAGATGAAGGGAACAACACGTCAGGTAAAAAATTATGATTCTATTAAAATTTTTCTAAAGGATTATTATGATAATTTATATATTAGTATAGGGACTAATAATTGTATAATTTATATAATAAGAACAATCTTAATAGAAAAATTCTTAATAAATCATAATCGTTCCGCCACATTACAACTTGTTAGGTCCTTTTTAGATAATCTGAATTTTACATTCACTTATTTATAAGAACATTTCATATTTTTATTGAAAATTGATGTTTTCTAATATATACTCATAGTACAAATGTTCTTATATAATTAGTTATACTATACTAATTAGTAAATAGATTAACACACTAGCTCCTTCTCATATGTTCACCTTTTGAAACGGAAGATTTGTGGTGGTTATTTGTTGGGTACATAATGAATAGATAGTGGGTTGATATAATGACCAGCAAATTACGATAGTTATGTAAATTAAACTAGTCAAATTTTGTATGACAGATTCGATTAAAAAGTATTAATAAGTAGAATCAAACTCTTGATATTATAATTACAAATTCGCCTAATTTATCAATTTGAACATCTTAGAGTTACAAAAATCTAAATAGAGGTGACATGTCCCTATTAGAAAAGATGGATTATTTATAAAAAAAAAGGTACCTCAAACCACCTTGATTACTTATAAAAAAAAGTTGGAATTAAATAAAAATAAAACTAGTACTGTAATGCATAGGTACAAAACTAATAGTGACACGTCGGCCGACCCACGGTTTCTCGTTTTGTAAAATTGGATGAAAATGAAGATTAGAAATCCTCAAAGTAAAGAAAGGCATACAACAATTGAGTAAATCTAGAGTTTACCATATTCCCAATTAAATCTCTTTGTCCCAAATTATTTGTCCCCTAACTATTGCATTTACTGAAACTGAATCTTAATAAATTCAATTTCCAGATCATTTACTTCCTTTAAACCTCAGATCCTTCAATTTATGGCATATTATGATCAATCTCTTCAACTTCGATCATCTTATGCTACTTTTGTTGTTTATCAATTGTTGATTTTTCAATTTTCTTGCAAGTAGAAAAAATAAGGTATGAGCTCTTACTTTTATTTCATTTTTTTTCAGTTTAATTATTGTCAATTGTAATTGTTTTGTAGTACTTCCAGTTCAAAAGTATCATCGGGTTTGTTTTTCAATGGCCAAAATTAACCGACTATGTAGATTTAATTGATAGGCATAACTTTGATTTTAGTCAAAATTAGCATGTTAATTGTAAACTAGGTTGAAAATACTTGCAGTTGAAATATTTTTCCCCAAATATTATACAGTAAATCTAAAGATACTTTCGTTGAATATAAAAAAATGTTATCTTTTTGTGTAATTTTTATTAGAAATTGAACAATAAATCCAAAAATACGTCATTTTAAAATGGATGTAGTATATGCAATCAATTTCGAATAATAATCGTGAAGGCTTGTAAAAGTAGTTTATTGAGTAGGAAATGGATTTGTATACAGGGTATAGACATATAGCTGTGATCATGTATATAAAGGAACTGAAGGAAGGGGAGGAATTAGGTATTGAGCAGAAGGGACTTGACGAAGAGGAGACTGTAGTGAAGACCTTGAACGGCAATGAGGTGTTGGAAGGAAAGGAGGTATGCTCTGGTGATAGTTTGTTGGGTAATAGCTCTAAGGGTGGTGGAGTGTTCGTGTGGGGTGCAAAGAGGGTATTGGTTGGAGCTGGGGCACGTATGTTGTTTTACCCAACCTTGCTTTATAATGTTGTTAGGAACAAAGTTCAGGCTGAGTTTCGGTGGTGGGATTGGATTGATGAGGTATACACATACAATTTTTGTTGCAATTGTTCTTTTATGATGGTCATAATCATATATGCTAGTAGGCAGTATAATTGCCATATTGATCTGATTGTGGTAATTGATAAACTCCTTTTTACTCCTTATCGCTTGGGTTTCTGAATTGCTCATGCTCATCATTATCTTGTTATTCTGATTTTTTGTGATAAGGGTCGTGGGATTGTCGATATAATTGGAAAGGAAAAAGTAGCATTGATCCATGTTCACAGGGTCTTAGCCTCTTAACCATTTGGTGATAGAGCTCCTGTAGGAGTTCAGTATAGATGGGAGTTTCCGAGTTTTAAGCATTTTGATTATGCGTATCTTTTGAATCTTTAAGTTCTTTGCACTCCTGCTTGTGGTGCATATGTCATCCATGTAAAGAACTGCTATATTCAATTTAAACTTCGTTGTCCCCAGTACGTGTTGCTAGGTGCTATCCCATTTCAGTCTGATGTTGTCCGGCTAAAGGAGCTTGGTGTTGGTGGAGTTGTGACCCTTAATGAGCCTTATGAGACCTTAGTGCCTACATCTTTATACCACGTGAGTTCCTTATCTGGTTTTGAATATATGTATGAGATTAATATTGTGTCCATTTCCATCCTCATATGTAATCTAAAGTCATGTATGGCACAGGATTATGATATTCATCATCTTGTTCTTCCCACCAGAGACTACCTTTATGCTCCATCATTGAATGACATAAACCGTGCAGTACATTTTATCCATGGTAACGTTCTTAATCAAGTACATTGTGAGTTACTAATTTTCACTTTTCAGGTTCACTTGACCTGTGTTTCTTATGTTTCTTCAAATAGTTGTGCTAATTCATTAGCTTCTAATGTTTCTACTGACCACTTTTTCGGCTTTAAAAATATTCTCAAAATCTGGACTTGCCCTCTGAATATATTTACATTCACTGTACGTCTGTACGTGGAAATTATCCTTTTGTTTGATATTTATAGCTCGACACCTCAGTCCTCTACCTAGTTTGAACATTTTAACTCTGTGCTCACTCTTTAGAGAAGTACCTCCCACCAATAAAATGGATTTATTGATCAACAGTTTGGATTTTACTATTCTTGTGACCATATTTGTTTATTACCAACAAGTATTTCATTTGTTATCTTATAAATAGAGTTTTCTTTTTGTTTTTAATAGAAAATGCAATCTGCGGCAGAAGAACTTATGTTCACTGTAAGGCTGGTCGGGGACGCAGCACAACCATTGTGATATGCTATTTGGTGAGCTAATATTTGCGAAGTTGATCAACTGAAATTATATTTATAGAGTTTTACTTAATAATTTTGCTTCATAGGTAAAATATAAGCATATGACACCAGATGTTGCATATAGTTATGTGAAGTCAATAAGGCCAAGGGTGCTATTAGCCTCTGCACAATGGCAGGTGTGACCCCTGCTCTTTCTCTCTCTCTATCACAAACATGCACACAAATTTATCTTTTGTTTCTGAGAGACTATTGTGGTTTTGTAGGCTGTTGTGGAATTTCACCATTTTTGCATAAGAAGTACATGCGGATTTAGTGGTCCAATCAATCCTGTTATTGTAATTCCAAGAAGCCCAATGTCATTAGGTGCACGAGATCTTGTACCATTTGATGACGGTTCTGTTGTAGTCATAACACAATCAGATCTCGACGGTTACGATGTAAGTGACGAGTGTGCTACTAGAAGAGATGAAATATGGACAAAGTTGAGCCTGGTATATAGAGTTCGTGTCGCTGGTGGGTCGGCTTTTGCAAGGCTGTCTTGCCTTTGGCTTCGGTGCCATGCACAAGAACAAAAGGAGTCGTGTCAAAAGTTTAGCAGTGGAAAGGGCTGCTTAGTAGGTGCCAATCAACATGGAGGTATTACTGTTGATATTCATCTGTACTCATAACTAAGGGCATCATGATATGTATATATCACAATAATCTTTGTAATAATCCTCGATCTGTAATACATGAAATCTAGTCCGAGCCTCGTAGATTCCCAAAAGGGACTGTAAATATTGTATGCGTTAAATTACTTATACATGAATGATTGATCAGATCGTTGTTCAAGCTTTGGTTTGATGAACATGAAAAATGCTTCTTGCAGTGAATATAATAATTTTCTGGACAGTTTCATTTTTCTCCTTTTCAAGTATTGGAATAACGTAAGTAAATTAAAATTGTGCAGGCAATGACGAGCATTACAAATTTTAAAAAAATACTATATTCTGATCTAGGTAGGGTTTGGACATCTCTCTTCTTAAATTCATTCTTGGCACCATGCCACCATCAAATATTTTTATTTCGATAATATTTATCGAACATTAAGTGTAACTAGTTAAATCTAGTAAGTGGTTATAAAATTGGCTTAATTTCATCTGGGCCCCTGAACTAATCTTTTTTTCCCATCCAGGCCCATGATCACCTTTTTTTCCCAAGTAGGGCTCTGTGACAAAAAATTGGCCCGTGAACTTTTTAAAAAAAAAATTTCTCTAATTTTAAATATTAGATAAAAGGCAAATTAGTCTAACCACATCTAAAACTAACTCAACCTAATTATAAACTAACCCCCAACCTCAAATATGTAACCCAACCCATTAAAAACATCATCTTCAACCTTTCACCCCACCTCCACCCCTACACCCACCCCACCTTTCTTCTTTTTCTTTCACCTTCTCTACCGATTTTCTCACAATTGTTCTTCTTCCTCCATGACTATCTATGAAATGAAGCCACCCCATCTATGAATATAACAAAAATCCAATCTTTTTTCAACCCAAAAATGAAAAAACAATACTTCTCCCAACCCAAGGAAAAATCAATTTTTTCAAGAAAATACAATAGTGGGGTTTGTTGCAGGTCGCGGGAGGGGGGGGGGGGGGGGTGCTATGCAATTTGTGCATGATTGGGGTCTGGAACTTGTGTGAGACTGTTGCAGCGGGGGTGGGGGGTCGGTGGGAGACTGTTGTAGCAGGGGTGGGGGTGTGGGAGGGGGGAGACTGTTGCAGCAGGGGGGAGGCTGTTGCAGCGGGGGTGGTCGGGGGGGGGGGAGACTGTTGCAGCAGGGGGGACTGTTGCAGCGGGGGTGGGGGGAGGGGGGAGACTGTTGCAGCAGAGGGGGGGGCTATTGCAGCGAGGGTGGGGGGAGGGGGGGAGACTGTTGTAGCAGAGGGGGGGTGGGAGGAGGGGGCGGTGGGGGGCTGTTGCAGCTAGGCCTGTGAACAAACGTTAATATTCGAAACGGTCCGACGTATTTGGCTCGAAAAAACTTGATTTGAAGTGCGATTCGACATGTCAAACCTCAAGCCAAATATAAAAAGTGGATATTCGTCAAACCGAGCCAAACGGTGCGAAAAAGCTTGGCTCGATTCATTTATGTCATCTCTTTTATATATATATTATATATAATATAATTATATATGCAGTAAAACGTCTATAAATTAATACTCTATAAATTAATAATTTCTCTAAGATAATAAATTTATCCGGTCCCAACTTGGGCTAGTTAAAAAATTAGCAAAATCGATAAAATAATAAAATGTATGCAGCCCTGGCGTGTCGCACTTTTGGTTGATGAAAAACCGAAATCTGAGCCTATTTAGAAGTTACAATCTTGAACTGTAATATGTTTTGGGAACTATTAAATTCTGCTATGGTTATAACTTGCCATTATATTGTTATGTTTAACGTTTAAAATTGTTGTCTATTTAATTATCAAGCCGCACCTTTTCAAACGGTTTGGCTCGAATCAAGCCAAATATCTTGTTAAAATTTCCTTACAAACCTCAAGCCAAACTAATTTTTCAGATATTTGACCAAATCAAACCTTAGGTCAAAATAAAATCAAGCCAAACTCAAATATTCAACTGTTTTGAAAATAAACTAACTTTGATCCTAAATGAACAAGGTAATAGTTGGAAATGCTCTCTAGATAACGTCAACGAACGGTATCACTGTTATCACCAAAACCCTAAAAACACTAATCGACATGGACAATCGAGGATCTGGAAATGGAGATGACAGCTCGGCTGGAAAGGAATCAGCGGAGGAGGTGCAACAAGGTGAGAAAGATGATTACGAGGCAGGGGAGAATAGAAGGGAACGATATGTGGACAAGGCGAGTACAAGACCGAGGCTGAACTTGACGTTTGTGGAGCCTATAAGGGTGGAGGGGAGACCTGTGGTGAAGGTGCCTCACTCCTTGACAGTTGAAGGTGTAGAGAAATGGAAGAACGCAGTGGTAGGGTATGTCCTAGGGGTAAACCCAAGTTTCAGGGAGATGGAAGCATATGTTCGAACAAGGTGGGGCTATTTGGGGCAAATTGAAACTCATAGACTCAATAATGGGGTGTACATCTTCAATTGCCACAAAGAAGAAGACAAGATGGAGCTGCTGGAGCAGGGGCCGTGGTCTTTTTCACGGCGGCCACTGATAGTAAAGCCGTGGACTCCCGGGATGGCGCTGGAGAAAAAGCCAGTAGGCTCGCTTCCGATTTGGGTGCAGTTCCCCAATTTGAGCTTAGACTTATGGAAGGGTGAGACACTGAGTATGCTGGCTAGTCAATTGGGGAGACCTTTGTATGCGGACAGATCGACTTCAGAGATGAGGAGGTTGGCTTATGCAAGGGTGTGTATAGAGATACAAGTGGAAAATGAGCTGTTTGAAGACATAGAAGTTGAGTATGCTAATGGGGTTAAGATGATGCAAAAAGTTGTGTACGAGTGGGTGCCACAAAGATGCAAGAGATGTAAAGTATTTGGTCATACTCAAGAGAAATGTACTGCAAGAACTGAGTATGTACCGATTGCCAAGCCTGCTGGGGAAGTTGGCCAGTCGTCTGGGGTGGTGAAAGAAGGGGGTGAAGTCGATGAGAGGCTGGTACGGGGACGTGTGGAAGAAATTAAGGTGGGAGAAGTGAAGAGGGGTGGGAAGGCAGAGGAGTTGGGTGTGGATAGGAATGAGTGGCAGATTCAGCTACATAAGAAGGGGAAAGAAGTGGAGAAGGAAGGTTCTCAACAAATGATTACGCCAGTAGGATCAGGGGTCAAAGGCCAAGATGGAAGTAGATATGTGCTACTTGATCGCGTGGAGGAGGACAGTGATGGTGGTGAACTTCAGGAGCCTGATTTCGCAACACTTTATGTTGAAAACAAGAAAAGTAATAACAGGAGGAGTAGGAAGAAGAGGGGGCGACCCCGGAAAAATTGATGGATATTTTAATTTGGAATGTTAGGGGACTAAACAGTCCTCTAAAACAAAAACAAATAAAGAAATTGGGGAGAAAGTTTAGTATAGTTTGTCTAATTGAAAATAAAGTCAAGGCGGCTAACCATCGGAAAGTGTTTGATGCTTGTCTGAGTGGGTGGAGCTGTGTGAATAATAATTCGGAGCAGGGGTGCCGAATTTGGGTGGCCTGGAGGTCGGATAAGTGGAAGGTGATGTGTTGTAGTAATACACAACAACACATAGGCTGCTTGGTTGAGGGAGAGGTAGGGAAATTTTACCTTTCGGTGGTCTATGGGGCTAATAGTCATGTTGAGAGGAAAGAGTTGTGGGCGTCCTTGAAAGATATGAAAAATATTGTCGATAATGAGGCATGGATAGGGGGTGGGGACTTCAATATCACAAGAACAAACTTTGAATCAAAGAACACCCCATCAAACAGAAGTGCCATGGAAGATTTTAATGAATGCCTTGAGGAACTTGAACTGGAGGACCATGTGTCGAGAGGATATGAATTCACGTGGTGTGCAAATTGGGGAGAAGTGGAGAGAAGTCAGTTACGTAAATTGGATCGGGTGATATGCAATGAGCATTGGTTGAGAAAGTTTGGCACTTGTGAGGTGTATGTGGGTAAGCCGGGTATCTCGGATCATTGTCAATTGCAAGTCATGCTAAAGCCATCATTACCCAGTGGACCGAAACCTTTCAAATATCAGATTTTCTGGGAGCAACATGAGGCGTATAAGGAGACAGTGGCTGCTGGTTGGAGGAGTGATGACGTGGGGGATGCCATGGATATTATTAGAGCAAAAATGAAGGCTGTGAAGGTGGCTCTACGACAATTAAACTTCACTCATTTTTCAGACTTGCAGAGACGACTTGCTGAGGCGGAGGAAAGGTTGGTGAGAATCCAAGACAAGTTATTCTCAGGCTCCCTTGAGATAGAGGTGCTTAGAGAGGAGCGAAATGTTCGCGAAGAGGTGAGGAGGATTGGGTTGGCGGAGGAAATGCTTATGCAGGGGAAAGCTAGAAGTGAGTGGATTGAGTTGGGAGATGGGAACAATAAATATTTCCACAGCTTGCTTATGAGTAGACAGAGTCGCAATAAGATTTGTACTATTAAGAATAATAATGGTGACTTGCTAACTAAGCCGGAGGAGGTTGTTGGGGAGATTGTGTCTTTCTTTAGGGATATGTTCAGTAAGGCTGTGCAACCGATTGGTGAGGTTAAAGAGTACATTGAAGTACGTATCCCGGCTAGCAGTAAGGAAAGCCTAACAAAGCAACCTTCAAGGAGTGAGATTGATGAAGCTATAAAAGGAATGAGGAAGGGGAAGAGTCCGGGGCCTGATGGCTTATCAGCGGATTTTTACCAGAGGAATTGGGAGCTAGTAAGAGAGGATGTCTATAGGGCAGTGGAGCATTTCTTCGCCACGGGTAGAATGCCTGGATTTGTGAATGCTACCACCATTAGCCTTATTCCGAAGGTGGAACAGCCGGAAACTATGAAGGAGTATCGTCCGATACTGTTAGGGTCGGTGCTCCGGATGTTGTTCTCCCGATGTGAAACCAGTTGGTTCCGTAGTTTTAGAATTCTGCTGATACTTTACAAGTGCATATCGAAGGTTTTGGTTAGTAGGATGGCACTTGTATTGGATGGGATTGTTAGTAAGAATCAATCTGCATTCGTGGGGGGTAGACTGATTCAAGATAATATTATGTTGATGCAGGAGTTGGTGAGCAA
This sequence comes from Echium plantagineum, assembly GCA_003412495.2. Lineage (NCBI taxonomy): Eukaryota > Viridiplantae > Streptophyta > Magnoliopsida > Boraginales > Boraginaceae > Echium > Echium plantagineum. Next base: position 2,520,200 of record CM016564.1, on the reverse strand, counting down.
TTATCATCGAGATGTTGGGAAGCCAAGGGTTGCGATAAAAGTTGATTTGATGAAGGCGTATGACATGGTATCGTGGGAGTGTTTGTGGGAAGTCATGGAGGCGATGGACTTCCCGGATAGGTTCATTATGTTGGTACGTAGTTGTGTAACAAGTGCGAAGTTTTCCGTGAATGTGAATGGGGCGTTGCAAGGTTGTTTTGGGAGTGGGAGGGGGCTAAGGCAGGGAGACCCACTCTCTCCCTATCTGTTTTTGCTTATCATGGAAGTGCTGGGTGGTATTTTAAAGAAGGAGAGCAGGCTTGATGACTTTAAATTCCACCCAAAGTGTAAGGAATTGGAAATCACTCACGTGTTATTTGCGGATGATATGTTCATCTTGTGTGGGGCTGACTGCGCTACTGTTCAGAAGGTAAAAGGAGCCTTGAGTATGTTCAGCCAATTGTCTGGTTTGTCTCCCAACTTGGCCAAGAGTAGCTTGTATTGTGCTGGGGTTGCGGCATGGGAGAAAAAACAGATTAGCGCTATCTTAGGGATTGCATTGGATAGTTTGCATGTTAAGTACCTTGGGGTTCCTTTGATAACAAAGGGGATTACTCGAAGGGATTGTGCGGGGCTTGTAGAAAGAATAGTTAAAAGAATATCGCATTGGAGTGTGAAGAAGCTAAGCTATGCAGGGCGATTGCAACTGATCAAGGCAGTATTATTTGGTATTGAGATGTATTGGGGTAGTTGTTTTGCTATTCCCAAAGGTGTGATAAAGGATGTTGAGCGCAAGATACGTCGGTTTCTTTGGAAGGGGAATGTGGAGGAAAGTGGGTGTTTTCCAGTGGCGTGGAAGACGGTGTGCATGCCTATTGAGGAGGGAGGCCTTGGGATTAAAGGGTTTGAGGATTGGAACAAAGCTTGTTTGGTAAAGTTGCTTTGGGATATATATCGAAAAAAGGACTCTTTATGGGTTAAGTGGGTGCACACATATAGGTTGAGGGGGACGTCCTTGTGGTGCTACGAGAGTAAGCAAGGGGACACCCTTGTTTGGTGTAGAATGATGGCACTCCGTGGATTGTTACGACAAGTAGTGACGATGCAAGTCCGATCAGGGGAAGTTACGAGCCTCTGGTTTGACTCTTGGTTACCTGGGGGCCCTCTAATAGATCGGTTAAGCGAGGAGGAGGCAGTATGGATGGGTGTTAACAGCTCATGTGTGGTTGCGCAAATTCAGCAGGTGCGTTGGCCAAGAGGTAGAAGATGCTCTGAAGCAATTAGAGACATTAGACACCAGCTTGAAGGGATATGCTTAGTTGAAGGAGAGGATAAGGCAGTATGGGGCTGGAATGTAGATGGGGAATTCTCCTTGGAAAGTGCCTGGAACAAGCTGAGGAGACAAGGGGAAATAGCAGAGTGGGCGCATGTTATGTGGAACAACAAGGTGGTCCCGAGGCATGGATTCATATGTTGGTTGCTTTATATGGGAAGGCTAAATACGCGTGATAGGCTTAAGCGATGGGGAGTTGTGGATGAGGAGGGATGTAGTTTCTGCGCTATGAATGAGACGAGTAATCATCTCTTCTTTGAGTGCCAATATGCGGCATGTGTTTGGCGGAACATGCTTCAGAGGCTTAAAGGATACAGAGGGGCGCAAAGGTGGGAGTTCGAGGGGCAATGGTGTAGTGTTGAGTTCAAAAGTCGGAGTTTCAGAAGCACCCTTGGTCGTACAGCGTTGTGTAGTGCGGTGTACCATATCTGGATGGAGCGCAACCTACGGATTTTTCAAGGGAAAGAGCGTACCAGTGATGTCTTGATTAGCATCAGTTGTAGAGATATAGCAGCTAAGGCGAGCACATGGAGAAGGGTAAAAGTTACTAAGACAAACTTTGAGTTGTGTCTTAATTGGGGTATTAGCTCATCTATATTTGGTAGGGGTTAATGTACGAGCTATATACCTGCAAAGTTGTATCGTGTTTCTCTTTTGTTTGAATAAAATCTCCCTAATTTCGAAAAAAAAAAAAAAAAAAAAAAAAAAAAAAAAAATATTCAACTGTTTGGCTTGATTCGGCTCGATTACAGGCCTAGTTGCAGCGGGGGGGGGGGGGGGGGGTTCGCAGGTTGGGGTTGGGTCTTTTTTTTTAGTTTTTTTAAAAAGTTTCAATATATTTCTAATCTAAAAAATCGAATTTGAATATCGAATACAACTCGAAAATACAATTTTAAATACAAACATGAATTCGAGTTTCAAATACGAGAATGTCAAAATATTTTTTTTGTCTGGCACCTGAACTTTTCCCAATGTATTCCCTCCAAAAAGTCATAATTTCATATGACTAACTTGCCCTTGGATTAAGGATTATCAAAATCTTAAAATCAGAAAAATTAAAGAAAAAAAAAGTTTATGGGCCAATTTTTTGCCACATGGGCCTATTTGGGAAAAAAGGTGATCAGGGCCTGGATGGGAAAAAAAATTTAGTTCAAGAGCCCAGATGAAATTAAGCCTATAAAATTTTATAAAGTGGGTGTACCTATAAAATAATATGGACAGTTTTGTCTAGTGGTGTCATGTTTGAGCTTTTTTTTTCGATAAGTTTTAGGTTCGATTATTGCATAAAACTATATTTAAACATACAAAATCAATCATGACTCATGAGTAGAAAGGTTGCATGTAGAATATGCAAATTGTATTGCGCCATTTGATTGATATAGAGTAGTTCAAAAAATGATACTCATGCATGAACTTTAATTAGTAATAATGCATCAAAATTCACATATTTATCTTTTCTGATAAGCTTTAAAATATAAATTAAATCATATTTCTAACGTGTCTCATAGTGCACAAGATGAGTTTGGATTTAGAGTACCAAATCTTTTTTTTTTGGTATTTGGTATCAAATTAATCTCATCCATCAATTCATTAATTTTGGTTAATTTTTAGATCTGATGGTTATAATTATTAAAGGGCAACTTTGTCTTAAATGTAATATAATATTTCACCAAAAAATTTAAATTTGTTACCTATTTTTTAGCTCTTATTGATTATCTAATTATTTGCCATATATTCTTCCTATATTATAGGCTATTTATATACTCCCTCCAATCCAAAACAAATGTCTTTCTAGACATTTCACACAAATTAATAAACAATCATTACATTCACACTTTCCATATATGCCCCTATAAAGTAATCATTAATAATTCAATTATCAATTAACTATATGATGCAATCATTACTTTTTTTGAGTTATTCAATGCAAATAGGGATATTAAAGGAAAAAGTGGTATATTGTACATTGATTTATGTAAAAAAAATATTTTTTTTGGATATTATTGAAATGTCTAAAAAGACATTTGTTTTGAATTTGGAGGGAATACTTTCAAAGCCAAATGCCGGCTATCTAGCACAACTCATACAAGCCGATCTTTAGCTTCCTAAGAAGATTTAATACTTTAACCTAAACTTGATAACAACAATAATTTTGTACAAGAAAACAACTCGTAGTCAATTAGAAGAGATTTATTTTTTACTCGTATTTTTTTTTGTAATTTAGTGACGAGGTGAGTTTTGAACCCAAGACATTTTAGTCACTAGCAAGAGCGTTTTCCACTAGGCTATTCAATATACTCGATTAATTTTAAGAGATGAGTGTGGAAAATTAATCAGTTTTCATGGCTAATATTAATTCGTCACGTAAATATATTTTTATGTATAATATTAATTTGCCATATCAATATGTTTTCATGGCTAATATTAATTCATCACGTACATATTGTCAATTTGCCACATAAATCTGTTTTCATGGCTAATATTAATTCGTCATGTAAATATATTTTTATGTATAATATTAATTTGCCACATCAATAAGTTTTCATGGCTAATATTAATTCGTCATGTACATATTGTCAATTTGCCACATAAATTTATTTTCATGGCTAATATTAATCCGTCATGTAAATATATTTTTATGTGTAATATTAATTTGCCACATGAGTGTATAATGATGGTTAATTGCACATCGTTGTCTAATGATGATTAATCATATTTGCAAGCATATCATTATATTTTCAGTTTAATTCACAAATAAATGGTTGTTCATAAATGAAACGATTTTAAATTTCAAGAACCTCATCAATAAAAATTATTAACTATTGTCATTTATACATCTCATTTTCACACCATGTTGTTATCTTATTCATCACTAGCATCTTATGTTTATTAATTCATTCTTGTAATTACCTAACCTTATATTTTTAATAAAATTAGCCTTGAATATAATTCGTTAGAAAAATCTCAAGCCAAATAAAATCACAAAATAAAGATTCACAATTTTCAAATCAAGTCCTTGTACCAATTTTCAACAAATTAGCCAAAACTATTTCTAGAAAATTAGTTTCAATTATAGTATTTAAAAATTCAAATTTGACCTTCTTGAAATTGTTCACCATTTTTTTTATCTCAAGACCTTCAATTACGTTGTTTGACTAATGAGCATCACTTATTTATATTTTCTTTCTTCAAATTTTGATGTAATTGAATCTAATTTAAACTCCTTAATTTGTGGCATTTGTTGGTCTAATGATATTGCTACGTTTTCAAAATCTGATGTGTATGTGATGTTTGGGTTATTATTTGTAATTTATGAGCTAGATTACCTTTTAATATTGTAATACAAAAAAGGAACTTAATATTAATTGGAGTGGCAAATGGCTAAATTGCCATTTAGTATTACTAGTACCAAAAAAGATTTGGTACCATAAGTCATACTCAGTCGTTAAAGTTTTCTCGACGTATTAAAATGGTTTTAATCAATATTATCATATAAAACGTATGTTCAACTGTAATGAAATATTTGTAATTGGTATTATTTTGTATAATATAACATAAATGGTAGATTATATTTACAAATAGATTTCATGCCTATTGAGGCATTTGTAATATCATCTTGTGCAAATACTCCTTGATTATCGTGGCTATCATAGTAATATTTCCAAACATGGTAGCCTAAAATTGATATCTCCTAACGTTATAATTACCAATGCACCACTACATAAATTCATGAAATGGAAGGAACAACTCTACCTGTATTGCTAAAATGTCATCCTCAAACTCCTTCTCCATCATTTTCATGGTTAATTTCTTCGCCATTATCTCCGCGACAACGTTCTACAATCCAAGCTTTCCCAAGTTCCCTGCCATTTTCATATTTGGTGATTCTACAGTTGATACTGGCAACAATGTATACATGGAAAAAAGCGGTAGAAAAAAATTTCTTCAAGCTAACCACCCCCCTTACGGAATAGACTTTCCTGGGCAAATCGCTACAGGGAGGTTTTCCGATGGAAAGCTCGTTCCGGACTTCTTCAGTTCCGTGCTTGGCCTTAAGGAAACCATCCCCCCCTTCCTTCAGCCAAACATATCAAATGATGAAATACTCACAGGAGTTTGCTTTGCATCGGCTGCATCTGGATATGATCCATTTACTTCTGGTATAACTGGTGCAATTCCAATGACAAAGCAACTGGAATATTTTCAAGATTATATAAACAGGCTAACTGGTATCGTTGGAGATGAGAAGGCGAAAATCATAATCAGGGACTCACTAATCATGACCAGTGCGGGGACTAATGATTTCAACTTTAATTACTATGACATACCATCCAGAAGGCTCAAAATGAACATCAGTCAGTACCATGATTTTGTACTTGAGAAGGTGCAAGACTTCGCCAAGGTTAGTATAACTGATTCGCTTGGCGACCCTGAATAAAATAGATCATCTTGAATTGATTCTCACCAATAGAACATGACATTTACTTTGTATTTTGCAGCAACTATACAACTTTGGCGGACGAACTTTGGTGTTTACAGGGCTACCGCCATTAGGATGTGTGCCTATGCAGAGGACTATCAAGTCTCCATTCAAGAGAAAATGTTCAGAAGAGGAAAACTCGGATGCTCAATCATATAACCACAAACTTGAGCTCGCTCTTTCTAGTGTTCAATCATCGCTTCCTGGAAGCAAGGTCCTTTATGCTGACGTATACAGTCCCCTGATTGACATGGTGAACAATGCATCCAAATATGGTAAGTCGATCAGACGATCACCATTCCGTTACTTATGTCATTCAAATAAAAACGAACGGGTTAAGTAAAACATCCCGTCGTGAATGGGAAACTCTGAAGCTGATCATTTGATGTTTGATAATTGTCAGGTTTTACAGAAACTAGTAAAGGGTGTTGTGGTACTGGAGAAGTGGAGGCAGCAATCTTCTGCGGAGGACGATCTCATGTTTGTTCAAATTCTTCAGAATACTTGTTTTTTGATGCATTTCATCCAACTCAAGAAGCCTACATGCACCTCACAGATGCCATTGTGGAGCAAATCCTCCCTAAATTGACGTGAAAAGTTACGGTTCATTAATACTTAAAAATGAACTATAGACATTCTGTGTGTTGAGAGGCTAGCAACTACTATTGATCGTTTAGTAAACTAGTATATCTGACGTGCGTTGCACGTGATAAAAAATGAAACTTAAAAACTAAAGTTATTGTCATATTTTACATATAATACTCCCTCCGTCCCTAAAAGATTGTCACATTTTGACTTTTGTTGGTCAAACATTATAAAATTTGATCATGAATTCCCATTAAACGATAAGAAATAATATAGTCTTGTGGGACCTTGTTAGATTCGTCTCAATATATATTTTTTAAATATTAACTTTTTATAATCTTTTCGCATGTAGAATAATAGATATTTATGTTTTAAATCGTGTTTTGTTGACCACTTAAAGTCAAAATGTGACAATCTTTTAGGGACGAAGGGAGTATTTAGTATACATATTAATGATGATTTTATTTGATAGTTAACTAATATTTTTATAATATTTTGTTTGAACCAAACTATTTATAATATTTTATGTGAAAGATGTATGTAGATGTAACTTTAAGAGATGAGATTTAAATATTTTAGTAGGTAACTCTCATATAGGGATGTTATCGGTTCGGTTCGGTCGGTTTTTTCGGTTTTTTGTGTGATGAAACCGACCCTATCGGTTTTTGACTAGACAAACCAAGTCGGTTGAAAATCCTTTCGGTTTAAATCGGTTCGGTTGATGTCGGTTTTGAGGCAACATCGGTTCGGTCGGTTTTTCGTTTTTTAAACCAAAAAAAAAATCCACAATTTCAAATTAAATAGAGTCTACACGTCCACAGGTTGTTCAAAAACAAAATAGAAATAGTTCATGACATTGTAACACATAGACAAAAAATAAAGGAGTTAAATAATAAATAAATTTTAAAATATAATTATCAAAAACAAAAAATTATAAAATAACACATTTATGATTTAGCTTTACTTTCGTTCTCTTTTTTATTCACCTTTTTCAATTTATCCTTCAAGAAAATTGATGATGATTTTTTACTTAAACTAATTTTGCGAGCAAATCAAAGCCTCAATAGTGTCAAGAGCTAACCTGCTCCTCAAAGGATCTATTACTCGTCCTCTAGTGCTAAATGCAGCCTCAGAAGCAACAGTCGATACATGTATAGTCAAAACATCTTTGGCAACTTCGGCCAATATAGGATATTTCACAGAATTTACTTTCCACCATTGTAAAATATCAAGTAAGGAATCAATTAGCTCACAAGATTCATTCAAATACTTATTGAACTCAGAAGTATTTTATGCCTTTAGTTCTATCTTCAAATGTTATGCATAACCTTCCCTTACAAAATCAAAGGATCCCAAACTATTCTTAACATCTAAACATGATTGATCACATTTGGTCCATTTGGTCAATATTAATGCTTAATCTAATCAATTATATAAATAATGTAATAATTTTTATATATATATAAAAAATCAAAATTAAGTACAAATATTAAGAAATATCCCAAATATAAATATTTTAAACAATATATATAAATAGTCGGTTCGGTTCGGTCGGTTTCAGTTTGGTTTATACTAAAACCAAAATTTTTTTGTCGGTTTGGAATTTTTTCGCACCGCTTCGGTTCGGTGTGATTTTTTTCCAACCAAGTCGATAAAATTTCGGTTCGGTTAGATCGATTTTGTCGGTTTGCAGCGAACCGATAACATCCCTACTCTCATATATCAGTAGTTATTTTATAATTAACTATATTTGACATGATTTAATAACTATCATTATTCAATTAACTATATATCAAGAATCTTTCAAATAACTTTAAGAGATGATATTTAAATATTTTAGTAGGTAACTCTCATATATCAATAATTATTTTATAATTAACTATATTTGACATGATTTAATAACTCTCATTTTTCAATTATTATTTTGTAGTTTGATCGATTTGAATCGAAGGTCAATTTAGTCCTAATAAAAAAAGAAAAAATATATCTAAACTTTAAGGTTGAAGATGTCGATTTTGACTTTTTAAAATTTAAAACAATTTTATACACGTAATAATTTTTTAAATTGAACTTTTATACACGTGTTATTATTGTTGTAGCTTTTAACTTTAACTTCTGGTTTTTTTTTTCTCCTCTCATCTGATTAATAAAAATCATGTTAGTCCAAATACATAGTTTGTGTTAATTTTTAGTTATCTTTCGAACTTTGAATTATTTTATATCATTTTTTTCTTTTTGTAAATTAACGATAGATATGAGTTCCGAACTCATTACCTTCTGGTCACTAGCAAGAGCCTTTTTCACTAGACTATTCGATTAACTTAACTTTATATCATTTGAGTTTTCTTTCTTTTCTTGTCATGTGAGTTTATTTATATAGTACAAAACCAACCATGAGTAGAAAGGTTCTATGTAGAATGTGCAAATAGTATTGCGCCATTTGATTGATATTGAGTAGTTCAAAAAATGATGTTCATGCATGAACTTTAATTGGTAATAATGCATCAAAATTCACATATTTATCTTTTGTGCTAAGCTATAAATTAAGATCATATTTCTAATGTGTGTCATCGTGCACAAGATGATGATTACAAAGGCCTCAATAGGCATTTAATCTATTTGTAAAAATAATCTACCATTTATGTTATTTATACGAATAATATTAATTACACACATTTCATTATAGTTCGATACACGTTTTTATATGATAATATTGATTAAAAGCATTTCAATATGTTGAGAAAACTTTAACGACATTTCTAAAACTGCTTGATTCTTGTGGCTATCAAAAGAACATTTCCAAACATGGTATCTTAAGATTTATATCTCTTAATGTTAATTACCAATGCACCACTACATAAATACATGAAATGGAAGAACAACTCTACCTCTATTGCTAAAATGCCATCCGCAAACTCCTTCTTCATCATTTTCATGGTGAATTTCTTCGCCATTATCTCCGCGACAACGTTCTACAATCCAAGCTTCCCCAAATTCCCTGCCATTTTCATATTTGGTGATTCTACAGTTGATACTGGAAACAATGTATACATAGTAAAAAGCGGAAGGAAAAAAATTATACAAGCTAACCACCACCCTTATGGAATAGACTTTCCTGGGCAAATAGCTACAGGGAGGTTTTCGGATGGAAAGCTCGTTCCAGACTTCTTCAGTTCCGTGCTTGGCCTTAAGGAAACCATCCCCCCCTTCCTTCAGCCAAACCTATCAAATGATGAAATCCTCACAGGAGTTTGCTTTGCATCGGCTGCATCTGGATATGATCCATTTACTTCTGGTATAACTGGTGCAATTCCAATGACAAAGCAACTGGAATATTTTCAAGATTATATAAACAGGCTAACTGGTATCGTTGGAGATGAGAAGGCGAAAATCATAATCAGGGATGCACTAATCATGATCAGTGCGGGGACTAATGATCTCACGTTTAATTACTACGACATACCATCCAGAAGGCTCAAAATGAACATCAGTCAGTACCATGATTTTGTGCTTCAGAAGGTGCAAGATTTTGCCAAGGTTAGTATAACTTGATTCGCTTGGCGACCCTGAATAAAATAGGTCATCTTGATTTGATTCTCACCAATAGAACATGACATTTACTTTGTATTTTGCAGCAACTATACAACTTTGGCGGACGAACTTTGGTGTTTACAGGGCTACCCCCAATAGGATGTGTGCCTATACAGAGGACTATCAAGTCTCCATTGAAGAAAAAATGTTCAGAAAAGGAGAACTCGGATGCTCAATCATATAACAACAAACTTGAGCTCGCTCTTTCTAGTGTTCAATCATCACTTCCTGGAAGCAAGATCCTTTATGCTGATATATACAGTCCCTTGATTGATATGGTGAACAATGCATCCAAATATGGTTAGTCAATCCCCCTTTCGTTACTTCTTTCAAAACATGAACGTTTGTCATTCAAATAAAAACGAACAAGGTTAAGTAATACATGACGCCATGAATGAGAAACTTTGAAGCTGATCATTCGATGTTCGATAATTGTCAGGTTTTACAGAAACCAGAAAAGGGTGTTGTGGTACTGGAGAAGTGGAGGCAGGAATGTTCTGCGGAAGACGATCTCATGTATGTTCAAATTCTTCAGAATACTTGTTCTTTGATGCAGTACATCCAACTCAAGAAGCCTACATGCACCTTACAGATGCCATTGTGGAACAAATCCTCCCTAAGTTGAGGTGGAAAGTTACGGTTCAATCATGGGCGGACCTAGAGCATTGGTAGGATGATATTCACATGAATACAGTTCAATAGTTCAAACGGTTAAATCTTTAGCCAATTTGTGAGAGGTCTCTAGTTAAACCTTGTCAAGACTATCTTTTTTTGTTGCTTTATTCACTTATATTTTCTTAATGAATACTCATGTTTAGTTTTTATATTTTTAAATAAATAAAATAAATATCCTAAGTTAGAATCTTTTGTCCACATGTGCGGTTCATTAAACTTTTTGTTCATTAATGATTCATTAATACTTAAAAAACCAAATTATACCATTTTATAACATGTTTCTTCTTATTTTGGTGCAAATTAGTTAAGGTTTACTTTTCAAAAAGAAAATGCATTAAGGTCAATTATCTAATCTTATTTTTACATTTTAGGTCATTTGTACCAATTTATTTAATAAAATTTGGTACACATACTGACATACCAACTCAGTTGGTACACTTGTTTTTGACTTTTTTAACTTGTACCATTTTAGAATGATACTCCCTCCGTTTCTTTTTATTTGATTGTTTGGAGAAAAAGTACTTTATTAAGATATTGTGAAAAATTACATTGGGATTGTAAAAAGGTGTATTGGAATTGTAAAAAGGTGCATTGAAATTATAAAAAGGTGCACTAGAATTGTAAAAAGTTACATTGAAATTGTAAACAATCAAATAAAAAGAAACATGGAAAAAATGCTCAAACAATCAAATAAAAAGAAACGGAGGGAGTACTACATTTTAGTGATGTGTATCATTTTTACATTAAAACTAAATATAAATGTTGATTAATGAAATTAATGGACAATCTTATTAATGAACTGTAGTCATTCTCTAATTTGAGAGGCTCGCAACTACTAACAAACATTTTATTAGACTAGTAATGTATGGCGTGCAACTATAAAAGATCGAAAACTGCATAATTTAGCATAGTTGTCAATAGATCAAAATTAGCACGCAAAAATTTTAAGCTCGATAGATATCCCATCCCCTCCGGACACACCCTCAACTACAGGCCCTTAGTAATGGGCAACAGGAGAAGTAACAATGTCAGTGGCAGTGTTATTGGGTTCGTTCGGGTATCGAGTAACTGACCAGGCAGAAGATACCTGCTCGTTACTCGGTTGCTTCAGGTATTAAGCAATGTAATATTCAACAACGGCTCCAGTTCAGTTCGAGGAATAACAATACACATGTTTGTCATAAGCTGAATTTCACCAGTTCATACGATACTAAAGCAATCCTAGCAGACAAAAACTTCACCTCTGAACTTATACTAAATCTCACACAACATTCATGTTCTATGTATTTGTTCTATGAATAGGATTGATTCCAAGTAACCCCATGACATTCACTGTCCTGAGCTCGTGTTCGACACAGATAGCCAAATCAAAGCTACAAATCAGCAACGATTAAGTGCACATACAACATAGATTTGAACTAACATTTGATTTACATGGATGATACAACAGCAAATAACAGCTTACTTGCTTTCATCTTCACTTCTTCCCAGCACTTCCTTGAAACAACTGGTTAACCCGAGCTTCGATATCTTCCTCAGTGTACTTGATATGCCTCTCTGCATGCTTAGCAGAATCCGGAGTACTCTGCAACCTCCCAATGAAGTTGCGATATGCAGGAGACAGATTTCCTGCAACTGCAACCTTCAGTTCCTCTCTCAGTTGTTCGTCAAAAATCACCCACGTTGATTGAGTTTTGCATATATCCTCGAAGTATGAATTGAACAACTTCAATTTTTCCTTTAAAATTTTTGATGCTCCACCTGGTGACACTGAATTATTATCGATCTTCAGTGCTCCCAAGACCTTACTCCAAGAACTTCTCTGATAATTTGAATGGTATTGCTTAACTTTGGCATTATGTTTCCTAATCCAATCATCCCCCAAGAGCATTCCCAGATCATTATCCCTGACCTTTTGAACAATGTACCTACCATTGTTCATTAAGAAAATAGCACTTAGAGCGGAATCCTTATAAATCTTTGATTTCGCTTCCAAATTGCTCTCTAGTAACTCCATAATCCATGCCATCTCAACCGCCAATGATGATGATGAAGCCAATGGTCTCTCATTATCTTTCCTAAAATCACTACCACTTTCCTCAAACACCTGTGCTAGAGTAATCCGTGAACGACAAGCTGCACGCAAATAATTCATCACATATCGTGTGATCGGATGCAGTCCTCCACCAGGGACTGCAGCCTTAGCAGGATCCCGACGGATCAAATTCTCCAATTCCATAAATATTCCTCTAATTGCTTCTCCTAATCTTTTCCATATAGTAACTGCCTCATTCTTTAAAAATACACAATATTCATCAGAAAATGTCAATTCAAACTCGGGCATTAAATCCCTTACTGCGTCATAAACATCAAGAACCTTGAACAACCTCTCAGGTGCACGGCTACCAATAGCTACAGCATCAGCAAAGTTCAGCAACTGAATAGTTGACGCTCTACAAACCTCCATAAAGGAAAGATCAGCAGCAGAATCGAGCCCGGAAAACACACGATCACAGAGGCGTCGTTCACTAGGAAAAAGGATCCTCATTGCGACATTAATCGCTTTAATCCACTTCTCAATCTCATCCTCAAGATTAGACCACTGCATTTTATGCACTTCATCAATACTCAACCTCTGCAACCCCAACCTGGACAAGCTCTCTTCCAAGAAATCCCTCCTACTAGCGCTAAAAGCATGAGAGCACTCCTTTCCACTTCCAGCGGCCACCATCCTCCTTGCGATCTCGTGCAAATCATTAATCGTCCCACTAGGCAACGAATCGATTACAATATCATAATCAACAATAGGATGCGCAACCGGAATATCATCTCCATCTTCATCAAACTCATCCTCATCAAATTCATCCTCATCATCAGAGTACTCCCCCCTATTCCGACCCCGTCCACCTCCACGAGGCTCATTGACCAAGTCAAACGACTCAGCACCCCTTTCCATTAAGGTCTTAAACTCATCCTCCAATCTAAACATAGCTTGTTGAAGCAAATCCTCAGCTCGATCAAGAAACCCCACAAATTGTCTATCACCAGCCAAAGGAGCCCAATCACGGTTGACCGAAATAAGATGGTCAACGGCATCAAGAAACGACGAAGCATCAGTTGAATCTGACCAAATTGGATGGTCAACGGAGATATATTTGGAGATCTGACGGTCAAGAGATTTCAACGTTTTCTCAAAGGTTCTTGGGTCGTCTTCAGTTAGCTTCTCAGTCAACTTCTCACGCAATCGGCCATCAAAATTGGAGAATATCTGCAGAATATCGTCAGCCATTGTATCAGTGTGCCCTAGGCTTTTGGCTATCTGACGTGCTACTGCTATGAGCTTCTCTTCACCATTTTCAGCCATTTTTTAGAAGATTTGCGATATGGGTTCCGTTCAAGATTCGATTTTTAGCACCAAAAATTTAATTTTGGTATTCAAGATTCGATCTTTAGCTGAAAAAAAACTTGATTTTGGTGAACTTTAGAAATGGGTTTGGTTCAAGATAGATTTTTAGCTGAAACAACTTGATTTTGGTGAAATTTAGATATGGGTTTTGTTCAAGATTGGATTTTTAGATGAAAAGACTTGATTTTGAAGCAGTAAGAGGAAGAGCTGATTGTTTGGTAATATGTATAGGAGCAAACTTAAGGGTTTGGTTCAATATTTTGTTTTTGAAAATAAGCTTGATTTAGACTTCAATTTTGGTGAATTTAGAGAGGAAGATGGATGATTTGGTTGGGCGTTGAGGGGGTGGGGGATGGGGGTGGGGTGCAGTAGGAAAGTCGTTGGGAAACGCGGTTTGATGAAAAATGGTGTTGCAGTAGTACAAAATAAATAATAATAAGGGAGTATTAAATTATGAGTGAATAAAGAAAGTAGTGAAGAAGAAAAGTAAAAGGGGGGGGGGGAGTTGATGATAACGATGGATGATGAAGTGGTACTGGATTTTTCTTTTTATATTTATGAGATATTTGTAATAAACTACGGAGTAATAATATATGCTTTGAGATTATAGTATGATTTTGTTTACAATCATGTCATTAATTTCACATAATATTGATATATTATTATTCTGAATTACCAACAAATTAATCTCAACATACATTTACAGTTTCACATCATGACTCTTGTCCTTGAGTTCATTTTTATGAGTCATTTGTTTGATGTGATAAGCAATGAAATTGAAGAGCAAAAGAAGTTGTAAAAAAGCAGTGGAGAAAGAAAAGAAACCGTGACTAAAGGCAAAGATTAAGGCATGAATGCTTTACTGTAAAGTCAAAAAAAGGTTAAGTGAAATATCACAGGTTTTTACTGCACACGTCTGCTTCAGACTTCAGACTTTGTGCAGTAGTGAATGTAACGAATACCTCATCAATTCATCTGTATCTTTATTTTTTTCAAGGAAATTGAATTTCTCACCGGTGTTAAAGGTTTGACCGGACTGATTATAAATCTAGCAATAATTTATCTTTATAGGACCTACAAGAAAGATGATCAAAGGTAATATGAAACCAAAATTTTAGAAGTAATCTTTGTAATATTTTAATAAAATATTGTCTTTGATTTACATGAATTTAAACTCTCGATGTTGGGGTGTCTCCACCTCAATTCACATTATCACTTTATTCATTCTTACGGTGTAATGAGAGATTTATGTCACTACAAATCTACAAAGAGTAAATGGCTTCATCTATCACTCACGTTTGTTAAAAAACACTAGTCGATCACCCTAGTATGACTTTGTATACTTTCGATCACTCATGTTAGGTATTAATATGTATACTTTTGGTCACTCAAACGTTTTTTTATACAACTCTTGCTTTTTCGAAATTTTTAACATTTTTGTAAGGATATTTTAGTAACTCTCTCATAATTTTGTTATGAAAATGTAGAGTGCAATAGAAGTTAATTTATGTAAGTTAAAAAATTATGGGAAAATGACTAAAATACCCAAACAAATATGTTAAAAATTTCGAAAATTAAGAGTTGTACCAAAAAAACGTGTGAGTGACAAAAGATATACATAATACCTAACATGAGTGATCGAAAGTTTACAAAGTCATACTAGGGTGATCGACTAGTGTTTTTTAACAAACATGAGTGATCGATGAAGCCATTTGCTCATCTACAAATGGAGACTAAAGCAAATGTTGGATTCAAAACTAGTGTTAAGAAGTACAGATTACCCTTGCAATTTAGAATAGTTGAAGGTCAATTCTTTTTTTTCTTTTTTTTTTTAACTTACACCTTTATGAGTGTTCTAAAACACTTAACTAAGTTTTTATTTTTCAAAATAGTAAGATATACCAAAATACTAATTGCAAAATAAATTCAAAATGAAATTTCTTTTATTCATTTATCATTACGAGTTACGACTAAATTATATCCGGTAACACTATCTTCATTCCTTAACAACACACAAGTTAATTTCTTGATAACACACAAATTCATACTATTATTTTTCAAATCCAGGAATTGGATTTTTTGATATTCAATAAATTTTTATATGATGTTGCTATCTATAATGTCGTTAATGATATAATTGTAGAAATTAAGAAATTATTGTTTATTAAACTTCTTTATTCATTAATAATTAAAAATGTTATTATACTAATTTATAATATATTTGATTCTCCATTTCTGATACATTTTAAATAACACACTAGCACATAACATCAGTTTCACAAAAAAAAAAAATTACACATGCATGCATTCATAGTGTTCTCATGAATGTTTATTATATAATGTAGTGTTATAAATTGAGCTAGATCGACCTAATCCTTGGATCGAATATCGATCTCAGTATCTGATGTTATTAGTATTTCTTATTTTTTCCTGGAAAGATCTCATATTAGTGTGATAGTGATTAGTGTCAATCATGCTTTCGTATTATCACCACTCTCCAACTCTCTTTTTTTTTTTTTTTGATAATTCATCCGTATATTATATTGCATGATAAGGTTCCTTATACAGTACATGTCATAAAACAAAATTACAACAAAACATTGAAAATACAAATACTAGGTAATCAACTAGACGTTCTACAAAACCACCCCAAGGGGCTCAAAATTAGAGCTGTCTGAGCGATTATTTGATGACTGCAGCAGAGATGCATCCTTTGTGAGTTGGATAAAGATGTGTGTTCCCTTGTCGACATTATCCTGCAAAAAGTGTTGCCATGATGCATTGTTTGTAAGCTTGCGTAGCAGTTCAGTAGAAACCTGGGAAAGAAACAAATCCAAGATAATGTTAATTTGATGGGGTTGTGTCGTGTGTGTAAAGATCTTGTGTATGAGAATGCTATATATTAATGCTTGATATAGGTAATATTGGTAGTTTCGGTAAACATCTAGATGTGGTGTAGTGTTGACAGGTATGTGGTTCGTGTGAAGTGGTTGTAGTAGGCTATTTGTGAGGTTGATAGTAATTTGTGGCGAGGATGGGTAAGAGATGGTTAATGTGATGGTGGCGGAGTTCAATATTTTTGATTTAGGTGGTCCAAAGTGTGAAGTGATCGGGATTAGAGAGAAATTGGTGTGGGAATTTTGAGGAAGCCGATGACTATATATAGGAGTGTGTAAATGCCTCCATTTATTTACGGTTGTAGTTCTAATAGTAATTATAGTAGATAAATTATATTTTTCTTTATTAAAGAGTATATTGTTCCGATGCAGCCAAGTGCTCCATAACGTGGCGATGAAGAAGATGAGGCGCCTGTGATGAGTATGTGTGGGCTTCCGGAAGAGATTCAGGTGGTGAGAGAGAAGTTGGGTAATTGTAAGATTTGGTGGTGGAGGAGGGAGGTAGAATTTTGAAAAAGATTGCCATAGAGGCACTATTTTTGAACATGAACGAAAGAGATGATCAATCGTCTCTTGGTCGTGTTCACAGAAAACGCATTTTGTGGGAATAATTAGTTTTGTTTTGCGACTAATGTTTGTGGTAGTAGGTAGCCGATTTAATAGGAGTTTCCAGATGAAGAGTTTGGTTTTGTGAGGGAGGCGGAGTTTCCACAAGTATTTCCAGGTGTGCTCTCCAACTCTCTTATTCAAACTTGTACATCTCTTAATATCCAACCTGTCATGTTGCTTGTCCAAACAACTACTAGAACTGCCTACTGTTTTTCATTCATATTAGACCGAGTTTGCATGCCACCTGTTTGCCGAATTGCTTACGATTTTATTAAGAATTTTTCTATTAAGATTTCTCTTAATGCGTAAATTACATAATTAATTCCTAAATTTTATATAAATTACTATGATAATCCTTGTAATAAATTTTAATAGAAGAAAACTTAATAATATCATGATAACTTCTATCTGCCATATTTACCATCCTTAAAATAAATCTTAATAGAAAAAAATTTTAATAATATCATAATAACTTTTAATATACAGCACGTTTGGAATTTTCTAGTTCAACTGAAAACATGAGAATATATATTTGATCCTCCAACCATTTGACAAGCCTTAACAACTCGTCGTCAAATAATAAAACAAAATAATCCATATATACGATGTGACCAACCCCTAGCAACGAGTTATCAAATCAAATAAAGTATTGATATGCATGATGAGAAAAATAAAATCGTATCTAGAAGTGGGGTAAATATATAAATTGTTAATATATAGGAGTATATATGTATATTATATCTAATTGTTGCTTTCTAGCTAATAGCGTGAAGAGTGGAAACTTCATATGAGGACCGACCAAATATATTTAGATGTTCAACCAACATTTGGAAGGGGCTAAATATATTTTAGTACTACTTCCGTTTCTAAAAGATTGGTATATTTTGAATTTTGTGGTTAAATTTTAAAAGTTTTGATCGAGATTTTTCATTAAACAATAAAAAATAATATAGTCATGTGAGATCTTGTTAGATTCGTCTCAATATATATTTTTAAAATATCAACTTCTTATAAATTTTTTTTGCATGTCAAATGAAAGACATTTACGTTTTAAATCGTGTTTTGTTAACTATGAAAATCAAAATGTACCAATCATTTAGGCATAAAGAGAGTATTTTACTAATCTTGATTGAAGATTTTGTTGTTATGATTGGATTGTTTGGTTAAAAATTGAGTACAAAAATTAACACTATTACAACTTTTAGTAATTGGACAACATTTACTTTATCAAATACTCCGTATTTAAAAGACGAGGTATTTGGGCAGGCTAAAATGCATACATACACTAGGAGGGGTTCATCCTGTAGTTGCAACTTGCAACTTTCTAGAACTTAAAAAATGCATAAGAATAATTCGTATGTTCGTATAATCCGCAACTTTGCAAAAATACAAAACAAATTCATCTAACAACAATATTTATACACGAAAAACCTCGAGCCGTATCCAAATGGGGTAACTAAATTCACATGCAATAGTGTTTTAGGAGTGAAATTATTATTTGACCCGTATTTTGATCATAAATAAAATTTCTTTAATTAGTGAACTCGTAAAACTCGTAAATAGAGAACATAATAACACTTTCGTGCCTTCAAAACAAGGTGTGAACATTGATTAAAATTTCTTAATGTTTCTTACGAAACACTCGAAAAAATTTCATTTTTGAAATTATGAAAACGATATATTTCTATAATTTCGAAATCAGTTTTTGTAATAATAAGTTTGAGTTTTAAACTTTTCTTAAATTCACTAATTTTTCCGAATATAAATATATATATATATATATATCTCACATTTTTAACGTAATTGCAATTGTTTACTTATTTTTTAGATCTAACCTTAAATATTTCATATATAATATTAGATGATGTAAATATTCTACATAAACTTTTAATCGTTTGTTAACATCTTTTTCAAGCTTTTATATAACATTGATTTCAAAATATTTTATTTTATTTTTAATTTATTTCATACTTATATATAATTTTTATGTTTAGTCAAAAACAATTTAACATATACTCCCTCTGTTTTGTATTTATCATTCTAGCTAACTCTTATTTTGGCATTTCGGGTGTTTTCTAGCACATGACCAGGGGATGTGGATGGGGCTCCCTCTAACTCGACTAATCCTCTTTTTGCAAGTTCGGATGGTTCTTCAGGCACTGTACCTCCTAAAATTGGAATAGTCGAGATTATGGACCCCCTCCCTACCCTCTTTTTTGCTAGACTTTATGAGATCTCATTATAGAGAGCTCTATTGTTTTGATCTTGTATTTATTTTGATGCGATTACACTCGCAAGACTTTGTATTATTTCTTTTAAGTAACACCTAACCCCCTTTGTTGGGTTTAATAAAAAAAGAAGTAATTAACTGAAAAGAAAATAAAAAGTAGTCAAAAAGTTGAAAGCACATTGAAAATGTAAAATGGTAATCAATTAAAACTATATAATTGGTTTGTTAATAACTTCATAAGAAAAAGTAATCAAGAAGTTCATTAAAAGTGAAAATTTACAATTAATTTATGCTAGAAAGACAAGTTGTCAAAACAAAAAGTTACGGTTAAAAAAGACAAAAAAAAAGAACGGAGTCAATGTAACTTATTTTGATTTTCCGATTTTTACATCGTTTGTTAAATGTTTCTATAATATTTCCGAAATGTTTCTTAATTTTATAATTTCGAAACTATGTTCGAAAAAGAAACCTTGAATCATGGTGTGAATATAACAAGTCAGTATTGGTAGGTACTCGAACACAAGCGAGCCCTCAGCAGTCCACACAGACAGTCCCCTACTCCCCTCTCAAGAACCTAAATTAGGTTAAAATCCAAGAAACCCATTGCCGAAAAACCTCACCTTAAACCCTTCCAAATCAAGAAATTGAAAAAAATCCAGATTCATTTTCCTTAAATTACGAATATGTCCTCGAGATTTGGGTTTGCTGGAGGTTTACCGGAGCGGAAAGTCCGACCCATTTGGGACGCAATTGATTCGCGCCAATTCAAGAATGCTCTCAAGCTGTGTTCTACGTTGCTGACTAAGCATCCAAATTCTCCCTATGCACTTGTGAGTATTGGGATTTTTTTTGGGTGTCTGGCAGAATGCAGGTTTTGATTGAGTTGTTTATAACTTGTGTCCCAAAAAGATTGTCTAGTTTATATTTGATAGTTGACTTTTTGAATTTGGAGTTGATGTTGTGTGTGCCTTGTGCAACGTTCGTTGAAATGTATACACATATCAAATGATGGTATAATTAATGTACTTTACTGTTAACATGATAATTTTGCAATTACTGAGCGTGTCAATTAAGTCTTGGGAATTCTTTTGGTGTTTGAGTTTGTTTGGGAATGCGCGTTTCGGTTGAGTTGCTTACATTATATTTTTGTTGTTTGTGCTAATGGGGATTAATTAATGTGATTACACATTGAATTTATCCCGTTTCTCCCTCCTCGTTTGGATGCTCCAATTTTGATTTTTTAAAGAATGTTCTTTTAAAGTTTGAACTCAATTATTTGTGTATATATTCTCTAGTATTTGGTGAAAGTATACCGAAGGCTGGCCTTTGGAATGTTTTATGTGTACTGAACTGAAACTCTTGGCAGGATGTATGAAATGATAGCGTATTTCTGCTGCTGTCATTTTAGTTTTCGTAGGACGTCCTTCAATTTAAGAGGATTTTCGCTTATAATATTGTGAACTTCATACAGATATTTTATAGACCATAAATATGGCTTTGGTTGAAATTTATGCTGTGCAGGCACTCAAGGCTCTCGTTTTGGAGAGGATGGGTAAAGCTAGTGAAGCGTTGTCTGTCTGTTTGAGTGCCAAAGAGTTCCTACATACCAACGATGCCCTTCTGATAGATGAACTTACTCTCAGCACTTTGCAAATTGTTTTCCAGAGACTTGATCACTGTAAGTAGCTAATTTCAATCAACTGATGTTTGTTTTCTTTAACTTACCTGATCAATACATATACATTACAGTGGACATGGCAACTAGTTGCTATGACTATGCATGTGGGAAATTTCCAAATAATTTGGAGCTTATGATGGGCCTTTTCAACTGTTATGTTCGAGAATATTCATTTGTGAAGCAGCAACAGGTTGTCTAGATGCACTAATTGGTCTATTTTCCTCAATTAATTTCTTGTTGAGTGCTCATGGATAACAATTTTTACAGGGTATTTGCTAATCTCATCTTTCTTTCTATTACTGCTAAACAGATAGCCATCAAAATGTATAAATTAGCTGGGGAGGAAAGATTTTTACTCTGGGCAGTTTGCAGCATTCAGTTGCAGGTACATATGTTGCCTTGTAAGACCACGGCTACTGTTGTTGTGCTATTACCTTCTCTTTAAAAGTAGATGTTCCTTCTCTAAGACTATCTCCAATTTTAGATATTTGGAGTGCTATTTGTTTACAATAGGAGATAATTAATAGGGGTAATTTTTGTTTTTATTTTGAAGAATTATTGAATAACCTCTTAATTATTATGACAAGAAAGTACAATTGTCGTATACTTTTGACACATGGACAACCTTATTTCTCTATTTCATATTTTTCACTTATTCTTTTATCTATTTATCTTTTTTCTTTCACCAATATTTTTTATTTTCAAGAGCTATAAATAGAACCTAGATTTGTTTGATTTGGTATTTTCTCTCTTTCTCTCCATTTCCTCAAGATCTTATATGTTGTAAAAAGAGAAAATGATGAGGAAGTGAGATAAAATGAAATAACTTTTTGAATTTTCTCCTATTGTAGAGTGTGGAGATATTTGGAAGATAATTGAGTATATTTGATGATGTGGTGAAGGAATAATATGAGGTGGTATGAAATATTGGGGAGATCAATTAACTCCTACTGGAGATGGTCACGACTCACGATTCATGTGTCACCTCTGTCCACTTTTCTCTGTCACTAGTGAAAACAATTGACTAGGAAGAAAATATTTGAGCCCTGTTTACTTGTTGGACTGCTATTACGATTCTAGAATAAAACATTAGAGTAACTGAGTAAGTGTCAGCAGTGCATAAATGTAATGGCAGACTTCATTACTGCTAGTACATTTTCCCTCTTATATTGTAGTTGCTAATTAAATGGTTTAAGATAATGATAAGACACTTTCTCAACTTAAAGTGTTAACATCTTTATAGTCTTACTGAAGAAACTGATGCTTATCTTCTCAGTAATGTGTTGTTATTGTCTGTTAAAAATTGTAACTTTACTAAGATAATTATTCTGATGCTTTACTTGAAAAAGGTGCATTATAGCCCTGGTGGCGAGAAGCTATTACTATTAGCTGAAGGATTGCTCAAGAAGCACATTGCTTCACATAGTTTGCATGAGCCTGAAGGTGATTAATTGTCTCTGCCCACGTTATTATCTATTTAAGACGTCACGATGTAGTATTCTTCTAATATTTGCTATTTTTATGTATGTTCTGAAGTAGACGGTATTTCTTGCAGCTCTCATTGTGTATATATCTTTACTGGAACAACAGGCTAAGTTTGGTGATGCATTAGAGGTTATTTCAGGCAAATTAGGATCTCTTATAATGATTGAAGTTGATAGACTACGTCTACAGGTAATGACCGAGGTCCTAATTTACTATTTTTTCATGAGGTTGACTCAACTATCATACTTGGTTATTTGCATTTGCAAATTGAATCATTATCCAGCACCTGTATAGACAATTTTTTCATTTGTTTCCCGTTCTTTCAAATTTTAGCCTACATTCCAATTGTGTATTTCAAGCATGGTCTCACAATTGGGCCTTATGTTCTCTATGGTTGAGATCATATGAAGGATAAAACAGTACATTTATGTCAATAAACTCTCCATGTTAAAAATCTGCAAGGGTAATGAAACAAAAAATAGATGGAGACTGAATGTGATTTTGTCTTTTGGGATAGAAGAACAGATACAGTGTCTGTAACTTTAGATCACGTGAGTGAAAAAACAATTAGTCAAGGAAGTGATTAAACAATATGGTAAAAGAACTTAAGCTAAACCTACCCCTATTGCTCATAAATTAGTTCCACCAAAATTTTCCTGAATTAGTTGACCATCTCCAATGGCTATTTCTCGCCTGGCATTGCTGTTACAACCTGCCGTGAGAATACATTTGGAACCATTCCCATGTAGGAGGATAAATGGAACAATTGACCATCATTCTTTCATTGGCTATAAGGTCAAAGACTAATGTACTAAAGTGTAATTTTTATTTATACTTTCCAAATCAGTAACTGATATATTTGTGTATAAGATTTAATAAGGTTTACGAGGTTCACTTTGTTCTTTGTTCTTTATTGTAAATTGTATTGTTAATCTTCAAGTTGACAGGGAAAACTTCTTGCAAAGGCTGGTGATTATGCTGGCGCAGCTGATGTGTTTCAGAAAGTTTTGGAGTTATGGTACTGTTTTCAAGTGATGAATAATCTCTTTCTAAAAGTTTTATATTTTCTCTGCTAGTTCTTAGCTAAATGCGTTGCTTTGTAAGATAAAAATATGTTTGATCTTACAAGTTTAGGAGTGTTAAGTGAAACTATTATATGATCATACTAAAATCCTGTTGAACTCGATTCTTGCAGAACAGTAAATAGTCTCATTATTTACCATCCCTTGGTATAAAGAGCTTTCAGTTTAATGATTGATACATCTATAGGAAGAGAGGCTTTAAGCGGTGCGAAGGCACTATTGTTTTTCTTTATTTCATGTATTCTGTAATTTATGAATCTGCATATCATGCTTAATTGTAAAACTATAGCGATATGAATCACATCCATTAGGCAATTAGGGCTTTGCTTACCTACATTGGGAAGATTCAAATGCTTCAAGTCTTCTTTAGGTACACCAACTATGGTATAAGGCCTTCAGTTACTTTTAAGATATTCTTATATGTCTATTATTTTATTGCTTCTAATTGACTTCAAAGTAGATGAAGTTCATCACATTCTCTCTTCTAACTTCTGTGATTGTTAGTTAACCTTTCTGTTAAATTCCTTGGTCATAACTGACGATGAATTAACTAATTTCTTGTATTTTCATTTACAGTGCTGATGACTGGGATTGTTTTCTAAATTTTTTGGGATGTTTATTAGAAGACGGCCACAACTGTTGGGAGGGAGCTAGTAATGGTGCAGTTGGCTCATCACAACCTATTGAATGCAACAACATGCAATTAGCTGAGGAAGTAGTGCGTTCTTGTAGATATCATATCTTGTTAATTTCTGTTTTCACAAAGTATCTCATTTTGATTTGTCTTACCAGAGCATACTACATTGTAATTGACACTTGAAAGTACGATATGCAGTTCGAAATGCGTGTATCAGCAGCATCAACTTTGATGGAGAAACTGATGACGGAAGCCAGTGGATCTTTAAGATGTCCGTACTTGGGAAACCTTGAAATTGAGAGAAGAAAATTACTATATGGAAAGGGAGACCTTAACAAGTTAGTGGAGGGTTTGATGCAATACTTTTTAAGGTACTATGGACTCAATTTTTATTTTCTTTTGTAATCAGCTGCAATCCCTTCTATATCTCTTTTCTTAAAATATTCTCTCTATTTATTATCATATTAAAACACCAAATGACTAGTAAGATTAAAATAGTTATTAAATTGAGTTGTATTGTCCAAGAGTTATGAACAACCTTTATACAGTGATAAGTTGTTTCATGTACTGTAATAATAAAGTAAAGTGCCCGTATGTGTTGAGTGATTGGAGCATGTTTCCATGTATCATATGTCAGTAATATATCTCCAATCATTGGTGTCCGACAGTACATGTTTTCTTTCGTTATTTGTTGTTGGTTATTAAAGGACAAGTGATGGAGCTTGAGTGTCAGTTCTCGTCTTTACTGATTACAGGTTTGGCCATTTAGCGTGTTTTACCTCTGATATTGAAATGCATCTCCAAGTGCTGAATGATGAAAAGAAGAATGAGTTCTTGAAGAAGATAATGAAGGAATGTGAATCCGCCACCAATTTGCCAAAAATAGCTCTTGGGCAATCTATCACGCTCTTCAAAGTTCAAAATTTAATTAGTGACATGTTCAATCTTCCCATTAAAGGTATGGCTTCTATTTATTCATTGAATTGATATGCTTTGCTAGTTGGTTCATATGTTTCACTCTTTTTTTCATCCTAAATTGATGTGCCTTACCTGACTAGGCCTTTTCAATATGTAACTGTGACTATTGTTGCCTTATCACATTATTGTACAGTACATCACATATTTCTACTTACCAAGCAGAGTTGGAAGAAATAGCTGCACGGATGACACACACATTCTGCGCGAACCTTCACCTATCCAAAGATATAGATCCCCAAGAGAATATGCTTGGAGAAGAGCTTCTGTCAATGTCATGCAATGTGTTGGTTCAGGTAATAATTTCTGTCTTCAAACTCTACGTTTTTCATAACGTAAATAGGAATATCAGAAGTATACTTCAACATTTGTGATCCTTAAAGTTTTACCTCGAAGTATGAGAAAGTTAATGAAAATGAAATGGTGGTAGTAATATATTTTTATGGATTCTCTATCATGCGTTCTCCACACCCCTTATAAGGAGTTGTGAAAGGCTCAGTGATTAGAAGACTAGCATATGCTTAATAATCTTTATTGATTTTTCTATTGTGCTTTAAGCTTGAACTACTAAGTTATTTATTGGTTTACTTTATTCTCCGCATGTGTTAATTTATATATGGCCTCACTGTTTTCCCTGTACGGCCTTCTTATTGGGTATTGTTAATACATTTCCTTTCTAATAATTATTGTCTTATCATCTAGCTCTTCTGGCGGACAAAAAATCTTGGCTATTTGCTGGAGTCGATAATGATTTTGGAGTTTGGATTAGCTATACGAAGGTTAGTATTTGTTTGTTATGAACTTTCAATTGAGCTTGTACCAATCATTTCTGCCATACCTAAAAGTTGGATAACAGTTAAGTGTTCTGGATCTAGGAAATTAAGGACCATTGTGCCTTAACAATGATGAATTAAGGACCATATTCTTGCTTTGATCTGATATCACTCAATAGATACCTTTAGTGACTCACGAAATTGGTTTGTCATTGGATATTTGCTTATGGTTCTATTTTGGAATAAATGTGATGTAGGCTAACATTCGTCTGCCCATGATTCTATTTTAGAATGTGATGTGGACTAAAATTTGCCTACCCCCATACTTTAGCTCTTTGGTCATTGCTAACTCTGAACTCTTGAACATGTCAAGTTGTTCCATGCCATCCACTTTTCGCTTTAGCATAGGTTGTAATCATACTTACTTAAGGGCAGAAATACCGATATCACGATATTGGAGTCTGGGTGCACAAGTTTTAATGAACAACTACATTTGGCTTGTACGAACAACTACATTTTTGGAACGTGAAGTAATCTATCTAGCATTTAAGCTATGCTTAACTGATAAAGAGAAGAGGAGCTGTATATAGAATAATAGTTGGAACTTTATATAAAGAGAGGTTAGTTAAAAAGAAAGGGAACCATATATAGAGCTAGATGGAGGCGAGTAAGAGGCAAATTGAAACTAGTCTTATAGAGACTACAAGAAAACCGAAATTATGCTAGGAGTGTAGGACTGAGACTCGTTCGATGACATCACACCATAAGATTTAGCAGTCTAATCAGTGAGCTACAAATAAGCTTTATTATATGGCTTCCATGGATCTATATTTTATCAGCAATAAAATCTCATAAAAAGTTTTTATGTTATTTACGTATTCTGCTAATTGAAAGATTTTAACATCAACGGCAAGATGCTTTGACAATTTTGGACTCAATTCTTTTGAGATAGTGTTTAATTTGACTACTGCTTATCAATAACTAATAGGTGTATATATATATTTTATCAACAGACATGTGTGGCAGTACAAGGTTTTGTTATTGCACTTATATTCTCACTGGGGCTCTCTTCCATTAGCATATGAAAGGTAACTTTTTTTTATGGAGATCATTCTCATTTGTGTAAAGATTTTCGGGATGCCTTATTTATGCAATTATGGATGATTGTTTCAGAGTTCCATATTATTACTAATCCGTAGTAACTTACCTTTGCAGATATAAGTCGTTGGATGTGAAGAATATTTTGCTGGAGACCGTCTCACACCATATATTTCCGCAGATGTTAACTTCACCATTGTGGGCAGATCTGGACCTTCTTCTGAGCGATTATTTGAGATTCATGGATGATCATTTTAGAGAATCCGCTGATCTTACTTTCCTTGCCTATCGCCATAGAAATTATTCAAAAGTATGATATTTCTGTTCGATTTTATTTTTTACCTTAATATTTGCTTGCTGTTAAGTATACAAACCTTTTGCTTTTTAGTCGAACTTTTAGATAGTGTGGATTGATTAATGTCTTTAGCTTGGGGATTGTCACTTTTTGTTTTTGTTTGGTTGCCTATCTAGGGAATATTTCGGTATACATGTTAATACTTATTGCAATATCCAGTTATTTTACCCATTATTTGCAAAATCTGCATTTGGGTTATAAAATGTACTCCCTTCATTCCATTTTCATATGTTGCTTTCTGGTTTTGGTAAGCTTGCAATCAGTTTGTGTTTATTTCAAATATGAGAAGATATTGACTGTAGGGTAAAAGTAAGATTGTGAGACAAATTTGAGTTGTCTCAAAATATTGTGTGAAATTACACTTCCCTTACAATAAAGGATAGAGGGAATGTTAAGAAATGAAATTTTGCAAAATGTCAATTCTTCTGTGACAATAGATGCGATTTTGCTTCTTATGGCATTTAGTTAAACAGTTGAGTAAGTATCGTCTGTGATTCTAACTGCTGTCGATTTCTCTCTATTTGGCACCTATACTCTTCATTGGTAAGAAAACCGAGCATTGATCTGAAGATGCATCTTTCATTGAATTTTCAATGTTTGGTAACTTTTATCATATTGGCATCCTTTTCCCTTCAATAGAAAGATAACAATACATTTACTTGGGGATGCAGTTTTATTCGTTACTTTTTGGTTTGAACTTTGAAATGATTCTTTTATCTGAAACATCTGGAGACAACTGTGCACATGACATCATCTTTCTTCCTTCAGGTGATTGAATTTGTGCAGTTTAAGGAAAAACTACAACGTTCCAACCAGTACTTGATGGCAAAAGTTGAATCACCAATTTTACAGTTAAAACAGAAATCGAACAACATCGAAGAAGAGGAGGTACTCTTATTAACCCTTACTTAATCTTCTGATTCTTGTTGTGTTAGGTTGAGCCTCAGTTAACATCATGTCCCTTTTTTCAGTTTATTAAGAGTATTACTTACATCTAGTTATTTTACCAGAGGATTCTTGAAAGCTTGGAATGCGGAGTTCAAATTATTGATCTCTCAAGGGAGAGCATAAGCAAATCTTTAACATTCAATGAAGATCTTCAGTTTAGACCTTGGTGGACTCCAACATATGAGCAGAATTATCTCCTAGGTTAGTTTTACATCCCAGCATAATTCCTCTGCTATTTTCACAATGATTATAATGTGCACTGGTCTATTTTTATGGGAAAGCAGATTAATTTGAAGGTTTATTAAAACGTCTTTTGTATCGGCTTACAGTTGAACCCCATAGGAAATTGATTTTGTTCAACAGTATCTTTATAAGAAACCCATCGATTGTGAGAAGAAAATCATGAAGTCAGTTCTGAAATTTTGGCCAATTCATGTTTTCATACCTCAGAGAATGAAAGGTCCATGCATATGACATATTGCTTATTATTGTTTGCAGGACCATTTGACGGAGCATCTTATCGCCCTAAAGAAAACTTGGTAAAGCTTAGCTTTTTTCATGTTTGTCGTAAGCATAACATTTTTTCATGTTGGTTGTCACCATCCACCGAGCGAACTCAGTATTTTCGTTGCCTATGAAAGCCCCTCTCTTCACCCTTTTGGTGCAATCCCAATTATGTTAATCTGCATGGATGACATCGTGCCACACTTCCATTATTTTCTCTTTCATAGGCTTCCATACTTCTGATAGATTGTTATTTCTGCCTCAGCATAATCAGCTCAAAGAAGCAGAAGCAAGTGCATTGAAAACCATAGAGAAGCGATCTCTTCTGCCTCGCATGATCTATCTTTCCATTCATTGTGCTTCATCGTCAGTAAAGGAATATATCGAAGGCAATGGTGCACTAATTGATCCGAAAGTGCCCCTAGAGCTGAAGGTTTTGCTTGAGCGGTATGCTCAGATTTTGGGATATCCTTTCAAAGATGCAATTGAATTGGTTTTTTCTGTTTCAAGTGGACAGAAGTCCTCAGAGGTACGTATTGTGACTGTTCCCAGTTAAATGTTGAAGTTTGTACGATACATGTATTAACATTTGACTTTTGGTGTAAGCTCTTCTGATTTGACATGGTCAAGGTAGCTCTAAGTCAACAGGAGAGATGAATTAAATTACTCCCTCCATCCCAATTGTAAAACTCATTTGAGATTGAGCAAATTTTAATAACTTCTTTATGTGATTCTCAATTTTAAGTTCCCCTCCTTTTTTCTCCTCACATTTCGTCAACATAGTTGGGATATTGCAAAATGGGGAAAACACCATTAGGTTAAGGGAAAATAGTTTTGTTGTCCCAGATACCTGTTATTCATAAAGGCCTCCATCAATCTACCATGGTTGGGCTTGCCCCAAATTTTGGGGTTTCCCTCATATTGTGAGTGGTTCCTTAACCATGTTGAATCAATAAAATATATGAAGTCATCTTCATTAGTATGATTTCCGATTACCATATCTTGAGTGGTTCTTAAAAAACAATGCAGGTCTTGAGATCCACTTGCATTTCATACTCCACATGTCCAACTTTATTATCTTCTCCTGAGTTCAGTAATATGCTTTGCTCCAATGTGTCCCCTGTGATCCTATTGCAGTGTAGGTGGCTTATTTTGATTGTAAAGGCACAATAAGAAAATTGGGTACTTTTTTTCTATGGGTCCTTTGCTCTTGTAGATTGATGGAGCCATTGGTGAATTCATGCACTTGTGTCACCAATTTACTGTTTGCTGGTTGGTGCTTAAAATGGTTGTGTTCTTGAACAGGTTCTAAGCTCAAATTTTATTGACTGGATGAATTTTGTTATCTTCCTAAATGCATGGAACTTAAATACTCGTGAAGTGAGGCACCCAGTTGAAGATAAGCTACAACACTCCACTTGGCCATTGGTGCATTCTTTGCTGAAAAAAGTTATCTTGGAAAAGGTTGGATCAATTGGAGCGTTGACATCCTCACCTGGCTCTGACTTTTCTGTGCTGGTGCAGTTGATTACTGAACCATTGGCTTGGCATACTATTATTATCCAGTCTTGTGCTAAATCGTTACTTCCTTCTGGAAAGAAAAAGAAGAAAGGCAGTGCTCCAGAACAGTCGAGCTCTAAGCTAATACAAGAGATACGGGACTCAGTTCACTGTATATGTGATATATTAGATGAGGTAGCTAAATGGTCGAAGGAACAGATCAACAAATCTTCGGATGAAAAGTTTGACTATGTCTTCTCATCAATTCAAAACGAAGGACGGATAGAAGGGCCTGGGAAGGTTTTCCAGATTGTCCAGGACTTGGTTTCATCCGTGCCCGATGCAGAACTAGGGGATCGCATCACTCAAGCGGTACAATCTTGGTCTCCCCATGATGTTGCAAGGAGGCTGATAACCAGCCAGGACACTATGCTCTCTGAATTCCTCAAAATTTGTGACTCAAAGTCCCAGTCATTAAGATCTCTCAAGGTGCACCTGTAGATTAAATGTGAAAAGAAAAGAATATTGACTGCCATTTTGAATTTCTTCTTCCTGTTTTCTTTTTCACTGTGAGAGTTCTGCTCCCATTTCGTAGTCTTGATTTTGTAGCTTGTTATTTCAAGATCCAGAATAAACATTGAGTAATTTTTTCATCTGTGACCGATTTTATTGCTTGTAACATTTTGTCTGAATAATTCTTTTCATAATATGAATAATTTTTTTTAATAGATAAAGATAAAGAAGTTAAGAAGGGAGGTAGTAACCTTTCCCCTCGAAATTGTTCCAAAATACACTTGCATCCGAATCAAACACAAAATGGCTAGTAGATCTATTACAGAAGGTAGAGAACTTAAACACATCAAATGTGAAATCTGACAAAATTGTTCTCCAGTGTAACGCAATCCTACTAGCTTGATGTTGGTTCCAAAACTGCTTCCACTGCCTAGATTTAACATAGTCT
Source organism: Echium plantagineum (assembly GCA_003412495.2). NCBI lineage: Eukaryota > Viridiplantae > Streptophyta > Magnoliopsida > Boraginales > Boraginaceae > Echium > Echium plantagineum. Next base: position 2,488,419 of record CM016564.1, on the reverse strand, counting down.
TGGACATTCCTAGTGAACACCTATGAGAAAGCCATATCATAATATGAATAATATGTGAATGGGTTTTCTTATGTTTTTGGGGAACATGAAACAAGAGTTGGATAGAACGAATGATGGAATTTTCTGATGTAACAATTGGTACTTTTAATTCGATGGATTGTAAATCATTTAAATATTTCTAGCGTTTTCAACACAGAATTTGATGTTTTTGACCTCTTAAATTAAGTTATGAAATGCATTAATTATCAAAAAAGGAAAAACAAGAGTTTTGTGATACTGGTAGTATAATACCTCGTATGAATGTATAATACAACATCCAACAAGCAAAGTTATCAGCGTTTCACCTTTTGACTTCGTCCAACCTCATTTCATAATCAGTCTGATAAGTGATTGTGGTTTTGGAGGTTGCCGTTAGACGATGGAACAATCGACGGTTGAACTTTCGGTGGTCTGCTTGAATTGTAGGCCATCCAATTCGAGCTGAGACCAGCTTGAATATGGACCAAACAAAACGCACCAACACTCACTCTTCGCTCGGTGGCACATTATGTTGAGCTGGTTTGAACTCGTTAACTAGCGATAATGACATAACAAATCATTAATACTCTCAATGTTCGATATATCTGGTTCGAGCATTTGAGCTCAAATGCTTAATAAACTAAAAGTATTGAGTGATCAATCCCAACTAAACCTGTCAAATGTCAACTACTCGAGCAGAGATTATTATTATGATAAACTAACACATGTATGAAGGAGTTGACCATTCCATGATAATCCGTTTGTTAGAAATCTTAAACAACAATATGATTTACTAACCATGCTCATTTTCCATTTCTCCAACGGATGGAAGATTCTGAAATGTGGGAGTTTTGCATATTTCACAGTTTATAGGTTTAAATAATGTGATCAAACAAGCATGCAAAGTTTTCATCCTAAGATTCCTATTCTAACCACAAGTTCACACCCAAAACAGTTACCAACGACGCCGTTTATTATAAACAATTAGTTGACCATTTTAGTGGAGTTGTTGCATGTCCTAATAGCTTTTGAGTTTCAACCAATTTGCCTTTTTTCCAGAAGAGTGGAGTTTATTACCAGAAACCATAAAACATTCCTTCTTATTATGTGTTTTTCTCTTTTGACTTTGTTACCATCTATGCATTCTATAAATTGGCCGAGGCTCTGATCTAAGTCTTGCATTACTACAAAAGCAGTTTCATATTTTGTTCTTACCTTGACATTGTCTAGTTCTTACAATGGCATTTCTCTCATGCAACTATTGCTTCTGTTTCCTAGTGTTAGTGTTGTTCGCAGGGATAGCATCTGGGCAGTTGTCCTCAAACCATTACTCGTCCACATGCCCGACAGCTCTTTCAATCGTTAAAACTGCAGTGCTTAATGCTGTGGCTAAAGAGCGTCGCATGGCAGCTTCATTGCTTCGCCTTCATTTCCATGATTGTTTTGTCAATGCATGTTATCTTTCCCCTCGTATAGTTCTTAGGAAGCATTTAAACATTCAAGATGGCTTCTGTTTGTATAATTTAACTTGTCTCTGACTATCTAAAATTTGCATTTATCTATATATTGCCGATGATTGTAATGATTCTTGTTTCATGACAGGGATGTGATGCATCAATCCTGCTAGATGATACTCCTAGTTTTACTGGAGAGAAGACTGCAGGGGCAAATGTAAATTCTGTGAGAGGTTTCGACGTGATTGACTCAATCAAATCACAAGTAGAGAAGAAATGTCCTGGAGTTGTTTCTTGTGCTGACATTCTAGCTATTGCAGCAAGGGATTCAGTTGTAGTAGTAAGCATCTTTACACATTTACATCCCCTCAAAATGGGAAAAAAGTAGAATTATAAAAGAACGCATTCTCACACCCGCACATGCACATCCTTCCACATTTCCATATAACTCCTCATTCGCGATTCTTGAACGAGTGAGAAGACATAGATTTTACGTAAATGTTCAATAAAAAAGCAATTCTGCAATACACTTCAAATTAGTCACTTAGTAGTTACTTGAAATTTCAGATGGGTGGCTCTTCATGGGTAGTTCAGGTTGGCAGACGAGATTCAACTTCTGCAAGCTTAAGTGATGCAAACAGAGATATTCCATCTCCTGGGAAGGATCTTAGTGACCTAGTGACTTCATTCGCGAACAAAGGCTTCTCAGCTAAGGAAATGGTTGCACTTTCTGGTGAGTAGACATGGATAGTAGCATTAACAACCAGTAAAGTAAAAGTACGCTGTACGGGACTCCCTAGATTTCTAATACTGCTGTCCGTTGGAAAAACAATCTACTTCTGCTAAGTGCAAAACATATAACATCTGAATGTCTAATACATGCCAATATTACATATGCAGGGGCTCATTCAATAGGCCAAGCCAGGTGCACAATGTTCCGTGATCGGGTACACAATGAAACCAACATCGACTCATCATTTGCTTCATCAGTCAAAACAAATTGTCCAAGCTCAGGTGGCGATAACAACCTTTCTCCACTTGACAAAACAAGCCCCACTATTTTCGACAATGCTTATTTTAAGAATTTAGTTAATAAGAAAGGTCTTCTGCACTCTGACCAACAACTCTATAGTGGCGGGACAACCGACACAGCAGTAACTGGTTATAGTTCTAACCCTCTGAGTTTTTCCAAAGACTTCGCAAGTGCCATGATCAAAATGGGAAACCTGAGCCCACTTACAGGAGCAAATGGCCAGATTCGAACTGATTGCAAGAAGACAAACTAAATCTGTCCCACTATAATAAATATGTCATGAATAAATAAAGTGATATTATACAGCACAAAAGGTTTCAAGTGTGCTCAATTGTATCTGATTCGTTTGCAATTACTCCAATTCTAAGTTTGATTTCATTAAAACTATGTAGTAAGTTTACATGAATAACTGACTGTTAGCAAGGTTTCATCATTGGTGAATGTTTCGAATTGCAGCATTTATACTTTTACAGTCGAACTCCATTGTCTTCATCCAATTCTCGAAGTCTCCAATCTCCTACGCAGAGAGTGTGCAAAACACAGGTAAGCTATTGTCCATATGAACATCATTGCCTCAAGAAAGTTATGAAGACACTCAATTTTCTTTGAAGAAAATGAATAAAGTAACTGGCTTAGATAACAAAATCACTAATCAACATCAGGTTTGATTTATATACTCGCTTCTTAAAGTTCTTAATAGTAAAACTAAAAATAGGTCAATAATATGTTGCGCTATTACTCATTACTTATAGAGAAACCGGATTCCCACTTGACGTTCGTTCTGCCAACGGATCACCAAATATCTGAAGAGTGAAGACTAATGACTTCAAAACAATCTAACAACCAAACTGCAATCTATCCATTCTGCGCATATCATGACCCTAGGCTCTCATCAAATCAATAGTAGTAAAGTGATATCAGCTATAATCCTTCTGTATCCAATTTAACTTCATGCAATCAACTTAATTTGCTACCAAAGCTAACTCAATGATGAGCTTAAATTCCATATCAGCACATAATATGAAAACAAAAATTTCATAATTGTACAATGCCGTTCTATCTTGTGATAGGCCTGCTCATAGAGACCAACATACAGTACAGTAGTTTGTGAAATAAGAAATCCAGAGGATAAATAATCCAAGTCAATTATTATGCATCCGTTAACCCAAATTCGGTTCCATCTCGTTTTCCAACCCACAATCAACAATATTTTCTAAGTTAACATTATTACAAATTCAAAATGAAATGATCAGAATAATATCTCAATTGGAAACAGAAAGTACCTTAACGGCAGTGTTGAGTGCATGAGTAGCTGTGAGCCACTGATCAGTTTGTTTTGCAAACCTTACACTTGTGGCAGCAAAAGCTCGAATTTCCATTTCAATCCTCTTCTCTATCACAAATGCTTCTTGCACTCCTCCATTCACTGTATCCACCAAAACATCTGCCACACGGGTGGCATTCCGTATGGCTTCTCTCTTTGCCTTCTCTGTATGACTAAACCGCATTAGCAAAACGCTGAAATAATTAAATATCTCAGACCAAAAGGGAAGTGATGTTTATGTATGTACATATATCATATATAACCTGTGTGTTGGTGGAGCTTGACTGAGGTGTGGTTGTGATCATTGATGAGTTGGAGCAGAGAAGCTTCGAGTTGGGTGGTGGCTGATGGGTGGTGTGGTCGATCCATCACGCAGATGCTTGAATTTGCAAAACGCTAAAGGTGACTTCGCCTAGTTTTAGCACCTTCACTCATGGAAATTTTCAGTCCTATCATATAACATTACACACACGGTTAGTAACTGCTTTAGTGTGTTTATGTATAAACAATCACTGACACACCCCTCCTATACATGTTCTAGCAAGAAAACCGATATATGAACTATTCGAGCGCCACAATTCAAGGACACCCATTAATAATTACATTATCATTTTATTAATCTGACTCTTTTCACATGATAAAAACTCGAAAAGTAATGATCTTTTCAACTCATTACAAAGCAGCCACATTTGGACACTCCAACAAACTATTTATCTACAATGCCAAGAGCTTTCGCAAAGTCTATCTTCGTCGCTGTTGCATATGTTTAGCCATTTACATGACCTATTAACATGTATCCAGCACTACATCCAATAATTTCAAATTGAATATAAAAACTTAACTCATTTTTAATTGAATCATATGGCTTCAAGAAAACTCAATTCAAATTGAAAATAGCCATCAAGTCCAATTCAATACATCAATCAGACACACCCTAAAACTCTTCCGGCCATCGCATCTAATTATCGGGCAGCAACTGGAATATCAGTAAAACTAATTTTTCTGATATACCCATAAAAAGAACATGATGAATACGATGAATTGAATTGATTTTATTACAAGAAACAAAATAATGAATAAAGGGATTGATTACATGATTGAAGGTAATAAAATGCTGAAAAAACAAAGATGACTGAACTTACCAACTATGTGAGTATGTTTGATATGTTTGTTCTCTTCTTGTTTGAAGTTTGATTGTGGACATTCGGGTATGATTTCGTTAATACTCCAACTTTATGCAAATGAGTGAAGAAAATTGTTAGAAATAGTTTCAGTAAATATGTGTCTTCCTAAATAGTAGGAATGATCCTAGTAATTAGTATAAATTGATGCACTTTGATCCCTTTATTGTTGACGGGTCTTTGGACGTGAATTTTGGGGCAAAAACACAAATTTAATTATTACTTTAGTTAAGACGTGAGTACAAATTAATTTGGGACTAAAACATAAAATCAAACACTAATATCTTACATTTCACTTAGGCATGGACATGAACCAAACCTTTTTCGAACTATTCGTGTTCGATTAGTAATGAATTCGACTCGTTATATATTAGTTTTAAATTTGAATCCAAATATGAAGGAGTCGATTTGATATTCAGCACTTGCGAATATGTCAGTTTATTCGGTTCGTTTATGACTATTCGGTTCATATTCGATCCGTTTTATTACATTCGATATTCGATTTGTAGTGTTCAATCTGCGTTCTATATTCAATTTATTCGGATCTTCGGATCCTTTATTCATGGGGTTCGAATCCAATTCGTATTCGACCTGAGTTTTATAATTAAATAAAAAATCTTAACCTATTTTAAAAATCAATTCTAATAAATCATAAAACTACACACTCAAATAGAACAGAAACTTCAATTTACTTAATACCTAAACTAATCTGAAATCTAAAAATCAAATACAACTGAATGATCAAAATATCAATCAATTAAGATCATAAATCACATTTTGACGAATCCTGAAAAATTTATTGTGGATGGTATTTCAGAAAAAAGTTAACAAATCAATTAAACAAAACATTAGTACAATTAACCAAAAACCATTATAATTAAACCAAAAGTCATTGAAAAATGAATCTGTTTACAATTTTCAAATAAAATTAAAGTAAACTACAAATGAAAAACTACAAATCTTACAAGTCTGAAAAATAAAAGATTGTAAGAGTGAAAATTAAAATGCCATAATTATTTTGAGTTGGAGGAATACATTTTATAATTTATAATCAATTAAAAGAAAAGTGTGGCGATTGAATCAATCAGGCATGATCTTAAGTACAATAATTTGATCTAAAATTAACTTAATTTTTTTTAGTTCTTTATTTTGATTTATCCAACGAGAGAAAGAAGCCCCACTTATTGAATTGATTTCATAAATACTTTATTGGATGTGACTGTAATCCACAAAATGTGTGAACTTGCCACAAAATAGGTTTTAGGCTATCCCGAAACCCCGTAAAATAAATTTTAAATATATTTTTCTACGAAAATCGAAGACATCTTGAAAAGAAACTCAAGTTTGATACCACAAGACTAAAAGTCTTGGGTGAAGCCTCACCAGCCTTGAAACCTCAAATTGTCACCTAATTTAGTCCAATGACATATGGTTATTCTTTTTAGTTAAAGTGAACACTAGAGCATCCTTCTTCTCAACACGTAAGACTCCATCAAATAAGTTAAACTTCAAGAAAGTAAATGTCGGAATATAAGTTGTAGAGAAAATTGTCGAAATAGTCCATGATAGTATGACCGAGTTGCACTTTGGTCCCCAATAGTTACACCGTTGCACGTTAGTCCCCGAAAGTGGCCAAAAAGTTGCACTTTAGTCCCTACGTCAAGTTTTCTGCTAACATTTCAGGTTTAGGCGTTAAAACTAGGGTCAAGATATAATTTTTAAGAAGTAAAGTTGATTTTTTTGCCCCAATTGGTGCTAAAATGGAAGTCCACAACCCTAATTGGGGTGAAGAAAAAAGGGAATTTTGGCGGGAGGGGTTGTGGAGTTTCATTTTGGCACCAATTGGCGCAAAAAAATCAACTTTAAATCTTTAAAATTATATTTATACCCCAATTTTAACTTCTAAACCTGAAATGTTAACGTGACCACTTTCGGGGACTAACGTGCAACCGTGTAACTATTGGGGACCAAAATACAACTCGATCATACTATCGGGGATCATTTCAGCAATTTGCTCATAAGTTATACAATGTACGAATTCGTACAAACTAGACTTTGCACAAATATCTAATGTATGTTTCATTAACTATAATCATTCATACAAAAAAATACCATACTTTAATTAAAGATGTTATTGGAAAAAATGCCCCAAACGATTGTCAATCCTCATATCTATATAATATCTATATAATATAGTTGATTCAAGACAAAGTTAATTGTAACAATAGTCTCAGTAAGCGGGATCAAGTCGTACTTGCGTCCCATAAATATTATTGTTGAAGTTATAGTCCCTAGTAGTGTATACTCGGTTAGTATTTAGTCCCAAAATTAATGGTGCCGTTAAAATTAAACTTGAGGTTTTTTGACTTTTTGGATTCAAAATGAAAGTTTTGAAAACTTGGGGTAATTTTTTTGTCAACCGTGGAAAATATAAAGAAATTTGATGTTAGGGAATTTGAATGGTTGAGAACAAGTATCTACATTTTTGCCACTTGTTTTAATTATAACGGTATAATAACAAAAAAAAAATTACCCCACATTGTCAAAACTGCATTTTGGCCCTCAAAATGATACAAAACGTCAAGGTTAATTATAGGACTAAAAGCGAACCAGGTGTACACTTTCAAGGACGATTATTGCAATAGTGCCACTTAGTGAGTCGAAAATGCAATTCGACCCCACTTAGTGCGACTATATTGGTGCAATTAACTAGTTCATCAGATGTAAAATATCCTTTCTCTTTTTTTTCGTCCAATAACTCAATTCCACTTCTTAAACCAAATCGGTAGCAATCACTTGTACATACATTTAGTTATTTAAACAACACTCATGACTTCCCTCGAGAGAAGAGGGGATAAATTTGAAGACTAACCAAATGGTTAACTGTAATTTGATGAAAATACCTATAAGGCTATAACACTGTTAGTCGATCTGTTACTTATATACATGTGTTGGCCGGTTCAAGCAACAACAACAAGATACCTAATTTTTCAATCAATTGAAGTAGTATATGGTTATACCCCTTATAAAGTATAACTATATATTTCACATTATTGAAGATAATTATAACAATAGTTTCAGTAAGTTGAGTTAAATTATATTTTCGTAATCGTCTCAATAAATGATATTACAGTAACAATTTTTAATAGTGTATATGTGATTCACAATTTGTAAATAAAATTGTCTTACATGATGATTACGATGAAGCAGAGAGGATAAATATAAATGTGATGACATTAATGATTCAACATATTATTGACATTACAAAACTATTTGTCTCCCCTCTAGATCTGTCATTTCAGTAAAATTTTCAGGTATGAGTTATAAATATGGCACAGACTTATATAACATCAACAAATATTAATGACAATTTTATGATTTAGTCAAACCAGCATATTCTCCACACGTGCAAATGACCCGTCCTCTACGGGCTCTATGTCTACCTGCCCCAAACTCGATCTTGAAAGATCGATCTTCTTCTTCATTTTTGTATATAATCATAATAAATGCAATTGCTTTAATTAAGTGACATTTAATTAATCCCCTATAATTAATGTATTTCAAGATGGACAGTTGACTCATGGTGTTTAGCTATAATGTTGTATATATGTCGCTTATTAGAACATGTACATTAGCTCCCTTAAATTTTTATTTATAATAATTCACTTTTAATTACTATTTTTTTACTTTTGGGATTAATTGTTTTTAGCAGATGCTCTATTATTCATAATTAATTGAATCATACTAATTATAATTATAAAATAGGGAGGATATAAATTTGAAGTAAATGAATAATTTATAGAGAGCTGAAAAAGTATCAATTTCAGTAATTTTAACCCCTATTATAACTTATAAAGTATCTGATGTACATGCTCTTATAAGTAAGAGTGGATACATGCTTATTGCTCGGAAGGGTGATCTCAATTAGTAGTGTATATATATGTGAGGTTATATATAGGAATAGTTTGATTCTTCCTACCGTCACTTTCTTGGTCGCATCTGTTATATATAACATTTGTCTATGATTTGAAGATGATTGTGTTAACCCAAATTTTGATTCAATACATATTGAACGAATAAATAAACTACGGGTCTCCCTTAGAAAAGCATACATGAGTATTTCACATAAATAGAATAAGCCTTTTTCAAATGGAGTGGGCTAATAATAAGACTCTTATATTATTTCTTATTATTGCAAATAGTTTCAAACTGTAACAAGATGGATTGTTCACATTTGATAGGTAAGCTAGTTTTAGAGAACTAAGTTTATTTTTATGCTATGGAAATAAACTAAGTATTCTATATATTATATAAGTTCATCACTAGCTAACCTTTTCTTTTCTGTTGCATCCGAACATGCTTTTAGTCTCCTTGTAAGGAGCAAGAAATGCAAAAAGTCTTGATGATCATGTTACAAATAATGATTATTTACGAAATGTAGATATGTAATTAGATGTGACATGCATGTCTCATCACAATTGACATATTATTAGCGCGAGTTACAAGATTAGTAACATGGAAATTACAGTTATGCTTTAAAGTTAACATTTAACAAATCAAACAAATTGAAATATTTATCTCATAAGTACGTTGCGATTGTAGGAGTAGATAGAATACACTTTATTGTTAAAGAAGCATTATCCTAAAATCAGATGGTATATATTGACTGTAATAACTTGTTTATTAAGTTATGAACTACTATGTATCTCCATATTTTCCAACATGAGACTCATCTCACATGAAAAATTTTGGATTTGTTCGGAGCAATCGGAACAATAATTACTACAATATTAATGTTATTTCTCATGTAATGTCATAGATGGATTTAATAATAATTAACGTACTAATTGCCCTATTAGTAACAATGTGGGCAGAACTTAAAGTAAGTTGAAGAAAATTCAATTTAAAATTTTCTCCCAATAAAGGTACATAAATAATATATCCGTCGACCATCAATAAAGCTTTTACGGATGCATAATGTAAATTAACCAAAATAAAAGAAGTTCAACTCTTATGTTGATTGAAAGATGCTCACTACATCAGGAAATAATGGCAAATTAAAATAAATAAACGTAACAAAAGAGGGTTATTAATTTCCTAGTTAAAAGATTGTATTATTTTGATCAAACTCTAGCACTAGACCCCCTAATATTGCATACTACATACATAGTATCTATAATGGTTTTCAAAAAAAGGGTATGTTGTTGTTGGAAATATTATTATTGAAGCTAGTTATGCTGGAAGTTTGAGTGTACATAGAAGAAGAAGGCGACGAAGAAGAAACCGCCACCACCTCAGAAGGCTGATGAGGAGGTCGAGGGGGTGGAGGAGGAGGCGGTGGTGGCGTAGCTCCATGATGATGGTGATGATGAGTAGGAGGAGTTCTTGGTGCTTGAGGCAAGTGTTCGACCACAGACACACCTCCAGCAGATGAAACTAAAGCAGCTGCATTATTATTTGATGATGCAATAATACTATTTGCAGCTTCATTATATTTATATCTCAAAAGCTCAGCTCTAACTGCATTCAACTCAGCTTGTAATGCTTGAACTTGTTGTTGTAAAGCTGAAATAGCACCCATGCATCCATATACTGGATCTCTTAGCCTTACATTTGCTTCATAAACAAGACTATTTGCTGCATCTGCTCTTTGCAACTCAGGCACTTCCTTTAATCAAAACAAGAGAAATGTTGAGTTAATCGAATAGCCTAGTGGAAAAGGTTATTGTTAGTGAACAGAAGGTCCTGGTTCGAATTCACATCTAGCGCTAATTTATAAATAAATAAATAAAACAAGAGAAATGTTGGTGAGATTGAAAGTAATGTGTTAACCTCCTAGTTATTGCTCATTTGCTTATGTGTCAATAATAAGTTAAAACTACTTCACCAAAAACTAGTAGCTAAAAAGATAAATTCTTGTAAATTAAGTAACCCCAATTATTATTACATACACTACAAACTATAGATCGAGCTAATTGTCGATTTAATCGAGATAGAGGGATGAAGTTGAAATATAGTCCCATATAGCTAATGATATTACAATTCATATGTTGCATATATATCCTTATTAAAACAGGACCAGTGTGAAACATTTATCACTTTATCCAGATTTCATCACTTTGAGGGACTAAAAACCTAAATAAATCAGTGTAACTATCGAAAATCAAATTGGTAATTACATTATAAAGTATGTACCTTAGTTATTTATGAGTCAAGTTAATAAACATACATACATGAGACACACAACTACTTGTAATAACAAATGTTGAATATGGTTTTTTGAGTCATTATAATTACATACCATGAGTAACTTGGAGACATTGCTAGCACCAAAGACTTTATGGACAGCTGCAAATTTGTGAGGTTCATGAGGGGAGAAATAAGGAGAAAAAGGGCATTCCTCAGCACATCTTCTTCTTAGGAGCTTACATGCTGCACATGGAGTTATTGTATTCAATGTTCCTGGAGGACCTAACATACTTCTCCTTCCTATTATTTCTTGCTGTAACCCTAATAATGATGATGCATCTATCTCTCTTTTCAACCTCTTTGCTATCTCATCAAACCTCTCCCTATAAAAAAAACATATAATAAACTCCAAATTAGTTAACAACAATATTGTATATATCAACTCAAAACATCAAATATCTCTAATCTCTATACTTAAAACTATGAAGATGGAAGGAAATATCAGTTGATATTTCATATATCAAGGCTTATTATAAGAAGTTAGTTAATGAAAAATGATAGTTTAAGAGGGGTTGATTTTTCTTACCTTTCTCTAGACATTAGAAATGCCAGTATGCTTTTTATGCTTTAATATAGATATGAGCTAGAGAGGAGGTAAAGATGAAGAGGAGAAGGAAAGAGAAAGAGTAGAGAAAGAGAAGGAGGATGATTAGAAGTCAAGCAAGCTAGGTACAATTTATGTAGGTATTAAGGGAAAGTGAGACAGGTCAATGGTTTTCAAGTAGTTAATTATGATAATCAAGAAAGTTGTCAATTGAGATCGAGGCATAGTCTAGTGACAAATGGTAAACTAATTGAAATAATGATTTTCGTTTTGATATTGTGTGGGTCTACACCTGCTTGGAGGCGAAACTTTACTGAAATATTTTATGAATTGCTTCTGGTTTCGTATTCCGTTAATGTTATTCCTTACCAAAGTTATGTTACTAAAAAATATATTTGATCTCAATTTACAACTAGCCTGATCAAGGAAGAAAGTTGTCAATTGATTATAGATATACATAATAAATACTTGATTGAAATTAAAGAAATGATTATATATTCTTGTTTAAAATTAAATAAAGATATTAATACTATGTATATATTAGTAAACCAATAGATGGTGAAAAATTTGAAATATATAGTGATAAGAATCCATGGGGTTCCACTATAAAATCAATTGGCAATAGAGAGAGTAGCCCAAGATCTTATATGTCGATTCGGGTGGGCATCGACTTCCAATGTGGGAGGTGCATCTTAACACTCCCCCAAACGTGTAACCCGATCGTTGGTGGAATTTTCCTCGTCGGTCGGTATTCGTGCCGGAATAACATCGGCGGGGTTACACGTGCCTTACTAATTCGGGTCTGGCTCTCATACCATGATAAGAATCCATGGAGTTCCACTCTAAAACCAATTGGCAATAGAGGGAGTCGCCCAAGATCTTATATATCGATTCGGGAGGACATCGACTTCCAATGTGGGAGGTGCATCTTAACATATAGTGATCAAAATAAAGAAGTGTCATGGTGATCGTACAATATATCTTACTATATATAATTGGGGAATGGGTGAATTAGACGTTATTTTAAACTCATATGAAGCCCCATGTTCTCCTAATATATAGGAGATATAATTAATTAAATTTATTTATTTTAATAAACATGTACAATAATGATCCAATTACTATATTTTACCTTCATTTTTTTGAAAATGATTTCGCAAAAATTATATTATTTTGCACATCAAATTTAAATTTAGTTATTTTAGATGAATTAAATAATAGAATTACATAGAATTTTTATATTTATTTATTGATAAAAAAATCATATAATACGATGCACGATTTCACACAGGCTGGACTGTGTACAAACATCTAGTTTTTTATAATGCGTATATATTATACTTAATATACAGTATAGTACTCCCTCCGTTCCTAAAAGATTGTCACATTTTAACTTTTATTGGTCAAATATAACAAAATTTGATCATGACTTTTCATTAAACGATAAGAAATTATATAGTCTTGTGGGACCTTGTTAGATTCGTCTCAATATATATTTTTGAAATATCAACTTTTTAAAAAAAGTTCGAGCGTAGAATAATAGATATTTACGTTTTAAATCATATTTTATTGACCACCAAAAATCAAAATGTGACAATTGTTTTGGGATGGATTGAGTATATTAGAAACATTCAATAATGGAGTAGTACATGACATCAATTTTTTATATAGTTAGATTATATTAAAACAATATGAGAGAGATATATTTGACACATAGAGATGGATCGGACTAAAATTATTTTGTAGAAATGATAGTATAATGAGTACATTCAATGAAACATAGAGTGGCTTATAATGTAGCTTCCCCCACGTGTGGCTTCTTGTAATAATTGACTTTAACGATCCATTTGCACTAATTGCTTCACACGTTCGACAGCTAATAATAACCTCATTACTAGATTTTTGAAATTACCAACAATAATTCATTTCTACATTTTATTCATTACTATTACTCTAGAGTATTAAATATTTTGAGTTAATCGAATCGTCTAGTGGAAAAGACTCTCGCTAGTCACTAGAAGGTCTTGAATTCCAATCTCACCTTATTGTTAATTTACAAAAAAGAAAAGTAATAAATATTTTCATAACTCAATAGCTTAGTGACATTCGACCCAACCTTTCATGCAAGAAGTCATGGGTTCAAATCTTATTGGAGACAAATTTGTCTCATATTATACTCTAACTCTCTATTAATTAGGAATTTATATATTCGTTGTTTGTAATATCATTATATTCATAATTCATCGCTAATTTACAAAAAAAATTAAATACTTTCGGTAAGTATGAGTTCAAAAGTAAACAGACGTGAAGTCATGAATAATATATAGTAGTTATTGTTTTGATTTAAACTTATTAATTAAAGACAGTTGTTATTCTAAATATTATCTAGATTGTAATTTTACATCTTTTATGTATTTTTAACGTATTTTTTTTAGTGAAATTATCAACTATATAGTAACAATCAATTGTATTTTATATTTTTAATATATTTTTGACGAACTTTACTTTTTCTTAATTATGTGATAAAAATGACTAAACAACAACTAAAACGACGGAGGGAATATATATGAATCCATGAAAGGTAAACAATAATTATTGATATGATCTATGTGATTATAGGCGAATTTAGGTGAATCGAAGTTGTGGTTCAAAATATATATTAACTTTTTAGTATATTTGATGAGCAAAATAATAATATAATTCTAGTGGAAAATACTGTATTTTCAATGAAGATTTTAAGTATTCAACAACTAATGGAAGTCACATGAATTTACAAATAGAAAAAGTTGAAGCTTGTTTTTGTAAATTAGCCATAAAATTATAAACACAAAAATATTATGTTTCATATAATGAATATAGATATTATTAACTAATAAATTAATTGAATAGGTGCTAACCACTGCAAAATTAGACTGAAATGTGATACTAAATTATATACTCCTATTAAACTAATACCAAATTCATGCAATAACTTCATGTGTATAATTTATGACAATCAAACTCGATAGATAGTACTTATGAGGAAATGCAAAAGTGACCATTTCTACACCAACATTTTTGAGAAATTATTTTAAATTTTCTTTTCATTCATCAACAACTAACAGAATCGTCAATTTAAGAATCATTTCTATACTATATACATATTTAATTTATAGGGACCATGTGCGCATATATGCCACTAGCGAGGATCAAAATACAATAGTAATAACCCAATGAAATCATTTTGACAATTAACTCTTAATTAAGGTTATAATACTTCGATCAATGTCCCAGTTTAATTTATACTACATACGTATTAACTCGAGGAATAATGATAGTATTAAATTATCAATATGTATGTAGTATATATACTCTGCATTAAATTATTAATCATACTCCCTCCATCCCTAAATGATGGAGACATTTTGACTTTTTGAGTCAAATTTTGGATATTTTGACCGTAAATTCTCATTAGTCGATAACAAATAATATAGTCAAATTGGATCTTGTTAGATTCGTCTCGATATATATTTTTAAAATATCAAGTTCTTATAATTTTTTCACATGTAAAATTAAAAATATTTACATTTTAAATTGTGTATTGGAGACCGTGAAAAAGCAAATGCCTCCATCATTTAGGGATGGAGGGAGTATACACTAATATATGACCTCTTTAACAGTAATTGTGGTCAAACGTCGATTATTCAAGTATTGGACAGTTGAATTAATATAATAATATATGTAATTTCGTAGTTTAGAGGAAAATGGTATCTGTCGAAGACTCGAAGTAATGATATAACTATATATTATAGACTAGGTCATGCAATCAATTTTAATGAATTTTGTTATTAGTGAGGAGCATCAATTAAAATATTTGTATATAACGACTAACTTATTATTCTATAATTAAAATATATATTTCAATGATTTTAAAATTTTGATAATAATAAAGAGCATCGTCACCTCCTTCCCTATTAAACTTAACTCACCAGGCAACTTGAAACGGGAGGATGATGATTGATGTGTAATGTGCATGCATTAGAGCTGAGGGAATGAAATAAAAAATGTTGATTGTACTAGTCAAAGGCTCAAAGCTAAGCTTTTTTTATTTCAATTTTTTATTTTATTATGAGATCGAACCCAAAACCTTTAAGTCAGTAAAAGATCTCTTAATTACTACTACCTCCGTCCCTAAAAGATTGTCACATTTTGACTTTTGCTAGTCAAACATTACAAAATTTGATCATGAATTCCCATTAAACGATAAGAAATAATATAGTCTTGTGGGACCTTGTTAGATTCGTCTCAATATATATTTTTGAAATATTAACTTTTTATAATTTTTTCTCATGTAGAACAATAGATATTTATATTTTAAATCGTGTTTTGTTGACCACCAAAAGTCAAAATGTGACAATCTTTTAGGGACGGAGGGAGTATTTATTTAATGTTCTTTAATCAAAACTCAGCTTTGAAAATAAAAGCAGAAAACTTAAGACTAGTAGTGATGAGGTGGTGAAAGCATCGCTTTAAATGTAAGGCAATGGAGGGGAAGGGAGTGTACCAGTTTTTTGTTTGACCCGTAATTGCTGCCTTACAAATCGCATCCTTGTCCTTTAACCTAATACTTAAACTTCACATAATTTATCAAACATTTCATATGTACAGAGAAATATTCTGTGTGCTTAATGAAGAACGGCCTCATACCTATATTATTTATTTATTTTATTTTAGTTGTTACAGTGGAGTTTGTTCCTCCTTTGGGAATCACATGTAAATCTCCGAGCTAGGTAAAGTGTTTGTCCTAAGTTAAGGCAACATGCCCGTCTCGGTTGGTTCGTTCCGGTGGCTTACTAGCCTTTAGTTATTTTGTAGTTTCACCAAACTAAATTTTGGATGCTGTCGAAAATTGAATCGCCACAACTAACCCAAACATACATAACTTCAAATCCTTCAACCAACTGCTGATACCTACACTATATATAATTGTGTCAAATTTCAAACAATCAGCATGCATGCAGCATAAGAGAGTAATTTAGTTATAGGTGTATGTAAATTAGGGTAATTTATTTGTATCATATATACCTCCGAGGTAATTACTGAAATGGTAACAAAGTGGGTGTCTATTGTAGTTTGATCCGCGTAAGTGGCACAGCTCCGCAAATGATCCCTTATAATGTGTAACGGATGAGCAAATGGACTCTATTTTAATGGCTCCATTAATTCCTTATTTGCTCAACATCTTTTAGGTCAAAATTAAGGCGATTTTAGAGTTTTGGGGACCAATGAACTTTATAGAGCGAAATTTTCCCCCTTTCCACCAAACAACCATATTTCCCTTCAATAACAAACTCTCGTGCTATTACATGCATATACCCATTAAAAAAACCAATTTCATCAAACCATTAATATAATTTTCCTCCTTTCTTATGTATTCATATATTAAAAAATATGCCCATATCATAAATTGATGTTAAATTGCTAATCTCAATATCTTTTCCAATTTTCAATGGGTTAGGTAATTTGTATGCCTAGAAATCAAACTGAACTAAAAGTCCAAATGTTGGAATTAATATATTATTATTGTTACATGCCATTTTCTTTTTAAATGGGCAAAGGATTTTGCAGTGGTTTTGGGCTAATTTTGTAACGTTTTAGTATCTACTTTATGAAATATTTGGTCATTTCAAGTTGATTTTGGAGATGAGATTCGTATTTAGGAAACAAAGTTCAGTCATTATGTGGATTGAAGTCACATCCAGTTATTAGACTCTCATTTATTTAGAAATGTATTTCATATCGCATGAATATTTATAACTTCTATCATTTAGAAAAAAAAAAACTTGACAGGAGCCCGACCATCGGCATATCTAACGACTTCCCCAATAAAAGATAGACCTGCGAATTGGTGGCCACTACACAAATTTGTAATTCAATGACAATTGCTTATACCAGAGTTGTCGTCATGCCAAGTCGGTCTGGATCTTGTTATACTTGGACAGCCGCGAAACTAAATTGAGCCGACAAAAAACTTGGCTCAGTAAAGATTTGGGAACACAGTTAGACCCTGAACCGGCTGGAGGGAAAATAAGATGCATACTCGACTCACGATCGAGCCGAAACCAAATACCCAAGACGCAGTACTCGAAATGACTCCAAATCCACTCGAACCGGCTCGACTGAACTATATACAATATAAGTAAATAATAATATTGGATCTTAGAAAATGAACCAAACAATTGCTCCCGGGCATACCCTATTTGATTACTAGTCCAAGTTCCGGAGCCGATTCAATTATGGGGCGGGTCATTGAGTCGGGTTCCCAGACCAAGTTATGGGCCGAGTTCCATGTTACCCAGCTCGCGAACAACTCTACGTAGATGCAGCTATTCAAAACGCGTCGTTTAAGTTATTATTATAATAAGACATATATTAAACCTAATCTATCGTACCTTCGGCAAAATTAAATCAGTTGGACGACCCCCGTATAGTGATGCTTTTTTAATGCCGTCCAATAGAAATTTTGAGCTTGTTATCTATAGCTCTTTATATCCTTGCGCTCACATAATGACGACTCTTTTTTTAATATAGAATTATATATTTGCTTATTAGTACTATCATAATTATAAGTTGGTTATTTGTGATTTAGGTGTTAACTTAAAGTACATTAGACTATTGGTTGTCACAAAGTACATTGTAGATGAAACAAATGGACTTATTCTTCGTGTAATATACTCTTTTAAATTGGAAGTCATTACTTATTATTACCACTAATACAATTGTGTTTCAGACAAAACTAACACAAGAAGACACCAACAATGAGGTCGATGAACATGTCCAGAAAAAAATCTGGCTAGGTTACTAGTATAAATCAGTGGACCTGACGTTTGATCGTCGACCGATGTTTAAGCAGAAGATTGATGAAGGTGATTCATAGTAATCACTGTCTGTTCTTGATTCAGATGAAGATGTGGAACTTGATGGTTGGCTATGTGCTCGTGGACTCGCGTTATATGGAGATGATGGAACCGAGTAAGACGTAGGGGAGAGTGTATATGACAATGGGTGGGGCTCAGAAAGAGGAGGGGTTGTTGATCTTGGACGGCTTCTAACAAAACTGAGCCTTGGAAAGACATTTTTCAATGTAGTGGTTTTTGGTGGTTTCTTTACATGTTTTCTAGCAGGGCTTAAAGTGAAAGATGGTGGAGGGGTAAGAGGAGGAATTAAGCTCTCTCTGTACCTTATTTTCGGCGTTCCAGGTTGTGATTCCCACCTGAAAGGAACTGCAACAGGCGAATCAGCATAGTACTCCGAGGATGTACTGTTGACAGAGAAGTCCCTAGATAACCCCAATAGCGAGAGCTTTTCTGGCTTGGTTCTAATCGGTTTCAACGGAATATCTGACCTGTTGGTGACCATCTTCTTGTGCAGGTATTCTTTCAACTCTTGTAACCTTCCGATATCATCTGAACGGGTAGAGGATAAAGACGCCATTAGTCGTCGTGGAGGGCCTTGCCATAGGAGGGCAGAGCTAGCATGTACAAGGTTGCTAGCTTGGCCAAATCAAGAACTCAAAATTATAAATTGTTATTGGACTTTTGTGACTTATATAGACTTGGATTCCATCAGATAATGTTTATTCCTCGGCATTAATTTTTCCAGGCTTGCAGTTAATATACAAATAAAAAATTTCGTAATGGTGCTGATTTAAATTCCGCAAGAGAAGGAAACCAAATTGACTTGATAAAATGCACTATATGAATAGCTTATAAGAGATGGCATCCAAATCAATTTCACGTGAATCTTCCATGGCTCACATGAAGCCCTGAATCTGTCTTAATTAGACTTGTTGACCATATGACAGTAACATAACATCAATATACATCTCGTCAATTAATAATGTTATAAATCGTGTTGACTTCATGCCTTCTGATATGAACATGAATGGTGTGGAGGAATATGCAATTCTTGGATTCTTTGGCCTTTTAGAAAGGACTAAGAGTAGTAAAACCAGAAAGACTTGAGTCTACCAACCGGCCCCGAGTAAGGACGTACGGTAATCAATCATTATCATCTACGTACAATGTCATAACTCATAACCATTTGAGTACCACTTCCGCTGTGAAACTACTGCTGCAGAATACCAGAATATAAGGAAATTACAAAACATTGTCAGATTTCTTTCACATATAGGTAAATTAGCTAGCCTTTACTGTGTCAACATCGATGTATCGAAATTCAGAAGGCCATCATGCAATAGCTTGAGCTGATTGCACTAAGATATAGACGTTTAGATCGAAGTCAAGAAAACTTGTAAGGCTCTAGGGAGCAATCTATGGATAGAATCATAATTATTTGTTATTCAGTTTCATTGCATATATTGTATGGCAAAGTTCAACGTCAGGTTCATCATCATAATCAGAATGCTTTTTCAAGAGGCAACTTCGATTTAGGTGTAGGCACCCATAGATTCCTTCCTTACACATCATCATCTATTTAGCTCATAGATAACAAAAAGAGAGATTTAGTGAACATATAACTGAATCAACAAAATGTGACAACCCTATAAAGATGGAACATGTAAATATACGTTTCCCACCAACTTATCTAGCAAGTGGGCTGTATAAGTATAACCAAATAACTAGTCATATGGAGATAAGTTCAGAGAGATGTGTGTATTTTTTCATATCAATGAATCTTTTCTCTTAAATCATATAAAAAATTATTACCTATTCAGTACAGAAATGGTACAACATCTTTCACCAGGCAAGTGAAAAATTAGTCAGACAAGTCGATTATTTCAGGACTCTGAATTGAGAACCGCCTCTTCTTTTTTCTTCTTGTATTTGTTGTTGGACAAGGTGACGGAGTATAAAGATCTATAACCTCTATTTCAGAAGATATGCATAAAGACTTCTTGGATCCTTTTTCTTTGTCATTACTCGATGTTCTCCTGGGGGAGAAGTATTGTTGATCTAGTTCAGGTTGAAACTTAACTTGTTTATCCACATTGATCTCTTCCGAACTTCTTGCTATGCTAAAGCATCCACTATAAGATGACGCTGACCCAGTTTCAGAAGAGATTACAGAAGACTTGTTTGAATCTTTCTCTTCATCATCACTCAAAACTGTGGTGGGGGAGAAGTGTTCCCTCGGTGGTTGGTAGAGTTTGGGATGAAATGGATCTAATTTAATTGCATTGCTGCATTCGCTTTCATATTGTTCAAGATTTCTCTCTTCTGCACAATTAGTTCCCGGGCACAAATTTGCTTCCAATGAATCTTGATTTCTTGAAGCAACATCAACCAAATTTGGCTCCAGATTATGTTGTTCTCTTAAAGTAAGATCAAGAAATATATTTGATTCTAGATTCTGCTGCTCTCCATGACTTCCACCTAAAACATGATCATCTTCGAGTTCCGAATCATTTTCATTCATGTTAAAATTGTCCCCTGAATAGTAGGAAAGCTCGTCCATGGAACATACTTGAACCTTCATGTGCCTTGGTAAAGCTGGGCAGCCAGCAGTGTGTGTTTTGTATTTGGTCGAGAAGAAATTTACAGTGAGATTAAAGCTGAATATCCAGTACATTTTAACAAGAATTAGAACAAGCCAAGATGATTACGATTGTTCTCTAACACTAGCTAAATAAAGAGTAACTCATACCTTTGCCAAGAAGGGAGGTTAACCATAGTGTATGCCAACTTTATCTTGTTACCAACTCCATTAAGCGATTTAAATGTAGCAGCTGCCTTCCTAACAGCCAAAGACTCTGTAGGATGCTGCCACGCCCACTCAAACTGCAAGTGATAGAATATCACAACATCAATATTAACATGCCCCAATGCCTCTGAGGAAGCTCTCACCGAACCGGGGTAGGGGGGGGGGGGGGGGGTGGATGGGTGGATAACTCATGAAATCGCACGCATCATAAGATGTCCTACGGACCTGATAAAATAGCACACAACTCTTGCCATTCTAATCCAAGCACAGAATAGAACTAATTTTATTTATATCTAAAGAAATATATTCAGGTTCATCTGATAAGTTTATACTGCTATCTTGACAATGTTTCCAGGGCAGAATCCAAATCCATTGAAACCCTAGAGAACAGCTGATAAGTGTTCTCCAGTTGACGAATTTGGACAAGATCACAAGACACCTTCTGAATTATTAACAGAACATAGCTACGACTTTAGAAGACTACTCATATTACTCGTATATCTAAACACTTCAATCACATAATGATCAACACTGACAAATTGTTCTACTCTTAACATTTATCAAGCAATACCAGCCAACTTCACATACTGAGATACATGGTCTACATTTACTAAATTTACCGTCCCAAGTACGTTTTAGCAGCTAAATAAGTACAGAATACCATGATAATAAAACACATATCAGCCAATAGAAGTCAAGTATGCTATGTACCTGAAGAGCAGCTACATTTGTTGGAAATCCATAAATACACAACACCATTTCCCAGGGGCGCTTTCGCTTAGTCCTCCACGCACCCATCCTCAATTCACCATTGTGTTGCCTAATTCTTCGTTGCGGATTCACCGTGAACCTTTACAAAAAACATAAACAAGACCCCGAAATTAAATTCCATTTGTTATATTATCTTAAACCAAACTAACAAAATCAATCACCTCATGAGCCAAAAATAACCAAATCAATAAACCTTCAAACACACTCAGGAAAACTGAAGTCTTTCTTTTTGAAAACTGAAAGAAGAAACTACATAACACTCAAACAGAAGAACAATTCATATTTAAAAAAAAGAACAAAACTTTAATCACGGTTCAAATAATTAACAATAAAAATTGGATCTTTTCACATATATATCCATGAAAATAGAGAAATCATTAGATTGGTTAAAACCCCATGAACTGAAACAAAATATTTGATCAATTAAGTAGAAAAATCAAATTACTTAGTAATAACTTAAAGAAACAAATAAAGAAGTAAACAAGATTTAGATACAAACCCTATGTAAGTATGGTTTTTGAATCTTGGACAAAGAGAAGTCAATAAATAGCAACCAAAGAATCTTCCTTCTGTTATTTCCTTCTCTTTTTCTTCTTCAACATCATCATCATCTAATTCATTGTTTTCATTTTCCTCGATTTCTTTGTCTTCTCTTCTAATGGTGATTGTATCTGATTGTTTTCGTGATTTGTTTGGCTTGGTTTTTCTTGATCTCATTTTTACAATATGAGACAAATCTTGTTGTCTATGCATATTACTGTATGTTTTGTTTGATGAGACTTGAGAGGATATTTTGACCGTTGTAATTTGAACAGGTGGATTTACGAACCGGTTGAAGATGGTTAAGTTAAAGACAGCCCAATGGATCTAATGTTTTTGGGCTTCACTTTTCATTTATCATATTATTATTTTTTTATTCCTTTTTTACCATAATTTTGATATTACTATGAATTTATAAAAATTAAACTAAACAAATGTCCTGATTTTAATCAGATACAATGAGCATCACATAGCTATTCATATTAATATTAATAATGCTAGTAATTTCATCTAGTTAATTATTTATTTCGAAAATAACTTATTTTAATAAGATCTAAATTTTAACAAAAAACAATAATCCAATAACCTAATTTACCTAAATGAAACAATTCTTGTGTATTAACTAGTTTGGTGTTAATTTTGTGTTAACTAAATTTGAATCATTGGATCGATTTATTTTTAATTTTTTAATCTTATGACTATTTTTAATAGATTCGATTATGCTAGTTTCCTTTAGTTAACACAAAGTCAACTCATTAACACATAAATATAACTCCATTAAATACCATGCTTAATAATTTGCTTAGGCTTTAAGGCTAGGCTTCTTTCGAAGTTATGTGAAGAAGTGCCTATTTAAATTGTTCACCAATGTTCAATACCAATTCACTCTCAGAATTAATTTGTTACAAAATTATAATACAAATGTTAGCATTACCTTTCACCAAAAGTCCAAAACTAACGCACATACTTGGTTAAGACAAGAAAAGAAAAGACGAGTCGTCTATCTAAATGAGTCGTCAATTCCTACTTACGTCTCAAATCATGATATGAAGACACGTGTTAAATTAGAGTAATAAGATATTTCATATTCTGGTTAATGAATCAAAATTCGAGCATCAAATGAAATAAATAATCCCATCTAGATTTACCACAATATTTACTGAGCATTTTAAGCTGATTATAAACTCCCACCCATCTAATACCTCCTCAAAATACAAAACTATATTACAATTACCAGAATCATTCATTCTCTTCCAATGGGAACTGTAATGGAATTGCCTCAGTAAGGTGTCTTAATTATTCCACGACTGATGATAGTATGACACCAAAAATAATACTTAATCAATTAATTTATTACACTTGGTCTAATCTGGCAATTAAGAATGTTAGTAATTGGTAAGCTCTCTAGTCATACATTGTTACTCTAGGGTTTAATGAACCGAGCAATCTTGGAAAGAGCAGTTCTAAAACTTCGAATTCCCGCCCCCGATTTGGAGCTTACCATCATCTGCAAGAAAAAGGTAAACGTTCAAACACTTCCACTTGATTCTTGAAATAAGTTATTAAAGTATTAAATGCGATCACCGTACCGCTGGTTGGACAGCAGATTTCTTTCCCTTGAGGCTCTGCAATGATCAGAGTCGATGGCAAGGACCAAAAGTTAGAAAAGGAAAAAATCTAAACACAGCCAAGAAAGAGAATCAGCATGGTGTATTTACCTCTTCAATCTGCATTGCACGTCGTGCAACATCAATCGGAAAAACCAGATCAGTCTTTGTCAACACAATCTGATACTTCGTCTTTGACCTGAATACGGGACTCCCAAGTCAGAACTTCAGAATCATGACCTTACTAAATGTGGCAAAAGGTTTCAATTTTTATGGGAGATGCGTAAGAATAATCTATGTTTCCCTGCTACATTAGATCATCGAAGTGCCACAACCGGCATGTACCTTTACTACCCCAAGGGTTCATGATAGGGTGAATAGATTGGAAAGAAGTTCCATATGGAACAAATAAATATCAAACTGAAAGAGAAGAGCGGTTTTTCTACCTCTCCATCAAATCAACAAGCTCATAATCCCTTTGTTTCATCCCCCATTTTGTGTCCACTAGAAGACACACCCTCTTTAGACCAACACGTGTTGAGACATATTCTTTCACCTACATTGTTTAAGTTTATAACTGGTTAGATCAAGTCACCGTAACTTCGATAAAAGGAAAATATAGAATCCATGCCAGTTTTATAAGAATTATCACTGCAGATTCTACCATTACTTAGGAAGGCTGCCTCGAAACGGTTGTTTACTTTTCTCAAATATGATTTCTATCAAATTCACTAGACAGTAATGGATTTTTCAAGTCATCTGTGACTTGATATCTTATATGATGAGTTTTTTCTTATAACACAGTTCACATGCAGAGATAAGAATGGAACCAAGAGGGGTTAATCTATGGAAGTCATAATGAAAATGAAGATACTGCAATGAATAAAAAGGAGTCAATTGGAATAGACGAAGAACGCCTAAAGTACGAGCGCCAAAGAAAAGTTGGTTCCTCAGAGGTATGCTAAACACGACAACGAAAAATAAGGACATTATGGAAAATTCATTTGCACTCACCAGCTCCTCCCAAGCTTCCTTTGCCTCTTCTTTAGCATAAGCAAACCCATATCCTGGCAAGTCCACTAAGCAAAGCTTTGATGCAAGCTTGAAAAAGTTAATACTCTGCAAAAAAGTTAACTATCAATTCCAAGCATCTCATGGACCCTTGCTTTCACCCCAGTACCAAAGCCTACGTAAAAGGATTGAGCTAGTGGTAGAAACCTTATGGGGTTTGGATAAGGTATGTAGATGTGGTGATGGTAGCCAACTACTTGAGCTGATGCCAGTATTTATTGGTGCATCAGTTATCATTCAATGCATTATAAAAGTTTACAGGTGTTGTAGACTGGTGGCTATCTATCCATAACTTCCATTCCTGAATTAACTGCATCCAGTAATTGTTCACAAAAAGGATTTTCTGCCACAATTGTGCAAGAGTTTATGTAGATACTTCATGCATTAGGTGGTACCCTGATGCATTAGGCATTTGAAGACGTAGGCTTTCTCATTTAACAAAACTTAGGGACCACATCTGTTGCAAGTTATTTGCGAGGGGAAAGGATTACCTGCGTAAGCCCAGGTTTATCTGATGTGCGAACCACACCCCATTGTCTGGTTAGAGCATTAAGCATGGATGATTTCCCAACATTTGATCTTCCTGGCAAGTAGATTACAGATTGGTGATCAATCTGACTATACCACAACGGAGTCGCAACAATTTGCACCACATAGACGACCACCATTTCATGTTAAATAAATATATACGAGTATGTAACAAGAAATCATAAGGAAATTTCAGAGTAACTTATTTCAAATGGATTTTTCAAGAGTGAAATTCTTAGGTATCGAGGAGTTCCAAATTGTTATGCAGATCTTTCTTCTTATCAGTAATGTCGTTATTTCTTATTATAGATGTCCACATTTGGCAACCATTTCTCCTGAAACACAGGTTTTTCCTTGGATGGAAAGTACAAAACATGACTTAAGTCTGTTGGACAAACTGGACGTGGTCAATCTACTTTAGCCAAAATGTATCATGATAAAGTACTGTCATAAATCAAGTGTTACTAAAATACACTATACTTTCACATTAGTTCATTATACTTCTAGGAAGTAAATGTGAGCCAGACGGCCTTGGAAGGACAGAAGCATCAAGCTCAAAAATAAAATAAAAAGGTTTTGTGAAAACCAGAGTAAAGCAAGTATTGGCTTGTGATAAAGTAGAACAATCAATTGGACCAAAATTATCTAAAGAACAATAACACAAATACTGCAGAAGATTAGTTACCTGCAAAAGCAATCTCTGGGAGCTCAGGAGGGGGGAAAGATGATGATAGCTTCGCTGCAGCAAAAAATTCCATCTTATTCCTGAATGCCTGCAGAGATATAAAAAAGACAGCAATGGGTAACTATCCAAAATGAGAAAGAAAAAAAGCATAATGCAACAATCGGATGGACATCAACTTTCCACTTGATTTAAGCTACAGAATCAGCAAAATTAAGTCTTGCACGATTAACTGTACTTCTGGAGAATATATTAATAGAGACCGTAATACTTATACTATAGTTAAAACTTACAAATAAGCTTATAAGTTATCCAACATGGTGCCATCATAAATTATATGAACATAAAAGTGATAATTTAGCTGGCATCTGGACTATAACGAAGTAAGTTTAGGGTAACCCAACGATAAGTACTACTAGAATGAATTTGCACATAAAGGGGCATACTGGTTCCTCTATCCGCTCCCTCTCAGAGCACGTGGAGAATGGTATGTTATCTAGCGGGGAAGGGAGTTCAATGTTGTAGCCTGCCCTCTTAATCTCTATCTCACGTCGACGACCCAGTAGCTGCAAAAGTAAATAATGTAATTAAAAAACATTTTAGGACAGTGTGTAGAAGCAAATACAAAGTTATTATGCTTCAGAACGTCTCATTCAGGTCGAGTCGACAATTACATTGTCTTCTACGTAGGATAGAATAGATTGACTAGGACGAATTGCACGAAACTGTGCATTCATTGACATTTCAACAACATTGCTTGATTTTGGCAAATCTTTCTTCTTCTCCTCACCATCTGAAAGGAAACAAACATCAGTTGGCAGTGCAATTTATTCACTTTGTGCAAATGATATTGGAGTGACATGGAACACTGATCATCTTCTCTTTTATTATCCATTGCTGAGATACTATGAGAAATCCACATCTCTGGTAAACACAAAGCTACAACCTAATACCAGGCCAAATCTACCCCTGAAAAACTCTAACCTCAGCGCCTTCTAATCACTTTTTTCTTAATTACGTCAAGCGAAGAGAACATAACCATTTAGATACAAACGAACATATCACATGTTCACTTTCTTATTATTTTTAATGCTGCTCTCTTCATTTCAAATCAATTGGTATGTGGGACATATGACTTATCACTTTAAAATGATCAATTTTGAACTTCAATTAACATTATTCATATATATTTCTCAATATTCGGATTTGAACAGATACCTGATTAATGTATTGTATCTAGTGGTCTAAATCTTTTTATATTAACTCAATATTTATAAATTGTTCCTTCTAGGTTTATGTTCTTTATAAGTCTAGTGGTTAATGGCAGGAGGACCAGTATATAGCAACAAGTCCATGATTTCTGACAGTAATGAGCGGAAACAAACCAATCGAAGAAGAAGTCTGTTAGGCTGTTAGTTAACGTTTACTATATGAGTAAAATTTGCTTACCTGTTTAGGTGTACCGCTGTATCAGGTTTCAGATTATGTGAGATATCATAATTATCGTATTAGACTATAAATATATTGTTATGTAATTCTCGTACCAACAAAGTTTTTGTTCGTGTTCTTTCATCATTACTTAATGAACCAGCCCGATTAGTGTATCATACGAAGACTGTCTATACATATAATTACTACGCAATCAGGACAACCACTAACCTTTGGTAATTAAACCGTCATCCATTCTCTTGTTTGAGAAGTCATAAGGATCAATTCGCATACGCTTTTTCTTCTTTGACTGATCTGGTTCTTCAGCATTATCATTACTATCAGCTTTCTTAGCCTCAAACTTTTTGTTGCTGGCTTTCTCAAGTTTCTCCTTTCCCATTTTTCCTTTCAAGATTCGAACTTCCTTATCGGCAACCTTGAACATAGACTTCCCGTTGGCCGTCTCAATGTTCGCGGAAGGTTTATTAGAATAAACTCTCTTCCTCTTCGAACTTACATTCTCTTGTTGGAACGACCCTTCATTTCCCTTATGCTTATTTTCATCTTTCCCCCTTGATTTCAGACCCTGTTTCACAAGACTAACCTTAATCTGTTCTTTGCAATCAAAATCTGTCTGCTCATCTCTACTATTCACATCCCTCCTCTCAGTTCGACTACTCCGTCCTTCTACACTCCTTCCGTCTCGCTGGTCCTTCAAATTTTTATTCTCATCACCATTTCCAGAACTTCTAGTTTTCCTGATACTAACGCTTCTGTGGTCATCACCACCATTCTTGGAACTTCTAGATTTCCTTATATTAACTCTTTCATTTCTAGGTGTATTATCCTCAATCTCTTCTCCATAGTCAAAACCCGTCATCTCATTTCTACAGTCTGGGATCCTCCCCTCAGTTCGACTACTCTTTCCCTTTATACTCCTTCGCCCTTGTTGGTCCTTGAAATTTAAATTCTCTTCACCACTAACAGAACTCTTCTTGATACTAACTCTACGTTGATTGTTTGAATTCATATTGTTACCACCATTCCCGGAACTCCTAGATTTCCCAGTACTAACTCTACCTTTCCGAGCCTTACTATCCTTAAAGTCTTCTTCAGAATCAAAACCTGCACTCTCATTTCTACTACTCAACTCTTTCCTCTGAGTTCGACTATCCTGTACCTTCACACTCCTACGTCCTCGTTGATCCTTCAAACTTACATTCTCATCACCTTTTTCAGAACTCCTACTTTTCTTGATACTAACTGGTCGCCTTTCATTCGAATTCGTATTCTCACCACCATACCCTGAACTCCTACCTCTCCCAGTTCTAGCCTTACTATCCCTAAAGCTTGTCTTCACAGGCATTGCTCAAAACCAATAAAACCAAACACCAAAGTGAAAAAAATATCACCTTTTCACAAAATTCCAACCTGATTGAACATAAAACAACAAGAACATTAATTTCACATAAACATTTCAAAAAAAATGTTCAGCTATACTGATAATCAAAATAGCGTATTTTATGTGTTTGTTAAAATGCTGCAAAGAAAATATAAATGTTACCAGTTGAGAATAAAGACCAACTGCTAGTAATATCAAGGCTTGAAATTCTTTTAACCCTTTTCTGTTTCAGTTGATTTCAGAATTTGTTGACTATATTTTCATTAGCCTATTTCACTTCATGCTTCCCTCCATTAGGGCGTATATGAAGCATAGACGTTTTTTTATATATTTTATTAATTACTTATTTGTTATTTAGTCCTCTTGTTTTTTACAATCACAACTTACACACCTAATGATATTATTTCCCCAAAATATACCCATATTAGTTTAATCACTTAATGTTAATTAAGCTTGGAAAATTCTTGCCTTCGTAAGGCCTTGAGGGATGTTGCTTTAATACATATCACACCTGAGTTGTTAATTTGTTATACACACCCAAATAGTGATTTTTTTAAGGAGATAAATGACTATTTTGACCTATTATTGTAAATGTGGTAGTATTTGAGAAAGTTTTATTTGGGGGAAATAACAGTTTCACTTCTAAGAAAATACATTATTTGGGTGTGTATAATGTTCATATTACACTTATTAGGGGGTTCACTTTCAACCAAAATAAAATTGAGAATCTTAACTAATCCAAAATATGGTGAATATAAATATTTAGCATAGAAATGACCATTTTTATTACGGACTTCAATAGTGGCTATAGACACTCTCACTTGGATAAATATGATGCACTATTTCAAAAAATAAAAAGAAACGACAACTTTGATTGTTCTAAGTCATTTTAGTGGAGTTATTCATTTTTTTGGGTTATTACGTTTCTATTTTGAAGAGATAAAAGAACATAACATTAGCAGTGGTTTGTTAAAAACATATTCAACAATATCCAATCTATTTTCACTAAAATAAACACCAAAAAATATATTATAATAAAATGTTCGTCTATACATGAGTAAAGTTATACAACAAATGAATTGGATTTTATATGAAGAGAATCTTATTTTCATTTTTAAAATTCTTGTTAAGTATAAAGTTCACCTTTGCAAATTCATAATTTACGAGTTATTATTTTTTACATAAATCATTGATTATCAGATATAACTAAGAAAATAATTAGATTATATAAAATAACCCAGGGATAGAATCGATACCTCTGCATCAATTGGATTAAAATCAAGTTGAGTTGTGGGTTCATATATCAAGGAACATGAATTTTAAAACTCTACAATTAAAATTTTAATTGACATTGGATATAATCCGAACTTTTTCGATCTCTAGTAGGTGGCATTACAAACAATATTATATAGCGCGTGCAATTAAACATTGGAGTACTCGAGTTCAAAAGGAGGTAACTTGATTTCTTAGGGCTCTCTGATTTATTAAATCGGAACTTGCCAATTATGTAGCAAGTTGAGATTGATTAACATATTGTTAACTACGTTTCATCAATAAATCATAGATGCATAGGTGTAAATAGATACACACGACCGTAACCAGATTCATATTGTATATCCGTTAATTGCAAAACTCAACTATTGTACATTCATTTCGTTGTTTCAAGTTTCATCTTATTGTAATACGCCCAGGAAAGTATTTCAATTTACTAGATGTCCTTATTTTGTTTTGCAATTTTTTATTCGTAATGATGAATAAACAATTTAGGATTCAAATTTCAATTTTTCAAATGGACATCTATAATATATGAAGATGTCGGTTGAAGGTGGGGTACCTCGATGAAATTAAGTTATGGTTCTTAAAATATAAATTACAAAAATCAAGAAAATTAATTTTGATATTAAACTATATGAATAATTTACCGCACCCCAACAACTAATCAATGATCATAATAATCATAGGGCCAAATGATTCATATGATAAGATCTCTGCTAGAAATATAACCTTTACAAACACAATCTTAATCCTATAGTAATGAACTATCCATATATCGTGCATTTGTAAAAAATGCTACAATTCAAAGCACCAATATCTTCTGATTAGGGCATGTAAAATCTGTTGCCACATTTGCATCTCCAGGCCTCTGGGTAGTACTCTGCCGTGACCGGTGTTCCAGGCGGCACTGACACACGAACTGGGTTGCACGGCGTGCATCTTCCACACTTTGACGTGCATCGGGGAGGAAATGATCCTAGTTTCCCGAGGAGTCCCCTTCCTTGACTCTGCATTGTCGATTTCAGTATTACGCAACATATATACTTGAAAATAAAATTAAATACTTGAATTCAAAATTTAAATAGATAAAAGATATACTCCCGGATGTAATAGTTTGGCAGTGTCTTTGTATCCTTTTGAACTCACCACTAATTAAATAAAGGAGCTAATTGTGAGCAGACTTTATGAGATTGAGCCAAGAAGATTACTTTTAACACGCTTTGTCATGTTGTACCTTACAATTCGTGCAATGCAGAGACGACAAGAAAGAGGGGAGCCCTCCTCATTAGGACATCAATTATTAAGTTGCATACCAACAATATTGTCAAACATCATGTCATATTGTAACCATGATAACAAACAAGATCACATTATTAACATTTTCATCGTGTGGTCTCAAATCTTCATTTATCATCTCAATCCCCATACCCTTATAGAAAGGCTAAACAATTATTTGTTTGCTTTAAGTGGTTTTTGTTTTTGTATGTAACACAAACATTTTTGAGAATTCAAGACATTTTTCAATTACAGAATAAATTATTCTTAATATAATGTCATAAATCGTAAACAAATTAAATGAAATCGAATATTTGCAAAAGAAAACATCCATGATTTCATAAATTGAATGACCTTTGTTTTATCCAAAAACTACATTATTACTAAACAAAATTACCAGTCAATAATGTAATAATAAGACATTATAGCAATAATAGAAGTACGTAAAATGAAATACTCGAACGCACCTGGAGATAAACATCAGTCGTTGCAGCCACATGAAATTTGAATTCTATAATGTAAACATAAATTATCAGTACAAAAAAGTATGCCTAATATAAGAGAAACTGGAAGAAAAAAGGAAGAACACTAAAAACAGAAATGGAAGATTGAAAAAACAAACAATTGCCATCTTCACAGGAAGAATTATCAATGATGGGAAAATTTAAACTCAAAAGAGAAGAAGAAACGATCCTCATTTACATCGTTACACATTCACTATAATCGAACCCGGCCACTAAGTTCATAACCACTAGTTCAATTCGATGATATCAAGTAAAAATGTACCCCGACAACATATTTTTACCATAATGTCACGGGACGACTCTTACACCGTCCGTGACAATAAGCACATAATCAAGAATACAAAAAACCTGGGAAAATTGAACTGTAAAGAGATTAAGCTTGTACCTGGTTCCTTTCTGGAGTTGATGATTTCATATAGGCATAAACACGAGACGAAGAAAATAAGAAGGAATTTGTTCATCATGAACCCTCACTCTGTCTAGTATCCTACACTTAATGATGAAGAAAATTCAAGGCAATTGATGAGTATAGCAGAATTTGATATCTTTTAACCAGAATCACATTCTGATTCCTCCATACAAAAAAGGGTGTTTGGAAAATTGCAGAATGAGAAGTGGTAGTTTAGGACAAAGATACTATGAAACTGAGCACAAAGATAAATTCAAAGTGTGGCTTCCTCTGTTTTGCCGTGTTTAGGTCTTAGATTCTCTTGCAGCCTTTCTCCACTGTCTTTCAACCATTCCAAAATTAACTAGTAAAAAGTAAAAACAACCTCAACAACTCCCTCTTTATGTCAACATATATTTCCCGTTGTCATATCTTATATCACTAAAATATTCTATGCTAGTACTTACAGAAATGATGTGCTTATTTTATAACTTCACTTTCTTGTACTCTCCACTCCTTTTTTGTGTATACTAACTTGTGGTCCCTCCTCAAATACTCATTCCGTTTTGATATGTTTGATTGTTCGGAAAAAAAGTACTTTATTAATGAATAGTGCAAAATTACTAATATATCCTCAAATAAAGGTGTTGAAATGTTACTTTATTAGGGACAAAAAGTACTTTATAGGGGTAAGAAGGAGAAAATAGGCTTAAAAGTTCATTGGAAATGTAAACAATCAAACATTTTGAAACATAACAAAGTTTATAAACAATCAAACATATTAAAACCAAGGAAGTATTACTTAATTTAATTTTTTCTCGTAAGTACCTAAGTTGATAGGATATGTGAGCTTATAACTACAATTCTACAAGCTTATGAGACTGATTTCCCTTACAATCTTACAAGTTCCTTGATCAAGATTCAAAGTATGTTATTTGGGGTTGTCTAATGTAATTTACTTGAGTGACGTGATTTACAGACGGATACAATATACGTCAGCTTAATCTAATTGTAGATAAACAAATTGACTTTAAAGTTTTTTGCTAGTCCGATTATATTTTTCACCCCTACTGTTCCAAGCATTAATTAAGTGACACAGTGGAGAAGAGGATATTTTGTTCTTTTTTAGATAGGTAAGAGGATATTACGTTCATTTAAATGAATAATTTCTTATTTTACTTAAGCTTCCTTGCCAACAAATAGTGTGTTTTTGAAACAATGATAGTGTTCCAAATTTTTTTACACTACTATTAATCACACAAGAACTACTCCATTACTTTATACTCCCTCCATCCCTTTTTAATAGAACCGTTTTGACTTTTTGGGTCAAACTTCGAAAGTTTTGACCGTAAATTTTTATCAACCGATAAGAAATAATATAGTCAAATTGGATCTTGTTAGATTCCTCTCAATATATATTTTTAAAATATCAAGTTATTATAATTTTTATACATGTAAAATTAAAAATATTTACGTTTTAAACGTGTCTCGAAGACCGTGAAAAAGTAAATGGGTCTTATAAAAAGGGATGGAGGTAGTAAATTATTCTTGACATCCAACAATTAAATAAAAGATCTCTCACAAGACTAAATAGGGCAATTGTTTTCCTCCGCTCGTCTAATATATAAGACAATCACATTCTGCAGTTTATCTCCTTGTGATGATCCGATGCAGTATATCACGTGATCTTTATAATAACGAGGATATCACCGTTTTTAGGATGAACAATTGTTTTGGGACGACAAGCCCAAAAACATGGATTGAATTCAATTGATAGACGAGATGATCCAACAATCGTGACGCTAGGCTGTCGATTTAGAAGAAAGAAAAGTAGGTACCTAATTTTTCCAGTTACAGTAGCTTTGAATTCCTCTCTAGCTAGCAGCCTACCACTTTAGATATTCGAAATCAAGAACGTATGGACAAATTCTAAGCAGATTGGTCATATCATTATTCTACATTTTTTGTTTGGTACTCACTATTTTTGTGTGTTACATGGAGTATTGTTTTATGCTATGCATGGCTCAGTCTACTTCTCATAGACTAGTTCGAAAAGGGGTAATTCTCAAGAATGTCTTTTACCAAGTTTTGTTTGGTCCCAATCACCCTTTGCAACTTGTATGTGATTCATTAATTTGTTCAAACATTTCAATTGTTTCCTGCTTCGAGTAAATATATTGGAAGCTTTTCTTCTTTGGGATATCATCATATCTAAGTAGTTGCAATTAATTATGAAGCTATATATATATATATATATATTTTGTAACGAGTGAGAGATCGCAACCGCTACTTGTCGATATTGAAAATATTTAGAGGTTCACCTAAAAGAATGCTCTAACCATATATATCACTTTAAATGACGAGATGTAATTGTTACTATAATTATATTGTTCATTAAAAGTGATAACACGTTATTATATTTGTGTTCCAAATCATGTCAAGTAATATAATGATAAAGTAGAGTAACGAACAGAGTTCGAAAATATCTAGATCTAATTAAGGTAGAATAATACTCCCTCCGTCCCTAAAAGATTGTCACATTTTGACTTTTGTGGTCAATTACAACAAAATTTGATCACGAATTCTCACTAAACGAAAAGAAATAATATAGTCTTGTGGGACCTCGTTAGATTCGTCTCAATATATATTTCTGAAATATCAACTTATTATAATTTTTTTGCATTTAGAATAAGAGATATTTGTATTTTAAATCGTGTTTTATTGACCACCAAAAGTCAAATGTGACAATCATTTAGGGACGGAGGGAGTACAAATTAATATCCAATTGAACTCTCAAAATACGATATAATGAACGCTTATAAAGAAATGACATTAGTCATGAAATGGTATACATCAATCTTTATACGTGATAACGAAATGCAACCATCCCCTTACTTGGTTGACTTGTTTATATCTTAAATAAACATGTGATGTTGTCAATATTGTAGCTTGCTCTAATAGAAAATTCAAGTGTCAATTTGAGAAATTGGAGTACAGGAGTGATTAAAGGGACCATATAAAACATGAGGATCCTTCAAATGTTCAAATGTAGCAGAAAGATGGCGACTTAATAAGCTCAATGTATAGAGTCATTTTCTTAGTCGAACAAAAGGCATACAATGGAGAAGGGTGGGTGTTGAGGTAGGCAGGTAGCTGTAGATAGAAATTTGTGTTCCAAATTCAAGCTTTCAATCTTTAATAAATAATCGGTCACATCAACTACCCCATGCTTGTAAAGTCTATTCTTCAATATGTTGATGGTGTGTACATGTTTATACTAACTACTCCCTCCGTTTCTTTTTATTTGATTGTTTGGAGCTTTTTTTCTTGTTTCAAAATATTTGATTGTTTACAATTTCAATGCAACTTTTTACAATTCCAATACACCTTTTTACAATTCCAATGCACCTTTTTACGATCCCAATGTAATTTTTCACAATCTCTTAATAAAGTACTTTTTCCCCAAACAATCAAATAAAAAGAAACGGAGGGAGTATCATACACATTAGAGTGCAGTGTAACATTTAGATTGGTATGTATGAGTGTTTAAGTTGGTAGAGTAGGTAAACTCTGATCGAAAGATTATGAGTTTAATTATCAATATTTTTTTAATTGATTATGTCACTCGGAAAATTTTTCAAGTATGATTTACCTGACTGACATTGTTTGTGGAGCGTCAGTCTGAGGTTTATCTAGTGTGCACTTAAAAATGATGGCAACGGATCCCCTTTACAAAAGTACTATAATATTTAGTTGTGTTAGTTACTTTAATACATGAGTTGAGCTAGAGTAGATGGTAAAGTTATTATGTTTTCATACAATTTTGTTGGGTTCAAATCCCTTTTGGTGTCTCTTTTTTAAAATTACTCTTCTTTTTCTATCATTTCGTCTTTTTATTTTTTAAATTGTGATTCTCCTACTTAATTATTTTAAATTTTGTCCTTCCTTAAATTTCTTTCTGGTTCCGTCCCTGGAGACACCTAAACTTTCGAAATCATTTTAAATAGTCATCTGAACTCTTCAACATTTCAAATAAATATCTGAAATATACTTTGGACCTGACCTTTTCAAAATTATTTTTGTTAAAAAAAACATTTTCAGCACACAAATAATTTTAAGAGGGGTATTATTGTTAAAGAACGTCAACTTTTCGTGACTCACGACTCACCAATAACTTAACCACGCTCATTCGTGAGTCGTGACCAATCTATTAAAATGATGGATTAGGGATAATTTGAATTCGGATCAAGTGGATAAGGGTGAATAATCCTCATTATGTACGGACCGGTCAGGGAAGGACTTACAGCTGTCTGCCCCGACCTTGACCGTACGGACCAAGGGATCTACAGCTGTTATGGGCCAAGCCCATACGCCTGCTTCTAGAAGGAAAGTACGCGCATTTCTCTTTCTTCTGTTCTCTATAAATAGTAGCCCAGGTCTCTCATTTGAGGTAACGTAAACTGAGACTAAACTTGATATACTTGCTCTTAACTTGACCGGTGCTATTACTTACTTGATCGTCGGAGTGTCTGTGGTCTCCCAAGGACCACACTTTCAGGTACGACGGATCCCACTCATATTACATCGGACTTGTCCCAGCAGGCACAAGGTAGACGGTCAAGAATACCAGTAAAGAGGACGATCTCAACACGACGGACACAGATCGCATTGAGCCCTATTGCTCCCGATAGTTCTAGTCAGGATCTGACCAACAGTGTATCTATAACACACTCAGTTGGACCCGAACTATCATTGGCGCCGTCTGTGGATATCGGTACAAAAACACAAGCTATACCAACATCCATGGATAATACTCTACCACAAGCTGATCAAAATACTCCAGCAACGGCCCTACCAAAGGAATTCCCTCCAGAAGTGGAGGCAGAAATTCAAAGGCGGGTTCAGGAGTTGATGACAGCCCGTCAACAACAAGAACCACCTAGACCATCACGTCGTCCTAGGGTGGCAGAAACTTCTGCGTATGTTCCTCATCGTCCAGGCAAAGAACCATATCAGGAAGAACCGGCATATCATCCACATCCACAGTATAATAATGAGGATGATGGTGCTTATGCAGACGATTATGAGGAGGAGGAATACAATGAAGAGGAGGACGAGACGTACGACCCCCTGTACGATAGCCAGTATCCCAATCACAAGGAAGCGTACAGGGGGCAGGAGAGGTCTAACCGACCCGCATCATCTCAGGTAGAGGTGCTTGCAACTCCTAAAGATCCTCCGGTCCAAACACGTGCTCATAGAGCATCGTCTGAGAGGTCTAACCGACCCGCACCACCTCCGAGGGAGGTGCCTGCAACTCAGTTATCGGTAGAGGAACAAATAACCAAAATGTTCCAAGAACGGTTCGATAAAATGGAAAAAGTGATCGCTTCGCTAGCACCGAAGCATACAATGGCCCACCTGGTGCCAAAAACAAAGATGTCGTTCACAACACGCCTCCAGCAGGTGCCTCTACCACCAGCATTCGTATTGCCACAATTTAATCAATACAATGGAACCGGCGATCCCCAGAAGCATCTTCAGGGATATATGTGCCAGATCATGATGACGTCCAACGAACCGGACATCTATGCCAAAGCATTTGCAAATAGCTTAACTGGCAAAGCATTGGACTGGTATATGGAGCTCCCAGAGAGTTCCATTGATACTTACCAAGATACGGCCGCTGCATTTCTGTCCAGGTTCAGTTCGTCCATAACCAGAGTGGAGGACGAACGAATATTGATGGACTTGGAACAAGGGCCGAAAGAAACACTTAAGGAGTACCACAAAAGGTACAATGATAAGTTGCTGACCATACCAAAAGTGGATCATAAGGTAGCATATATGGCATTTTTCAAGGGCTTGAACATGGGCGATCTAAAAAAGGCCTTGATTTTAGATGTTCCCCTGGGAAAAGACCAGCTAACAGCAACGGTCAAAAAATATATTGACTTGGAAGAAATGGAGTCTAACGCAAAGCGGTCCAAGGATCTGCGAGACTCGGTGTTAAGAAAAGATAGGCCAAAATCTCCCCAACGGCCACGAGTTTGGGAACGGTTGCAGCGGTCACGTGGCTCTGATTTTCCATCTAGCATTACCTCGTATGGAAAACGGCCATATTCCCCTCAACCTCAACGCCAATTCAACAAGAGCGACACCGCCAAGAACAATCCAGTTGCTTTAAAACAATTGAATGTCTCAATGGCGGAGGTGTATTCTCAAATTGAGGACAAAGGATTACTGCCCGTACCAGCGAGAACTCACACCGTTCCATCCAAGAGAGATCGGACAAAATATTGTGAGTATCATCGGGAACACGGTCATAATACCAATGAATGTCGCACCTTGGAAAAGGAGATCGAGAACCTACTCAAACGGGGTTATTTGAGAGAGTTCACCGATGATAAAAAAGGAAAGGGCCGCAATACTTACAAGAAACCCTATAATCAGGATAGGGTGAAAAAAGAAAGAAATAGCCCACCAGCAGCAACGCAACACATTGCAACTATTTCTGGGGGACCGTCTGGGGGAGGTGACTCCAGAAATGCACGGAAAAATTATGCCCGGAGAGAGGTATACTCCTTTAGCTCCCATGGGCCACCGAAAGACACGGTCATCACATTTAGTGGAGATGATATGGTGGGAATTGAAACTCCGCATGAGGATCCCATTGTGATCAAGCCTATGATAGGCATTGCTACGGTAGACCGTATGCTAGTTGACACAGGCAGTTCCTGTGATATTTTGTATTTATCAACCTTTGATCAACTCCATCTACCCCGGAGCAAGATCCAACCGGTTAACACGTCCTTAACAGGGTTTACAGGACACTCAATACAGCCTTTGGGAATAGTGGCATTGGAGGTCACTATGGGCACTAAGCCACACACACGAACGGTGTTAACAAAGTTCACCATCGTCGATGTGCAGGATTTGTCCTATAATGGCATAATTGGCCGACCGACGCTGACGGCCTTGGAAGCTATAATCTCCCCAGTACATTTAAAGATAAAATTCCCAACACACAATGGTGTAGGGGAAATGTGTGGGAATCAGAAAAAGGCACGTATCTGTTACCTCAAGTCGGTTCCCTCAGCAAGCAAAGGTGAGAAGAGGCCAAGGGAACAAACTTTAGCGGTCAACAATACGAAGCAAGAGGTCAGATCTGAGGAGGATAATAGCCCTAAGGAAAGGGAACCTATAAAGAGGTATACTCCTCATGAGGAGATAGAGAAGATACCATTTAACGATGGCTTCCCAGAGAAAACTTTCAGGATCGGCACAAGGTTAGGTCAAGACCACAGAACGATCTTGATAGAAGTTTTAAAGAAGTTTGAGGACGTCTTCGCATGGGGGCCGGAAGAGATGCCAGGAATAGACATGAATTTAGCGGTGCACAAATTGTATGTGGACCCACTGTACACACCGGTAAAACAAAGAAAACGGACATTTAACGAGGAAAAGAATAGTGCCATAAGAGCGGAGGTGGATGCTCTATTAAAAGCCGGTGCTATAAGAGAACTCAAGTTTCCTAAATGGATAGCCAATGTTGTCTTGGTCAAAAAACCTAACAAGACATGGCGAATGTGTACAGATTTCACTAGCTTAAACAAGGCATGTCCCAAAGACTATTACCCATTGCCATGCCTGGCTAGGTTGGTAGATGGAAGTGCGGGCCATGAAGTGTTTGACTTCATGGATGCTTCCAGGGGATACCATCAGATAAAAATGTATCCAGACGATGAAGAAAAACGGCTTTCATCACGGAATATGGACTCTATTGTTGGACCGTCATGCCCTTCGGTTTAAAGAATGCAGGAGCCACATATCAGAGAATGGTGAATGGGATATTTGCAGACCAGATAGGCAGAAATATGGAAATTTATGTGGACGATATGCTAATAAAGAGCAAGGTCAAGGAGGACCACATAGAGAATTTAATTGAAACCCTTCATCGTCTCCGTAAACATCAGCTCCGTCTTAACCCTGACAAATGTTCATTTGGGGTCACATCAGGAAAATTTCTTGGGTTCATGATAAGTAAGAAAGGCATAGAACCAAACCCTGATAAGATCAAAGCTTTGATCGACATGCAACCTCCGAAAAGTTACAAGGACATAATGAAGCTTAATGGTTGCCTGGCAGCGCTGAGTAGATTTATTTCCAAATCAGGGGAGAAGAATTTACCATTCTTCCAAAACTTGAGGAAAATGGGTAAAGAAAAATTCCATTGGGATGAGGAATGCCAGCAGGCTTTTGAGGAGTTAAAAACCTACTTAGGAAATCCCCCTTTACTCTCACATCCTCTGGCAGGTGAAAAACTCCAGTTGTATTTGGCTGTTTCAG
The DNA here is from genome assembly GCA_003412495.2 of Echium plantagineum. Taxonomy (NCBI): domain Eukaryota; kingdom Viridiplantae; phylum Streptophyta; class Magnoliopsida; order Boraginales; family Boraginaceae; genus Echium; species Echium plantagineum. The sequence continues at coordinate 2,447,074 of CM016564.1, read as the reverse complement.
AAGGTGCGGTCAGCGCAGTCTTAACACGAGAGGACCAAGAGGGTCAAAAGCCCATCTATTATGTAAGCCATGTTCTCAAAGGAGCGGAGCTAAACTACCCTGTGATCGACAAGTTTGCCTTGGCTTTGGTGGTAGCAGCTAGAAGGTTGAAAGTTTACTTCAAGTCACACCCAATAGAGGTGTTAACGGACCAACCGCTCAAGAAGACGATCATGAATCCAGCTCTATCAGGGAGACTCACCGCGTGGGCAATAGAGTTAAGTGAATTTGAAATCACATTCATCCCGAGGAAAAGCTTGAAAGCCCAGGCCTTAGCTGATTTCTTGAATGAGTGCACACTACCCCAACCACAACATATATCAGCACCGGCACCATCTGACCGACAGATAGAATGGACATTGAATGTGGATGGGGCCCGCAATAACAAAGGTTCAGGTGCAGGGATGGTCATCACGGGTCCAGATAGCATAAAAATGGAGTATGCCCTTAGATTGACTTTCACAACAACTAACAACGAGGCAGAGTATGAGGCCATCATAGCAGGGTTAGAAATTACTCAGGCCTTGGGAATAAAAGAGCTAAGGGTAAGAGCAGACTCTAAGTTGGTGATTGATCAGATGAATGAATCAAGCATGGTCAAAAATGAAACACTAAGAAAGTACCATGATGTTGCTAAAGCAAGGGCATCGATGTTCACGTACATCATCTTTCAGCATGTTCCCAGGAGTGATAATGAAGAGGCTGACTATCTGTCTCAGTTAGCCACAACTTATTATGACGAACTGCCACTCCTCTTATGTGTCTCAGAATCCAACATCCCTAAAATACTAGCTGAAGTTCACGAAGGATGGTGTGGAAGTCACATAGGGGGCAGGGCATTAGCTTTAAAGATCGCCAGAACGGGATATTTTTGGCCAACTCTCAACAAGGACGCTGTGGAATATGTGAAAAGATGCGATGCTTGCCAACGACTCCATGCAGTTCCTCAGACCCCAGCTACAGATATGACCCCGGTTCTCAATCCAATACCATTTGCAATGTGGGCATCGACTTAGTGGGAAAGTTACCGAAGGCCAAAGGATCCATAGAATATGTGATCGTCGCAGTTGATTATTTCACCAAATGGGTAGAAGCAGCACCGCTAAGAAAGATCACAGGGGAAGCGGTGGTGAAATTTGTATGGAAACACATCGTTACTCGGTTTGGAATTCCTAAGGTCCTGGTATCTGATAATGGAACACAGTTTGAGGGAAAAACGTTGACATCCTTCTGTGAAAAGTATGCTATTGAACAACGCTTTGCCCCGGTATACTACCCACAAGCAAACGGACAAGTAGAAGTCATGAACAGGGTAATTTTCACCGGCATCAAAAAGAACTTAGTCCAGAGTGGAGCATCGATGGGAACTTGGATTGAAGAACTCACAGTGGTGCTATGGTCACTGCGGACAACGCCATCCACGGTCACAGGGGAAACGCCATTCAGTTTGGTATACGGTGTCGAAGCAGTATTGCCAGCAGAGGTGGGCTTACCAACGATCAGGCAATGGGCGTTCAATTCTGATACAAACGATGCTGATTTAAGATCCAGTTTGGATTTCATAGAGGAAAGGAGGGACAGAGCTTTATACAGGACCCAGAAGTATAAGCAGTTGATGGCAAGAGCATATAACAGAAGGGTAAAAGGACGCCAATTCAAAGTAGGGGATCTCGTCCTAAGGCTGTATGCTATTAGTTATCCCAAGTTGGTACACAAGCTAAGCCCGAAATGGGATGGACCATACAGAATTGCTGCAATCCTGGGACCGGGCACATACAAATTGCAGGAGATGGACGGTACAGATGTACCAAGAACTTGGCATGTTACAAATTTAGCCAAATACTATGTATGAGTAACGTCCCAAGGGGGCATGAAAACTTATGATGATTTGATTGTTTCATTAATGAAGTCACTTTTGTTTATATGCAGAAAATTAAAGGAGACAGTCTAAAAGCCCTTAACTCCTAAGGCATAAGCCCTCATCGCCAGAGGCACAAAGCCCTTAACTCCTAAGGCATAAGCCCTCATCGCCAGAGGCACAAAGCCCTTAACTCCTAAGGCATAAGCCCTCATCGCCAGAGGCACAAAGCCCTTAACTCCTAAGGCATAAGCCCTCATCGCCAGAGGCACAAAGCCCTTAAATCCTAAGGCATAAGCCCTCATCGTCAGAGGCACAAAGCCCTTAACTCTTAAGGCATAAGCCCTCATCATCAGAGGCACAAATAAACAAATGACTATATCTAATGGAAAGACTGAACAAATAGTCACTATTTACAATGGACGATGCAAACTCGTGATCAGCTCCGACAGATGGGTGTAACAGGAAAAATAAAATTCATCTGTTACAAGGGGGCAAGGACTGAGTATAGCATCGATAAAAGGAAAACATCTTCATTTAATAAAAGAGATATACAGAGGTGCAGGTCGTAAAGACGCATCCTCAATTACAGCAAAAAGTTGAAGTACTAATACTAAGGATTAAACCAGGAAGGATCTAGTTGTTTCTCGGTCTTATATTTATCTAAAAGTTCGGGCAATAAGGGACACTCGGCTGAATGACGAGTGACGAAGTCGGTGAAAAAGCCACCCACTTGTTCACCCACATACTTGGTAAGGGCCGGACTGGCTATAAACCTGGCCATGGCATCCTTCACCTGTGGCCCTATAGAGGCTTGAGCATCGGCAGCGGCCTTCTCGGAAGTTTGACGACGACGCTCGCTGGCTTCTAATCTTTCTTTGGTTAGACGAAGCTCCTCGGCCAGCAAAGCCGCCTTCTTCTCCGCTGCATCCTTGAGATCTGATAGGTCAGTCACTTGCCCATACAGACTTTCCTTCTCAGCAATTAACTCATCTTTCTCCGTGGCCAAGAGATCCCTTTCAGTTATCAGCTCCTTCTGAGCAGTTAGGGTCTCTTCCAGTTGAGCAGTGGTCTTGTGACTGAAGGCACGTTGCCTCTTGATCTGCCTTCGATAAGTCTTCTTATCTTGGGCACGGAATTTCTCAGATTCCTCCAAGCGGTCATGAAGCTGGTTGTTTAACTGCTCCATCCCTAGGGCATCCCGGGCCAGAGAGTAGGAAGTGTTCAAGCACTAAATACAAGGGAAGGTTAGACACATCAACTGATAAAAACTAAGTATAAAGTTAATGGAAGGAATGTACCTGCAACGCTTGCTGGAAATGCTTGGCACATTTGTCCAACGGAGAAACATGTGTTCCGGGGCTCGCAGCTTCCTTCCGGAGCATCAGCGGTTTTAAAGCTTTGAAGGCGTCGCTCGGGTTGTCCCAAGAGAAATCTTTGGTGACGGCCAAATTCGGACCCTTCAAGGTATAGGGAACACGGACATAGTTGCCATCGTATTCCACGTTTTTTAGGCTTGAAGGAGCCCTTGTTGACCGCTGTGGCTTCTGCGCCCTACTCTTCACCCGGTGCCGAGAAGGCCCAGGGGGGGTCGGTCGTGCTGGAGGAGCGTCTGTAGGGATAGAGAAGTCATTCCCCTGAACCCCAGCGGCCTCGGTAGTCGGTTCATGAGCATCAGCCGGAGAGGCATCTGTAGCAGGAACCCTGGGAGCAGTAGAGTTCTCAGCTGGGGACGGAGGAGCTAAAGGCACTCCCTGATCTGAATGAGAACCCATCGGGGCAGACGATGGGGGATCAGAGGCAGGGGAAGGGGTTACACCGTCCTCACCAGGGTGAGAAGAAGCCTTGGTCCGTTTGGAAGGCCTAGGAACCTCCTTCACCGCAGACCTTTTCAGCCGGCCGGGGGGTTGAGGAACCTGAGATGACTCCCTTCCAGCTGGGACCGGAAAAGTTTGAGCCGAAGAGGGGATCAACTCAACGTCTTTGAACATGGGTTGACGCACCCCCAACATGCTCTCAAAGTCCAGATCGATGGGGGAAGGGCTACCCTTAGCTGCATCCAACACGACCTCTGCACATTAAGAAAATTAAGGTTATGAATTCTGTCAAAGAACTAACCAAGAACAAGAATGGAAAGAATTAAGTACCCCAAGTAACAGGAACATCAACATCTGGATTGAATCTTCTTTTTATGAGACCGGCCAAGGCTAGGCATCCTTCATCACAAAATGTCGGCCAAGGAAGGATTTGGGGAAAAATGGCGCGGAGGACATCTATATGGCCCTTGTCTACAGGGGAACTTTTGCGTTTCTTAAAACCGGTCACACCGCCAGGCGGTGTCCAGGCTAAAGGGACATGACTGCCCATACCCCCTCTCATCAGGCACCATTTTTTATTAAATACACTGACCTTCAGTTTATTGGGTCTAGCCGTTGCCAAAAAATTGCAGTCCTTCTTAGGAGTAAAGGAGATTAGATCTTTTTGGGTAACTTTGTACATTTCGTTAAAGAGAAATACTGAAGGAAATAGTCCCGCCCTTCGACATGCTACTTGAAACATAGTAATGATGAAGGCGGAGAAGGGATGTATTTGGCCAGGAGCGGCTGGAAGGGTGTAAAGCAGAATGTTCTCAAAATTGGTAAAGGGCGGTCTAAACCCTAAGTGCATGGATTCTAAGAAGATAGGAGTCCAGCCCTCCTCATAAGAGAACAGGGATTCATCAGCCGATGGGAGACGAAGTTCCACTGAAGAGGGAATGGATAAATATTTCCTAACTTTTCGGATAGTGGAGTTAGTCAGATTGGGGGCGGAAGATTGCGCAATGAATAGGCGAGTTATACCTGCGGTGCTGTTCTCCGTGCGTTTGGAGCCAGAGGGTGAAGCCTCTGGAGTACTATGGGACGCGGAGGAAGTACCAACCCCTTTGGTTAGTTTTCTCCTTTTCTTAATGGGATCCCCTGTAGCTTTGGGCTGAGGTGGAACTGGAGGAACGGCAGAATCCTGAAAAAGACTACTATCAGAAGACGAAGGAGCGCCCCAAGAAAAGGATTCCCGAACGATGGGGATCAGGTTGTATAAGGGATCATGGGAAGAAGAAATTTTGAGGTCGCCCCCCACGACGACACTCTCCGCTACCCCACATCTAACCCAATAACGGTATAGGTCAATTACTTCAGGGTCAAGTCGTTCTACCTCATTAACAGTTTCTACAGAAGGATGGGGGTTGGAATTTTGTGACACGGAAACAGGGGAAGTAGGAGTCTCCGAATGCACCATGTTGTCGTTTGATTGATAGGCGGAGCTGTTATCACCGTCCGAGTTGATATCCTTAACTGTCAAAAAGAAGGGAGGAAATCACACGTGTCAGTTATATTAATAATTGGTCAACGAAAAAGGAAAAAGAGTTTTCCCGCCCAAGGAGGGTAATGATAGCAACAGCTGTAACTGTCAGGGCATTAAATGCCCAAATTCAAAAAGCGAAAAGGCATGAACATGGGGAAGAGTAATTGCAGAAATCGAAGGGGCTTTCTTCCCCAAATTCGAATTCCATTTTAGAACAACCATTAATGTTGGAGGAATTTGCAGAGACGGGAACAAAACTCAAGTTAGGAAATCAGAAATCAAGGGCAAAAGGGGAAATTCCTAGTTTATCCCTGTAAAATCAAAATAAACAAATTCAGGAATAGCCATGGAAGAACCCTGAAACTCGAAATCCACCATTAAAGAAGCTTCAAGTTCACGAAGTTTCGGGGATTAAGTTGATAAAGGTCATTCCTTTGGCCCTTAAAACGGGCTTACCCAGAAGAGATATGCTAAAGCCTCTGAATAATTAAATCTACTAGAAGCATCTAGGGTTTGAACTTCAGAGGAAGATTGACATGAAAATGGGGAAGATGAACAGTATTTCCAGATTAAAATTAACAGACAAGCGACTTAAAGGAGATAAATGTACTACAATCCTTATACTTACCAGATACAAGTGAGCAACAATGTGGGAAGTGGAAGAACTTCAAAGGCGTAAGTTATGTTAATAAGGAAATTGCAGAGAACTCGCAGAAAGTAAAGTGAAGAAGATGAAGTAAAGTACAAATGAGAGGGAAGTCATACTATTTATAAGCCAAGGACTTTCTAGAAAGTGGGCTGGACCACGCGTGGGACACGTGTAATGATATCGACGGATGTCCCAGATCGACAAGTCAAATTGATCCAGTAGACCTCGATTTATCTCTTGATCGTCATCCATGAGCACCGGTTTGGGATGTTCCATTTCATATTTATAGCCGAACAAGAGATAAGGGGGCAATGATGGATTAGGGATAATTTGAATTCGGATCAAGTGGATAAGGGTGAATAATCCTCATTATGTACGGACCGGTCAGGGAAGGACTTACAGCTGTCTGCCCCGACCTTGACCGTACGGACCAAGGGATCTACAGCTGTTATGGGCCAAGCCCATACGCCTGCTTCTAGAAGGAAAGTACGCGCATTTCTCTTTCTTCTGTTCTCTATAAATAGTAGCCCAGGTCTCTCATTTGAGGTAACGTAAACTGAGACTAAACTTGATATACTTGCTCTTAACTTGACCGGTGCTATTACTTACTTGATCGTCGGAGTGTCTGTGGTCTCCCAAGGACCACACTTTCAGGTACGACGGATCCCACTCATATTACATCGGACTTGTCCCAGCAGGCACAAGGTAGACGGTCAAGAATACCAGTAAAGAGGACGATCTCAACACGACGGACACAGATCGCATTGAGCCCTATTGCTCCCGATAGTTCTAGTCAGGATCTGACCAACAGTGTATCTATAACACACTCAGTTGGACCCGAACTATCATAAAATAACATATTTTAAACTTGTCAACTTTTCATGATCTTTCACATACCCTCTTCAATTATCCAAACTTTCAATTACCCAAACTCTTTTAATCTTTCCCAGAATTAATCACTCCAGAACAAACAAAAAAAATGTCAAAAGAAGAAATGCAAAGCAAGGATTTTTTCTAAAATTGGGCAGATACAGAATTTCAAGATTCAACAGATGAATATTTCTCAAAGTTTAAACAACGATTATATATACAATGAAACAAGATTAAGCTAGAAAAAAGTTGTTGTATTATGTTTATATCCAACAGCTAAGTTTTTATCTTTTGATTTGATACTCAAGTGTATTTTGGAATGGATTTTATTTTCCTGTGGTATTGAAAACAAAACCTTTAATTTGTTGAAAGATTGTAAACAATTGGTGGTGGGCAGACAGGCAGTCCCTAACCTATGGCTGTTATCGGATCGGTCCAGACCGGATATTGTGATTCCCGAGAGCCGCCCGATAAGGTTACCGGATAACCGAGAACTGGTCCGATAAGAGTTCGGGTGGAATATAATTTCCGGTACCGGACCGGACTATTACCGGGCGGGTACCCGGTCCACCCGTTAAGTAATGCACAATATTAAAAACGGATGAAAAAGTATTTGTTCAGGTCAAAGTACTTAAAATTCGATAATAGTATCCAAATATCCAACAAAAGTATCCAAAATATTCAGCAAAAGTATCCAAATATCCAACAAAAGTATCCAAAATACTCACCAAAAGTATCCAAAAAATTATAGTCCAACCTTATCGGATAGTCGGTCCGGGCCTAAATGGGTCTCAGCTAAAAAAAGAGTCCCAATACCGGACTGAGTTTCTATCGGGTGGGCAAATGGGCCGAGAGTTTCGGACCGGATCCGGGTGGATCTTGGATTTCCCGACCCAATAACAGCTCTACCCTAACCTGTTAGATTTTTCATTTGATACTAAAACATGCATGTCTAAAGCCTTTACTTGGCTTAATTAATAAAATGCAAAAGATCCCAACTTTATAATTTTGTTGTTTTAATACATCTTGTTACAACATTTGTAGTAGTGAGTCCGGTTTCGGTGTATCAATAATTTCATGCATCAGGTGCATTAGGTACCCATTTAAAGGTTTTACGTGGGTACTGTACTCATTTGAAACTTCATAATTGGTACAAGATACAATATCAACATAACTTGTACCCAAATTATACTATAACAATGGTATAGTACCACATATTTATCAATCCAAAATAAAAGTAGTAAATATATATGTGATTTATAAATTGATCCACAAATATATAGATAACTGTATCGTGACCCTTAATTATATAAATAATTTCATCATAGCCCTTAATTTATAAGATATTATGCTCAAACCCCCTTGATGAACCTGATGCATGGAAGTATTGATGCACCCAATCTTTTTACTCTATTATGGGTGGGCCCACATCAATTTTTTGAGGATGCTTGTGGTTGTGCCAATATATGGGTATTGAAAGCATTCCTAAAACTCACTTTATCATTACTTTATGCTATCTCTCTCATCCGTCATCACTTTATTTGTATTGAATAAGGAGCCAAATAAGAAACTGAAAAGTAATAAAATTAAAACACAATGCTAAAACTAATAAAAATTTTAAATAAAGAATAGTTTAGAGATGATTTTAAGGTGACTAGTGTGAATACTTTTATACCCCACCCCCACCCATATCGCCAGTTTTGGAATTTGAAATTACATCTATCTCAAAAAGTTTTTCAGCTTGTGCTTCAGTTGAATAACTTTGTGGTATTAATTTATACATACAACTTTTTGGAAATGATACATGAACTATTGCTTCTAAAAAACTAATTTTCTCTAGTTTGATACTTCAACTTTTGTAAAATTTTCCTCCGAAAAAATTATATTTTCAATGACTTTTTTATCTTTGGATTAAACATTGTTAAGATGCACATCCCACATCGAAAGTCGATGTCCTCCCGGGTCAATATATAAGATCTTGGGCTACTCCCTCTATTGCCAATTGGTTTTAGAGTGGAACCTCATAGACTCTTAACATGGTATCAGAGTCAGGCCCGAGTTATTGAGACACGTGTAACCCGCCGATGTTGTTTTCGGCAGTTAATACCGGCGATGAAAGTTCCGCCGATGATTGGGTTACACGTGAGGGGGTGTGTTAAGATGCACATCCCACATCGAAAGTCGATGTCCTCCCGGGTCAATATATAAGATCTTGGGCTACTCCCTCTATTGCCAATTGGTTTTAGAGTGGAACCTCATAGACTCTTAACAAACATTTAGACGTCAAATGTCAACAACTCTAACTGGATTTGAAAAGTTAGGTGCCAAAAATACGATTTATATACCTATTTGAAATGTTAAAAAGTTTAGATGGGTGTTTGATATTATTTTGAAAGTTTGGGAGCCTAGATCATATGAAACTATGGAAATTTATTAAATATTCTATCTTATACATTCGCTAATATTGCAAAATGAAGTAATGATTGGATAAATTTGGCCAGAACTTGACAATGGGCCCATATCAAGTACTTGGACTAAGTGACTAACTAGCAGCCCAAATGATCCATCTGAGCCCTGGTAACGGGCGGACCCGACTTGGATAACGTTAAATGAAGGCAAGTAACGGAGCGGAAGCCTCAATGATTAAATCTTGAGGAATGGTTCTTGGCGCCTTATTCTTCTATGATTAAATCTCAATGGAGATGCGACGAGAGATATATAAAGAAGAGGATCGTATTTTTGATATGATGTTGTAACCTCATAAACACATAAATACTGATAAATATTGATAAATATTATTTCGTCATCATGCGATAATCACATGATGACGAACAATGATTTTTTCATTATGCCCATTGAGAATTCATTGTTTAGGTGCCTATTTAAAATGTTAGAGAGTTCAGGTGTCCATCTTTTTGTATTTATAAACGTTTGTTTATGGTGGTTGGCGGGGTAAGGTAGGTGGTGGTAGTGTTGATTATTGGTAGTGGTGTGTTAATTTGTTTATGGTTGTGGTGGTGTTGATTGTTGGTTGGTGTTAGAATGGTGGAGAACAAGAATAAGATTTTGAGGGGTGCTTTTAGCAAAGAAGTACATTAAGGATAAATTAGATAATTTAGGAGGAGAACTAAAATAAAAAAAATTAAGGGAGGGGAGTAAAAGTTAAAAGATTCTTCAAAATTTCTCCACTAAGGCATCAATCAAGAATAAAATAGTAGGTATTTATTAAATTTATTGATTTTCCAACGTAAAACTTGTGAGTTTCAAAGCATAATCAATGACAAGTTCAATACTTCATAAACCATTTGAACAAGAGTTTACATTTCAAGATATTGGGTTTGAGTTTATATTTTTTATTAACTCTCCCAAAGTAAGGATAAAATAGTACTATTATTGATAACCTTAGCAAAACAAGTTGTTGATAAACAATACATTAAAGAACAGAGGGAGTATTAGACACACTCTTAAATAGGCATGTCAATGAATGTGGGCTTAGGAGACATCAATCTAAATGCAAATCACATAAGTCAGGTAAATAATACTAGGCAAATTCGATAAGATAGACCCGACCATAAAAATATTAATGTAGTTGGAAAAATCAAACAAACTCCGTTTTTAGTAAAGACGTCTTCGATCAAACTCTTCGAGTCTTATGTATGTTGCTTGTTAGTTTTAAGGCATAAATTAAAAGTAGTTGTGTAATTGAGTCGAGCTGGTGCTTGCATGCTACAATACATTTGTTGGAACATAATGCAATTTGTATATAGCGTATGCAACTGGGTAAATACTCTTTTTTCTCAAAATCAGCTAGCATATCAAATGTCACTTTACACCGTCAAATCCATCCCAATCCCTTTGATTTTCTGGAATTTTCAATGTTGATTATGGATTCTTTCTGCCAATAATTGTTTCTACCCCAATAAATCATACGTGTACTCAATTTATTACACATACAGTATGTATTCACTGCAGTGTGTTATTATGTCGTATGTGCCAGATAGAACAAATCATGTACAGTTTCAGACAATTTTTAAAAAAATAAAAAGAAAATTGATTAAAAATAATAGTTTTTTAAACCTTATATGGAGAATTTTTGTAATTCCACATTTTCCAAACTAGGTCTTATTATCTAACACATCCAAATGATGTAGATGGGTCGACACTCGAGAGTGTAGTGATATTTGTGATTCAAATTTCTAATTAAGAGGTTTTAAATTTATTTTTGTTAGAAATAATTTATCTCAAATCTTCATTCCAATTCTATGTCTATTAGTCAATCATTTCTGAATTTATTATTTGTAATAGTACTGTATTCATACTCTGATCGTTATTTTACAAAAGCAAAAGAACACTATAATGATCATTATATAGAAGGTACATGATTGTAATTATAACATGTACTTTTTAACTTACAAAGATTTCCCTATTTTCCCAAACTAGTAATATTATTCTCTAAAACACAATTATAGTGATTATATAGTTGAATATGTAAAGAATTAGAGTATAAAATATCATCAATCTCGCCTCTTCACATAATTCAGGTTCATTTCCTGTTAAAAACTAACCTTATGTTTCGAAATGGTTAACATGCAAGCTTAAGAAACAAAAGCAATCACTGAATCAAAATCAGTTTTTAACTACATCCAAATTCTCAAATAATCAATTGTTATAACGTATAAAGAAACACATTTTTGTTAGACAATCATTAATCGTAAAACAGAGGAAGTATTAGGTCCATAGTAGTTGTTAAATCCCAATAATAAACTTTGAGTTTAACGTTGTAATATACTCCTAATCAAACTAATCAAAACTTTAACTATTTCTCTTACTTTTGGTAGTGATCGACATTATTTATTGGGTGGAGTCAGATCACCAAATTGTAGACAGTTAATTTCATGTTTACAACTATTTTTATCAATTTTTTCACACGCAATTGAAACTTCAACATTTTTATCATCTATTACTAGAATTAAATATAGATGAAAAAAATTGCACGAGGGGTTGGAAAGAGATGGGTGGGTCCTCAATTTATTACTGATTGCACTACTAGACAATTGCACCTGTCTAATCATAATTAATACTCCCTCCGTTTCTTTTTATTTGATTGTTTGAGGAAAAAGTACTTTATTAAGAGATTGTGAAAAATTACATTGGGATTGTAAAAAGGTGTATTGGAATTGTAAAAAAGTGCATTGGAATTGTAAAAAGTTGCATTAAAATTGTAAACAATCAAATAAAAAGAAACATGGAAAAAATGCTCAAACAATCAAATAAAAAGAAACGGAGGGAGTATTTAATACTCCTTTCATCCCAATTTATTTGTCCACTTTCTATTTTGACAGTCAAATTTTAAAAATTTTGACTATGAATTTATATTAGCCTATAAGAAATAATATAGCCATATGAGATATTGTTAGGTTCGTTTTAATGTATATTTTTCAAATATCAAACTTTTACAATTTTTGTTTGTGTATGATTTGAGATATTTACGTTTTAAATCGAACGACAGTGAAAGTTAAAACAAGTCAAATAAAATGGGAAGGATGGAGTACTTTATTTTAATATAATAATAAAAAGAGAAAATATGATGAGTGATGCTTTAAATATAGAGTAAGTAGCTAGCCCACGAACCCTCTTCTCATCCACATATACAAATCCGATTCCTCCATCAAATTTTGGTGCGGCCATTGTCAATCTCTTCCAATTTGACCCTTCAATTGCTCTAGGCTCTATCTACGATAGCTACACAAATGGTTTCTCTCTCATATTTTGAAAAATTACTACTCCCTGTGTTTCTAAAATTCTTTGATTATTCAATTAAAAAATATTTTATTAAGAATATTATTATTATACCTACATAATTTTATAAATAATCAAAAGTAATTATTAGAATAAAAAATGAATTAAAAATGCATTAAATACCGAAACAATGAGCTAGAATAAAAAAATTATCATTTCCTATAAAATTAACTGTTATGAAATGAAGGGAGTATTATAAAAGAATACTCCTTATGTTTTCTTGATTTTTTTAATATTTCTTAATAGATTTATTTTTTAAATGTTTCGTATTAGTACTTTCAATATTTATATTTTTAATTATTTTAATTCAAACAACAATTCATTTAAATTGCGAAAATTTTCAAGGTATTACATTTAGATAAAAACTGATCAATTAGAGGACACAAGGCCAGTCAATTTTTTTTGAAGATTAGTACAAAGTGAAAATAAGATACTTAATTATAAATAATAGGATTTTAGTAGAATGGATATGACAAGAAATAAAAATAAAGTATTGTAATTTTGTAAAAAATCTTTAAAACTAATATCATAAATTGACTAACACATAATAATACATTTTTCAAAGTTTGAGGTCCTTGGTCTAGCTCCGACCATGCCCAAGGCTGGGCCTAAGAGGAGTAAGATTGGGGGCATTTTATTCATGATAATTAGTGCTTATAAATAGGTAGAACCGATATCATTTGACTCGATAGTGTGTCAGATACCGAATAATTCCTGTCTTTATTTGAGAGTATGAGACGACGTCCATTTCAATCATAATTTTGTTTTCTAGTATCATGTATTCATGTTTCATCATATTCATTTTCCCCAAACATACTCTCTAGCTAGCTCTCAGTATGGGTTGTTTTACTTATACATTTTACTATTGCTTTGATTTGACGTAGTATAATTTTTAGTTAGTTGGACAGATGTGAAAATAAGATGCAAAATGTACGGGCAATTTTAACCAAAGAAAATGCCACTATTATATAAAGAATAAATTACATTAATTAAAAAAAGAAATTGAAATCGATGTCCTAATACTCCAATAACCTTTAAAATCTAGTGTTGTATAATATACAAAAGAGATAATTTACGGGATGTGTATCAATTAATTAGAGAACTAGAGTTTGTCTTTTAACATCTTCAACACAAATAATGACTAATAAATTATGAAAATGAAATGATAGGTGAGTAATATGATCAATACTAGCATTACTTACTAAGTACTATTCTACTAATAATAATTACTCTCTCCGTCCCTAAAAGATTGTCATATTTTGACTTTTATTAGTCAAATATTATAAAATTTGATCATGAATTCTCATTAAACGATAAGAAATAATATAGTCTTGTGGGACCTTGTTAAATTAGCCTCAATATATATTTTTGAAATATTAACTTTTATAATTTTTTCGCATGTAGAATCATAAATATTTGTATTTTAAATCGTATTTTATTGACCACCAAAAGTCAAAATATGATAATCTTTTAGGGACGGAGGGAGTATTAAACCGATTTAATTCATTAATATCGGATCCCTACATTTAAAGGCTTAAGAAATTCAATGTTAAATTTGTATTACATACATATACACGCAATAAAGAATGACCAATTTAAGAAAGTGTTTATGTAATACATTGAACATGGAAGTGGTGAAGCCGCACCGCCCTCTCAACAGCATTAGAATAGATAAGAGTATAATTTTTGTGATGCATACTACGATATCATGCTAGGGTTGGTAACGTCAATTGAACAACATGACACAAATTATATTATTGACCCAATACAAGCTTATGTCTAATGTGTATAAGATTATTATTATTATAAGAAACTGACAAATAACATCTCTTTCTTTAAGGTTAACAGTGACTACTTAACACTAATAATGAATTAATCTAGATGATTAACGTTGGATACTAGAATTTTGTATCTACTAAAGGATTTTATTAGTCTATATATAGCACATGATGCATATTAAAGATTATGTTACAATTTTAGGAGACATTATTATATATAATATACTTTTTTTTAATATATAATCATCTGAATTTTTGTAAATCTTTTTAATTAGCACTTAAAACTGAAAGAGAAGTTGAGTTCTAAAGGTATATGGCCTATATGATCGTATCTCAAATTCAAAGACAGTGGCCTTTTAAAGTTTTCACACGAAATAAGAAGATACTAATAGGTACATTTTCACAATGACCTCTGTACCCTCATTTAATTACATAAACATCCGTGATTCATTCATTAATGTTGAGCTTCAATTAATGTATTATACTTATTAATTCTATAAAAAATTTATTTGCAGTTATTGTACAATTAATTTAATTGTGAATATGTGGATGCATTAGGTGACTAGAAATTCTAAACTAACATAATCAATATACCGTTGCAATAGAGTCAAAGTTATGTTGCATTTGTTAGTCACTGTACCGTTGCAATAGGGTCAAAAGTATGTTGCATTAGTTATTCAGCTAATGCAACAGTTATGGGCCTAATGCAACGGTTGTTGTAAATAATTAAAAACCGTTGCAATAGAATAAAAAGACGTTGCATTACACCTAATGCGACGTAAGCGGATGCAATGGTAGCTAGCCGTTGCATCAGGTCTAATGCAGCGGTTTTTTGGCCCTAATGCAACGAATTTTGGCGTTGCATTAGACCGGGAATGTAGTAGTGAACTAAGGGTATTAATGAAAAAAATGCTATATTTTACTTTGGTTTATGTAAAATGCCACTATTTTTGGATAATCTTCAAATGTCTAAAAAACAACTAATTTGAATTGGATTGAATATACATTACAATAGGCTTTTCGCCATATACTCCGGGGTACTTATTCATCTATTACTCACGTCCTATCTCATTGTTTCACAAATGAACGAATTGCTCTTGGACATAGTTCAGTAATAAAAAGACTTGGATACTAAAGTATAGGCATTCTAGTCTCTTTATACGACATATATTCGAGTGTGATTTATTCCTTCAAAAATGGTTGAATGAGTGTGATTTAGTCCCAATGTGGTCTTATACACAAAATAATGAATTAAATTGTCCGAAAATTTTGGATCAAATTACATGGACCATAGCTATTTTCTAAAACTAAACTACAACTTTTGAATCATGGAAAAATATTAATACTCAATTTTATATTACTATATAAGACCAAATTAATATTTAATACGGACAAATTGACATTTTAATATATGTATATATACGCACATGTCCTTCGATGCCAATTCCCAATCATATTACTTCTCTGGCATTTGCAACTTCATGATGATACTCATTAAATCAAGGAATCGATCTGTTTCAACCCAACAAAATTAATGTCTCATCATAGTGTATATATAAATTGACATTTTTTAATGTATATGCTCCTTTCATGCTTGTGATGAATCAACTTTAAATGGTTTTAAAAGCATTTGGTGTTGTCATTTTTAGTAGCATTAAGATGTCCAATAGTAACAAATTCCGCACTTGTTTGGTCATAATCATTGGTCATATTCCTTAGTCCCTACATAACTCAATTAAGATGTTACTAGTAACTCATCAAAATACCATTGCCCCCAAAAGAATTAGTTTGTTACATTTCTACTTAGTGTTTAATCTATTTTGATATAACATCTAATTATAGCACTATCACACACAATAAAATGTTTGGAGTGGTATAGTGAATACTAAATCAAAATAGTGTTCCTTATCATACAACTTTAAAGGGAATATTATTCATCTTACATTTAATATAGACTTATTTTCATATTGTTCCCTGTACTATTAAGAAAATTACAAACTGCTACCTCCCAAATTTTTTGCTAAGCCTGAAATTATTCCCTAAACTACATTTTCTTGAGATTTGCCCCTAAATATTAAAATTATCCCTCAAGCCTTTAATATGCTAAGTATCATGGGACAATTTGAATATTTCGTGAAAGCTCAGGGCCAATAAAAAATAAGCCTTTAATATACTAAAAGATATGATATGCTTTATATAACAATAAATTATTTATTTCCTTATCAATTTATTCTGACATACAATCTCATAGATTCTTAATATAGATTGTATATAACATAGATCGATAGGGGGATTGGTCAAACAAATAAGTATCTACTAAATAGATTATTATTGGTGAATGAATAATTGGTTAAATGATTCTAATAAGTGGGTGATCGTATGCATTTTTGTTTTTGTGAGGGCAAATGGTGTCTAAATGAACACATTATTAGTTAAATGTTAACGACTATGCCAATTTTGGGGTCATTTTTATAACTCAGATAAAACTTGAGACAAATATTTTAGTTTCGTTATTTGAAAAATGCACACAAATGGTCTTTATAAATGTGTATCATATGTATATAAATAATCTTAAAATAGACTTGAACTATTTCATATACTTATTTTTGGACAATTTTAAAATTCTGTTAGAACTTGAGACAAATACATATTTTTATATATTTTGAAACTGATAGTAAATAGTCATTATAAATATGTATCATGTACACAAATGATCTCTAAAATAGTTTTAATAATTATTTTTATCTGGTTAAAGTTTGATGGAGATATTAATTTAGGAATCATTTGTATGCATACATAAATACTTATAAAAATTGTTTGTCAATTGGTATCAGTTATAAAATTTAAAGTTCAACGATCACCCATTTTGTGCGAGTCTTGTAACCATTGGGCAATCATACAATGCATAGTCAAATTTCGTCCTTCATGCTAAAATCTTCCCGGGTCAAATCCATATCTTGTCACGCATGCACCAACTAACAACTCAGAGAATAATTACAGTAAATTAAACAAGTAATTAAATCTGCATAAAGTCGATCGTGCTGTTTGTTATCACTTTTATGACTTAACTTGCTGCTAATTCAATCTCAATTTTTTATTACACCTCATTTAATAAGTATTAAAATTTAATGTTTTAGTCGTGATACTAATATAAGTACTCTCCAATTACTTTAAAACCTATATTATATTAGTGAGTACTTAAGAAATAAATTAGAATCCATATTCCCATTATAAAATAGGTTGATCATGTATGAAAGTTGTTATATACAGTATATTATTTTTAGTTAATCATTTACTTTCTTAATACACTTTTTAGTACTACGCTTCTAAACGTTCTCGAATTTCACTTATTACTCATCATTATCGATAACTACTAGTCTAGTGATATTTGACTCGAGTCTTCACTAGGAGGTCTCAGGATCAGTTTGGAAGCATATTCTTCTATATTATCTCTACAATATTTGAAATACATATTCTAATTGAGACTTAGTAAGGCATTAGCGTATTCATTATTTGTAAATCTTCAATCGCTATATTTGATACCTGTAATTCTCATGGCTAATTTGTCCAAAAAAACTTTATTTATTACTTTATCTACTTATTTATTCATGAAAATAAAATGATAAAGCGTAATTTTGAAACAATGGATTGTCTAAAAATAATTACAGAGGAACTATAATATAAAAATGAAATAAAAAAGTAAGTGATCCAGAATATCACAAATGGGACAGAAAAGGAAAAATCATGTAATGTAGCAACCTTTTGGCCTGTTTTGTTACTCTTTTAACTTTTCCATTTTTTCTTCATAGGGCTCCACATTCAAAATCTTAAATTAAGATTGCATGTTTCCTAACTTCCACTATAAAATTTCACAAAATTCCCCTTTTTCTCCTACCATTCTTTAAATAAACATCAAAGAGAAATACAACTTCACTTGTTAGTGAACAAACCAAGAAAAAACATCATCTTCAATGGGAAATTTCAGGTTCAAATTATCAGATATGATGCCAAATGCTTGGTTTTACAAGCTCAAAGATATGAGCAAAACCAAAAACCATCCCACAAAAAAACACTTGTCATCAAAACTTCAAAAACCAAAAGTTTCTGACCAAAATCAAGCCTATTTCTACTACACAATAGAAACATACAACAAAGAAAAACATTACAATTCACCAAAAAATCCCAGAATTTCAGACACTCAATTTCCTGAACCATCAAGAAAATCTTCCAAGAAAACTAGGAGAAAAACTGTCTATAGGCCTTCTCCAAGACACAGTAGTACAACATCTTCATACTCTGCCTTCATTGAGCCTGACCAAGTTCATGCTAAAGAACACTTTGATTCTTCTACTGAGAGCTCAACTGAGCTGGATTTTGTGAAATCTTCATCATCAGGATTCGAATCCGACGTCGTCGAGGGGTTCAATGGATTGGCTTCATTCTCCAGTTCTTGCAACTGCAGAGTCAGTTCTTCAACTGCAGATATCATCATTGACATGAATCAAAATCCAATTAAAGGGAAGTTCGAAAAGTTTGAAGATGAATTTCCAGAGCTGGATCTTGCTCCAATTCATACAAGGCTTCCGACTTCAAACAATGCAACAGAATTTTCAGCCTTCAGGGGTGGTCACAATTCATCACAAATTGAGGAAAATATGAAGATAATCAACCTTGAAAGCATGAAAATCAAGAAAGAAAAAACAGATAGACAAGCTCTTCCAAGGAGATCAACAGGGGTAAAAGTTCGAACAAAATCTCCCAAATTAACAAGCAAGAAACTGCAGAATAAGTCCAGAAAGAGTGTTTCGTTAGAGAAGATTTCAAGAACACAAATGAAGACATTTTCAGAGAGTTTTGCTGTAGTGAAGGCATCAATTGACCCAGAAAAAGACTTCAGGGATTCAATGATGGAGATGATTGTTGAGAACAACATAAGAACATCCAAAGAATTGGAAGATCTTCTTGCTTGTTTTTTGTCCTTAAACTCTGATGAGTACCATGATGTTATTATTAAGGCATTTGAGCAGATATGGTTTAGTATGTCTGAAATTCACTTGTAAATTATGTAAAAAGAAGCCATGTTATAATATAATCCATAAAAAATTGTCTAAGTTGGTATTTACGCCCTTATTTATCTCTACGGTATCTATTTCAAACGAGGACTTTTTGGTCACTAGCATAAACCTTTTTAATTGGATTAATATATCGACTAACTCACATGTCAAACATATCTTATGACAAAGATTAGTATAATTTCAACACCCGCAAATTTGTCAATAAGAGAATAGGAGCTCAAAAATTTGTCACCATAAGTTAGTTTAGTAGACAATAGTGATTAGAAATAATTAAATTAATCTTGGGTGTTAAGAGTTTTTCTTATAGGAATAAAATATACCGCATTATCTTTGACTAATAGTATGTGCCACTTACCTCGAAAATTAGATAGTGGTCTAAATGTTTACTCTACATCTAGCCAATTATTGTCAACTAATAATCAATTTTTTCGAATGACTTTGATTTTTAGTTTTACATTAGCGATGAAAGTATGAGTATAATAATATTACATTTTCTGATTTGAAATTTGTTTCAGATATCACCAGACTATTGAGCTATCGACAATTATTTTGATTGACTTTTTGAATTGTAAATCCAAATATTTTCATATATGTTTGATAACAATAAAATCTCATCTACAACATTCACAATTTATTATATTGTTGACATTATAATTTTGAATTAATTCTAAATTATGAATGCCAATTAATGTAGCTTGACGTTTTACCAAAACTCAAAAGATAAGATGAGTTTATTGCATCCAATTCAATAGGTGAGTTATTGAAAATCTTTGTAGCTAGATAGGCATATATCATAATCATCAATAATTAAAAGCAAAAGGGGTCAGGGGACAATTAGTTGATCACCTTTATACCTTAAGAAGAACATGGCATGCTCCTAAATGGCAAATGCTTAAGGTCAAGGAGAATTATAGAAACAAATTCAATTTCTCCCCCTAATTACTTTTTTTTTTTCTATTTCTCCCCCTAAATAGTTATCTTTTCTTACATTACTGATGAGTTTCTATACTTTTTCCCTCTGAATTTGTATAAATCCAAACTAAAAAACCTAATATTGTACTTGGGCACTGACAATTTCTGTTCCTTCTTATTCTTGTCTTTCAGGGGTGAAAAGAATAACATCTTTGTATTTGTAGAAAACATCTTCACCTTTACTTTATTAACTTTAGTAATTTCTTTTTATTTGTTCCACTTTTATGTTACTCTTTTTATTCCTTTTTGTAATAAAGAAAAGTGAGTGGGTTAGGTCCACAGATGTTACTTATTGCTTAATTCAAATAATGGGAAATGAAGTGGGATGACCATCGTAAAGCGACTTTAGAGTTTGCAATTTGCATTGGTGTCCAAAGTGAAATATGAGTAATTATACAGTTCAGAATGGCCCATATGTTAGTGATATATGCTGCTGCATGCTACAAACTCTAGGACCAATTCAATTTCACACAAAATATGTCTCCATTCATCAATTATCATGCATAAATTAAATATCATCTTACTGCACCTAATAAGTGATTTGCTAATTTATTTTTAAAACTGTAAATATTATAACTAATTGTTGTTGGTGTGGCAACTTTTCTAACACCTGCCAATGTTTTTAAGGGACAATTCTCTACACCTGCTCCAATTTTAAAAATTAATCTATAACAATATAACTATCTGAACTAAAATAAAAAAACTTTGGTCGCATTATCTGGGACAAACAATTGCCTCAAAACTATTTCATTCCTATAATTATACCAAATAAAGTAATAGTACTACAATTTTGCAAGATGATTCTTTTCCCTTGTATCATTCCTTATTATATATATTCAATTAGTATAATATTTGAAGGTAATTTTAATTCGAGACATAATAGTCATTTCACCTTTATTATTTCATTCTTTAATTTACTACAGTTACACTGTGTATATAATTGAATCGTACATATTTTTCATAATACAAAATTTGAGGTTTCAACCCACATTGTGTGTATTTGGTATCATGAGTGAACGTGTGCCGTGTGCCATCGAAATTGCAGAGTAAAAATAATGTTTTACGTAATTGAATGATATGAATAATAACATCACCCCTTCGCAAATCAACACATCCTGGATCCGTTTTAAGATTTTGTTTGGCATTGTCAAATTGCCATAAATCTTGTATGAATTGTCCAAACGTGGCTCATAATGTGATGATGACGCATGTCATCTTCAGCAGTACGACAACTCTATTATAGAGTGAGAGATGATCAATAATTGTACTTATTACTAATCTAACCCAATAGGAGTATTCAATGTCAATATCTAACTTAAATTAATACCGTACGTGATAGTATAGTAATAGTAATACTAATACTACAAATAATTTGATCTTGAAAGTTGAAACTCAAATAATGTATATAGCCTTCACCTTAGTAGAGTCTAGCCAGGATCTATCTAGCAGCTAAATTAGCTGTGTCGTTTAACAAACTTTCCTCTTTGCTTTTTCAATTATTTAAGGTTCAGTTTAAATCGATCTTGGATGAATAATCGTCTTACCTTCTTTTAGGTAGTATAAGAATATTGTAAGTCCGTATTAGTTTAAGGATGAAATTATCTTTCTAATAGTCTCGAGACACCCATTCCTTGAAGTTGTACGTAAAGAGACGAGGTTGTTGATATTTAACACTCAATTCTTTACCAATTAAGTCATGCCTCGAAAATAATTACTGTGTATTACTAACGGTAATATTATCTCATTCATGCCTATAACCTCAAAGTTTGAGGACATTTATTTGGTAGAGAAAGATGAGAAGATCGGGTTGATTATTATTGACTAAATATTCGGTTAACCTACACCTACCTACTGCTGAGGTACACCAATAAAATTGGTCAACTGTATGTATTCGATTATGGATTACTATAATATCTTCTTCAGTTCATAATTAGTGAATTTATATCAGGAACGAGATACCTTACATAGGATGTGATGCATGACCTTCATTATAAATTCATATATGAAGGTGACCACAAACACCTTTCAAGTTAATCCGGGAAATCAGGGCCGTGTTCTTTGGAACGATATAGTAGGCTCGCTAGATCCTAATTTTCATATTCTATATTCCAATATTATGTATTTTGAATCACTTTCACACACTGGGTTCAGATTTAGTGCTAATTTGTTCGGATTGTATCGAGTTTCCTTCAATTTTTAATGGATCATTATGTTAAACCGGGCATGACCCGAAATTCTAATAGAAAAATTAAACATTGGTGCTTTGGTCCCGAGACTGATATAATTCAACTTCACGACGGTAATCAAACCCGATTAATAAAACAATGTCAACTATTTTGTAAGTCTCCAAAATGCAATCATACGTACACAATAATTCTTACTGTAAACATAGATAACAGATGTTGGAGTTCTATATGAGTAGAGTAGATGAGATTTTTGTTAGGCATACATAGTCTGCAGATGGACAACATTTAAACCTTAATGTTACATACTAAGTGATGAGTAAGTTATTGCATCATATCTTATGGTAAGAATCAATTGATGTGGGCCTTCCTCATACTCCAAGCCTTGAGCTCTAAAACATGAACACTCTTTCTTCCATTGTTGAAGGCAAACATGTGGGCCTCACTTTTCAGAGCATTCATGGGATAAACCCTTGAACTAATACAACTCTTACCTTTCATCCCAAAACTCTCCACCACTGAATGATCTATCTGTAACGTAATGATATAAATTAACGATGAGTATCACAAATAGTAAGCCTCAAAATTCGATTTTATGTAATGGTTAGAGTAGGTGTTTCAAAGAAAATATAAGTTGAACACGAGACCTCTTAATAGAATCTTAAATCAGACACCACTACAGTATTAGCTATTAAGGCGCTAGTAAACTTACAAGGCTCCTTAGTGACAATTTCTCATGTAATGGATCCACATCCACAAATGCTCCGTAGGATGTCTTGTCTGTTTTTTCATTGAGAGACGACCTATAGATAAACAAGAAGTTTATTAGTATTATAACTCGATATGAAATTAGGAATCAACATGAAATAAAATAATGAAAATAATAAATGGCTTCGAAATACTCCTTTTGTAGTATGATAATCAGAACCTGGATTGATCACTGCACATCAGTACTAAATATTTGTCTTGCCCTCTGAATATTCTAAAGAACACTGATGTATATTCTTGCAAATCTTTTGAAGCCAAAACTTTCAATCCAAATGGCCCTATGCCTCCTCGATTTGACGCATCCAATTTGTTACATAGAAGATGAGGATTTGTCCGATTTGCGTCCAATATAGGCTCAGCTTCCTCCAGATTCGATACTTCAAATGTTATATCAACATCTGCCTATAGATTATCACGTTGAAATGAAGACGAAAATGAGAACTTGAAATATGTTATGATATCATTGTTATAGCTAGATGTTTTCGTTCAGAATAAAGGCATACTTGTGCAGCTGTGACACCTTCAATTTCATGCATTGATCCTCCCCTCATAAGTTTACTCTGCCAATGAACTTCATTGCTTCTTAACGTTTCGATTTCTTGGATTGGCCAGAGAACTAATTGTTTCCCTGATTTATCGAGCCATATCGTCCTTGGAATCGCCTGCAAATCATGAATTCTTTTGATACATCTCTTCAAATCGAAAATGTCACTCGTTGCAACTAGTGATATATTGCATGATCATAGAGTCTGTGTATATATACCTGAATACCAGACCAACCCTGTTTGATATATTCTTGTTGAGGCAAAGATTCATTAATCCAACCCCACAAAATCCTACGTTTCTTCTCGTTGTCATAAAAACTCTTGGAAGCATAAAACTTGCCATAATCATATCTTAATCCAGAGTCATTGTCCACAAAGCCTTTATCAGGGGTGTAAACATCTTTTTTCCTATCATAACTTCCAATTGTGTAATAATCATGTGCTGTATCTTGTAAACTTAGTTTAAATATAAGCTTAATCCCAAAACCACTCAATTTTGATGTATCTAATCCGTTTTCGCTAGTTGTCGAAACAGGGTAAAAATCAGGGCACTCCCACATTCCAACTCTTTCTTTTGAATGAAATAGACGCTTAGAGATATTCCAATTGATGAAATCTTTGCTTTTGTATAAAATAGCCACCCCTTTATCGTTTCTTTTGCTTCCGATCACTGTCCTCCAATGACCATCTTTCGCGTCTAGCCAGGCCGTGGTGGGGTCCCGAAACGAAGATGCATCGATTCTGTTTTCTGAAGTTGGTTTTATCAACGGATTATGAGACGATTTAACCCATTGTTTGAGGTATGGGTCAGATAGAATCTTGGGGAAGGCTACATTTTGAACCTGGTTTTTTCTTGAATCTATACCAGTGTACAATAAGGCTGGTTTTCCATTTGGGAGTATGGTGGCGGAGCCTGACCAACAGCCGTTGATATCGGCGTCCGGGGCGGAAGGACGGAGGGCAGGCTCATGGGGTGTCCAGTTGATTAGATCCTGTGATGTTGAGTGCCCCCAAGATATGTTTGTTTGACTAAAATCTGGACCATCAGGGTTGAATTGGTAGAAGAAATGGTATAGTCCCTTGTATATCATAGGCCCTGTAATAGTTGTAGAAGTGGATATAGAATATTTGATGATGTCAAGTACACGTTTATAAATTTGTAGGAACTATATTTAAGTAACAAAATTATCATTTATCTTAAATTGATTATTAATTGGTTAAGTTGACAGAGTAATATAGGTGGAACGAGAATTTAATTTAAGAACTACAATTTCTAAAATGTAATACGTGTTTTAAAGTGATGTTTTTTTCCCATAACATAGTAGTAACATTTTAAAGTATGACCAACATAAAATCTCTATTAACCCATAATAAATAGTAGTCGGAACGTTTTGTCGATATGTGTTCAATATTGATATATAGTACTATAAAATACTCCCTCCGTCCCTAAAAGATTGTCACATTTTGACTTTTGGTGGTCAACAAAACACGATTTAAAACATAAATATCTATTATTCTACATGCAAAAAGATTATAAAAAGTTAATATTTCAAAAATATATATTGAGACGAATCTAACAAGGTCCCACAAGACCATATTATTTCTTATCGTTTAATGGGAATTCATGATCTAATTTTGTACTATTTGACTACCAAAAGTCAAAATGTGACAATCTTTTAGGGACGGAGGGAGTAACATTTTAAATATTCATTGAACACCCCTTCTAGTTTCTGATATGGTGCCAGCCTGCCAGGGCAACAGCATGCCAAAAAAGTTAACCATTAGTATCAAATAACTCACCATTGGGATCTGCAATAAAGTCAAATAATTCAAAATTAGACTTGGTTAAAATAACAACAAAATGGGATTGCATTACATTTAACATTGAAGTAATGTATGAAAATAGCATTTCAAATGTAATTTTACCATTCATCCAGTTCTTGGGGGGTTGAAAATGAAAGGATGTTCTATAAGTTTGGTTTGGTGTAGCTCGTTTCAACTCCTTTACGAGTTCTTGATTAACGACGCGAGACGCTTGAAGACTTGTTTGACTTAGCATCAATAAACAAATGCATAATAATAGAAAACAAGAATGACTACATGCCATGGTTGCTGATGGCTTGTGAATATTGTTTGATATTTTAATGATAGAAAGTTCGATTATTTATATAAGTTGTTGGATGGAATATAGTAGTGTGAATCTTGAGATGGACCAATGATGAGGGAGAGAATACAATATCGAACACGTAAGAATATTGTTGAATTGAGTGTTGAGCATTTCCAATTTGAGTTAAAAAAATGTCCAATTCAGGCTTACTTTATCAAGTTGTTCCTGTATGGAATTTGTACTAATAATTAAATCAGTAGTAGTTAATTATTAATAGTCAGCATGATTTATTTTTTAACAGTTAAGCTACCTCGGGTGGAAGAATGTGTATAACGTGATTATCGAAAGTGGAGGTATCCAATTCCTTGGTAACTAGCAAGAGACCACCATTAATAGAATGAGCATCATTGCATATATAAGATTCATCTCCCAACCAATACTATGGGAACAACTAAATAGGGAGACAATCAATAATGAAAATTGAGCCCAAAGCTAAGATATGGTGATATAGCATGAGTCAACATCAACATAATCTTGTTCATCATTCATCTGTTATCATCACAATATGCATACACTGAGTTCATAAGCTGGACCAATTCGAATGTTATTGCTCATATGTTCTTTTATAATGCATGCCCTTATTAAAGTGTCGTGCATAAACCCACATGTATGCTCGTTATGTAATAAGTGGATGGTCGGCAGTTTGATGAAGATGCAGTAAATTTGCCGACTTCCAAGTTAAATGACTTTCCTGTGAAATATATATATATAGGTGTCCTTATCCGAATATTGTATGTCCACAATCAAGAATATGCTCTGGTTGTTCCATCATATTCTTGATGTTGAGTGTTCGATCTGCAAACAGAATGTGGAAGACATTCTTTCAGATCGATAACGATGGGATATGGGAACTGCTTACCTCCCTTTACATGATAATGATGAGAACGGTCATACGTCATAGGATGTAGTCGCGGAACGGGATGTTGTATGATCACATAAATAACAAATGTAGCAGTATCGAACAAAATAACAGAGCTAGGCGAATGTGCAAAATGCTTTTATTTTCGAAAGCTACACTCCAACACTATAATGCAACTTCGTTCCACTATTCAGGACTAATTGGCACTTACGTCATCGTTAGAATTGTTTTTCAAAAGTTTGTTAGGCTAAGTCCTTAGATCGAGCACCACCAGTCCACCACCATGTATCTTTTATTAAAGGGAAAGGACAAAGCGCATTGCATTGGAAGCTAAGTTATCCTGATATAGCATCAACCATATGAATTACAGTGAACATTCAGTGATGCCAACAATGAGTTCATTAGATGGTCCAATCCGAATATTCATCATATCTTCTTTCGGGATTGCGCTACTACACATGTCCTTAAACAAGAGGAGTATGTAAAGAATTGGCACTTTAATTTCCTCAAGAGGTATGCAATTGAAAGATACATAGAATTAGGTTTCCTTTATATAGTAAACAGTGTAAAATATACCCTCTAAGTTGGTTCCATCATTTATTATTATCAATGTAAAGTATTCGATCCTTTCTAAGTAGGACCCACAAAGTAAACTTTGGACTGACGCAAATAGTATGCGTAAAATTATGATATTGATGAAATAGAAAAACGTAACTTCTTTTACTTGATAGTGTAAATTAAGAAGTTCGGGTATGTTTTTTTTTTTTTTTGTAAATTAGCGATGGAGGTGAATTTCGAACCCAGGATCTTTTGGTCACTAGTAAGAGTCTTTTCCACTAGGCTATTCGATTAATTCTCGTGTACTTATTTTTGAATACTCGTAGGCTGTAGTGGGTTCAATCTCATGGAAGTGGCCCAGGGACGGCCCATTTTGTAGTCAACTAAAGACTTAAGTAGTCCAATCACCATTCACCAAATATCATATTTGCGGCCTGGTGGCTGCTAGTGCTAACCGATTAACAGTTTGGGCTGAACTGAGATTCCTAGTTTAAATTACATGACATTATCAAAAGGCCTAAAACTATATAGTTATGTTTCTTATTGTTGGGAGTGGGGAGATAATTGTCAAAATAATATGTGTAACTTGCACGTCATTTAAATATCAGGTCTGTGCGAATGTTTTGATATTTGACCGAACGACATGAGTGCAACAACAAATTTGGAACAAAAAATTATTTTTAAAACTTAATATTTATTTAATATTGTGATACCCGGCCCAAAGTGGGCAAAGTGATATGTTTGATTGATACTACGCATACAATCAAGATACATCTTCTTTTTGGTAGCCCCAACTCATAAGACCTCAAAAGTTAATCGTGCTTGACCTGGAGTAATTTCGGGGCGAGGCGTTACAGATATTGGTTGAAAATGTGCACTTTAGTCTCTATTTCCATCAAAACTTAACGTTTCCGTTAACTAAGAGACTACGATGCAACTTTTCCACCAATATTATACCATTTGTACCAATCTTACATTTAGATGAAACTAAAGTGCAACTTACATATATTATTTGAGATCACCTACCAATTATCTCGGTTTATGGTAAAACGAAAGTCTAACACCTCATTCTTTTGGTGCAAGATTTACTATGACTATTTCATGTGTCCATAGATTTGTAGCTACTACAGTTCCCAGTAAATTAAATGGCATAAATATTGGTTGTAACATGGAGTGGATGTAATTGCAGGACTTGTTATAGCATATCTGAGGAAATTCATCAATAATTTATCCAGAAACATTAATTCATCTAAGATAGGTCTCGTGGTTGAGCAGTCCAATTGAAAGAATGTTTCTCTTTATTTGTGAAAATGTCCTGCATTAAACCATTTATGTCAGCTTCTTCACTCTTAAATCATAATCTTCAAGGGACCTACTTAACATATTACAAAGAAAGAAAGAAAAAAAAGTGGTGGCACATCAAAGGGTCCCAACGAATTTCAAAATCTGTATATGATAAAGTTGAGTAAATTTTTCAATGTCATATAGTTAAATTTGGTGAATCTCTTGATTACTAATATGATTGTGCTCAATAAGATTTGCTTCAAGATGTCTTTTTCACTTCGACATAAACCATAACACTTCATACTTAACATTGTTACAACCAATTTATGAGCCTCATTCATTACAAAATCTTTGGAGAATAGAAGGTTGACTTGCATCTCGAAAGTGATTGTAGACAGCAATTGCAGTTTAAAATGGGTGCAGGATTTTCAAGATATCTCAATTTCGATTCCGATCAATGTTTCGTCACTCACATTTACGTGCAGGCACAAGTTTGTTTTAGTTTAAGGTGTTTCGATTTTAACCGTAAAAAAATTTGAACAAACTAGTTAATAAGTTAACTTATTCGCATTATAGAGATTTTTTATTCAAGTTTTACGAACTGTAATATTTTGTTATTAGCATCTTAGCACCTTCAAATAACGCTAACAGAAATTTAGTATATATTTCAAATCACCAATGCAAATGAATTAAATCCACCCGTATGCTTGCCAATTAATTTGCACTTCAAATATTTTGCCCTCATCGCTGAATCTGGCTAAAAAAAAATCAATCAAAAAATGATAATGAAGTAGGACCAGTAGTACATATCTCAATGATTTAAGGTGTGAAAGCTCTTTTGATATTGTGTTGCCCCCTCGTGAACTTTCCTATGTCTCGTCTGCTGCTGGTCCCGACCCTCTGGCTCGCTAAACCTCTTTCATACACGGACCAGTTCTTCCATTATCATTATCAAAAATTCATCCTTCCCTCAAAATTATTAATTTATTATTCTCTACTTCTCGAATTGTAAGAAAGAGGTTTTGGTTTTTGGGGCCAAATTATGAAAGTTTTAACTATAAATTCTCATTAGACGTTAAGATAATCCTACATATTCATCTAATCCTTGCTGACTTTAGAATCGGAGTGTCGCTTTGCCGGTATAACGGAACCTTAGCTCTGAATTTCAGCTGACTCCCAAGTGCGCCCAAATGCTTCTTAGAGAACCATATCTACCAAGTAAAATTAGGCTCCGCCAGTTTAGAACGAAAAACAGTTGATCCTTCACCTTCCTTGACGATTTCAACATGAGCAATCCTAGAAGAGAGTGGACCATCAATTTTTAAATTTTTATAATTTGTACTTACATTGAAAATTGTATCTCGTTAATCGTAATACCCAAATAAAAATAAGAATTTAGGAACGATGGAGTACTAAACACTTTATAAAATATTTTGAGATAAACAATCGATTAGTGTATTAAATTACCAAATACTCCTGTACATCACGTATGTGTTTGCATTTAACCACGCCTATCGATTACTATATCATATGTTTATGAACATAGTAAATTGGAATATCGTAACAGTTATTTTATTAATATACTTTATTTAGTAAATTATATTTTATTTATAATTGATCATCATCAAGTTGAATTTAGAATTTGAACCAGTTATTGACTAAGTGAGTTAACTTGACATTAGACTATGACTTAAACTAAACAGGTGAAGATAGAGCACTTAATCAAGAAGAATCCATAGCTTGATTAGTCGTCGAGTTGAGCTAAAATATTTTCCATCTTTGATTGCAATCAGTTCCATGCAAAACTGTAGTATAAATGACTAATCGTATTATTGTTCAAAATAAAAACATATATATTGCATCACCCAAAAATACTTTTGAGTTTCAAATCATCAAAGTGTTTCTCTAAATGCAAATCACAAAATACGAAATCTTATAGTAAATTACTAATATATATATAGATAAAGTTACAACTTACAACAACATATTCCGATATTTTTTGTCAGAAGTTTTTATATAGGTTAGATGTCATCGTGAAGAGAATAACTACAGCCTATATATTGGGGTCAAAGACAAAATTGTGATCTAGTGTATTTAAAATTTGATAAATAAAATAAATTTATTTCGTCCACTCAATTTTTTAATATTAAACTACTAGTATTCAGATTATAAATTTTATGAATTGATTCCCCTAATGGTCCGATCTGTTTGGTCGGGGTTAATATAGGTGAGCATAAAATTTAATAACTACGGAATTAAGGTGTGTATAAGTGAATGTGCTAAAATTTAATAATTACTCCCTCCGTCTCTAAAAGATTGATACATTTTCACTTTTGTGGTCAAATTTTAGAAAGTTTGATCAAGAATTCTCATTAAACGGTAAGATAAAATATAGTCATGTGACATCTTGTTAGATTTGTCTTAATATATATTTTTGAAATATCAACTTTTTAAATCTAAATCAGTAACTAATTTTCAAAGACCTCAATCCTAACGGACCATTAATCTCATTTTCCGTCTCCATTCCCAAAGAAAAGGTTCCTCTATTTCCTTCCCCTCCTATCCTAAACCGATGGAACGAAGACTTGGAAGGATAGAGCAAGTAGGTCAAGCACTTGTATTTATGAGTCCTATTCACGAGTCACATAACCACAACCACAAGCCCATCGTAGACAATATATATCTAAGTGTAGGATTTGTAGGCATCATTCATTCCCTACCGTGAAATTTGGAGCCATCGACTCAAATTTCCGGTCTTCATTTTTCAACTATTGTCTCCAATTATCTCTCACTGATTGACTCATCAGATAAAGCTCTACTTTCCAATTTTTTATCATGTAGCCTCTGAACTTCTTTTCCAAAAGTAACCCCTATCTTTCAACTCTTCTTCTAGCTACACCTAAACTTACTGACATTGTAATTATCTTCAATTAATCATTCTTCTTTCATTTCACCCTTTTTATTGTAACTTGGACTTATTTTTACTTTTTCTTATAAATTAGCGATGAAGAAAAATATTACAAATAACGAATATAGAATTTATTAACTAACACTCCCTCCATCTCTAAAAGATTGTCACATTTTGACTTTTGTTAGTCAAACATTATAAAATTTGATCATATGAATTCTCATTAAACGATAAGAAATAATATAGTTTTGTGGGACCTTGTTAGATTCGTCTCAATATATATTTTTGAAATATTAACTTTTCATAATCTTTTCGCATGTAGAATAATAGATATTTATGTTCTAAATCGTGTTTTGTTGACCATCAAAAATCAAAATATGACAATCTTTTAAGGATAGAGTAAGTACTATCTAATAAACAGTTATAATGAAAATATAAGATAAATTGTTTCCAACAAAATTTAAACACAAAGCTTCCTCTTTAAAAACTTAATCGAATGGAACCAGACTATTAATATAATGACTGTAGTTGAAATGAATTATCAATGTTAATGAATGAGATACATTCAATATACAAGTGAACCTTTCATTTTCAGTTTGGGTCAAACAATTTGCACCATAGTTTATGGTATGTTACATGATACTTAGCTGGACTATGCTGATATACATTAATCTAATACAGTTCTACTAATAAATAAGGTGTATCTCATTTTGTTTGTCCCACTTATATACTTTCATCCCATCAAGAAAAACAAGGGATTAAGCTTAAACCCAATAACGCGAAAATGCTCATCTCACTTTTTAACAAGCTTAATCCGATTGAAAGAAACCAAGACAAATTAAATGTAAGTAAATTTCGAATTAATTAATTGAGTTTGTTACAAAGGTCTTGATAATAATTATAAGAAAGGTTTGGGTTATTATGTCGATAAGATTGACACTATGAGTCCCATGACACAGTTTATCAATTGATAAATGATTAGAATGTTGAGAATCAACAACCTCGCCACTTCACATAATCTGGATTCGACTTTCACAAGGAACGAATTTTTTATTGAAGAAATTGTTAACAAGTAAAATAAGCCCTAATCCTCTTATAAGGTGAGACATACTCTAAGGTAACAGTGTAGAGGACGACCATTAACAATTTCACACTTTTAAAATTAACATTATGAAACAATAACGATCAATAATTCGAGTTGAAGAAATCGGTTCAAAACATAGAAACATCAACTTTCACACATGCCTCACCCGCCTACTCTGTAGCACAATTATTTCATCAATGTACAACATTATTGTTTGTACTTCGTATTACGCCTACAAAATTTGAAAAAAAATCACAGTAGTCAAGTAAGAACAAGTGTGACAAATATCTCCATAGATATATAACTTCAATTTCCTGTGGAATACATCGATAACTTCCCCGAGAGAATATTATCTAGAAATTCAGAGTCACTGATCTCTAATGATATTATATTTTTACATCCATGACGATAAATAAAATGTTACGCAGAAATTCTTGTAACATCTGTATAATTACTCAGACAATGTTTTATGTTTTGATTCAAAATATCCTGGGCCGATTTAATCGAGACATGAGGAATAATATAAATTATAATATTAAAATGATAGAAATGAGGTGTGAGATTGATACATACATGTTGCTTGGGGACTTGGGTTGAGCAAGATCCCATAAATAAAGATAGATTATTGAGATCGAACAAGATAATGACAAAAGGAGACTCATGTTTTTTGCATAATTGTCTGCAAACTCTAATAAGAGACATCGACATACACATGCAAGAACATCACCACCATGTTGGCATGTTATATCTATATGTATCATATTATCATACTCTCAGATTATATATAAATAAATTATGTCCAACTGCACATTCATATTACACTTTCATAATATTATTATAACAACTGAAAATATTGTATAATTATGTAAGATCTATCTTCATGATATGCCTGCTATCTCCGGGTGTATTATTGCACTAATCAATTAGTCAATTACCGAGTATTCTATTAATTATTAGGTGAGCGTCGTTTAAGTGCTTCTTAGATGACGCTTTCTTAATTACGTTGTTTAAATTAATAAATGCCTTTTTAATTTGTAGTAGATCTATCTTTAGCTTCATTCTTGATTCGTGAGAATATCGACTTCCGATGTGGTATGTGGTATGTGCATCTTAATATCGGCGGAATTTTCCTCGCCGGTATTATATGCGGAACAACATCAGCAGGATTATGCGTGCTTCATTAATTCGGACTTGACAATAGATGGAGTAGCTCAAAATCGATCTTATATATTGACTCGAGAAGACATCAACTTTCGATATGGAATATGCACCTGCTCATTTTTTTCCTGGAGTGAGTATGTGGTAATTTTGTGCTCAAGAACAAATGAACTAAAACTGATAATCATTGAATGATTCAACAAATTGTTAATTAAAACGAAGAATGATGATAAGAAATTAAAACAAAGTGCAAGACACCGTAAACGACCCAAGTCTCCAAACGTCAACTACATGAAACTATTGCTGAAAGAAACGTGAAGCTAGCCGGCATCATATACTCATGTAGGCCTCTCTTTCTTTTATTTTTCTTCTATCCTCTACTTGATAACCAGGACGGCTCACCTAAACTTTTATAATTATCTCTTAAATCATTATCGAGCTGGTATCCGTTTACCTAGATAATCACGTATAAACGAGTCGTGTTCTAACCAATATCAAGTGTTTATACTTTACATAATCGGATAATTACGTGACTGTTTCAGATATTGAACTAATAAACTTTCTGCTCGAATCTAACTCGATAATCAGTGATTAGATGATCGAATAGACGTTTGAGTTGAATATCAAACAGGTATGTGGTCACTTCAGTTCACGAGAGGGGCAAATAAACAAATTGGAATAAATAAATGAACTAGTGTATTTATCAAGTTGAAATAATCAATGATTCAATCATGTAGGTTGTAAATGTAAAAACACATAGGGAAGCGAGAAGGGGGTCTACTAGATAGTAGCTTAGGGGTGAAAAAAATAAGCACATCAACATCATATACAGTCTTTGTATATACAGATCAAATTCCATTTTTAACATGGTTTCCTTTTCCAGTTACCTTTACGAGAGAGGGGAAAGTTGGTGATATTAAGAAAAAGGAATGGAGGAAAAAAAACAAAACAACTTTCATAAATATTAAAGGCTCAAGTGAAAAAGATGAAAGAGTAATTATGACATAATTGTTAAAATAGTCTCGGATTATATGAGCAGTTGTATTTTTGCTCATTTAAATGTGAGGTCTGCATAAATTGTAAGTCCATGATAGGGGTCGAAAAGATACACCGTGGTCATTCTTTTGGCGAAAACGTTAACCAAATTATGTCACACGTTAGTTGTGTTATATAGGAATATTTTTTGAAAAATAATTCAAGAAGATAAGCATACAACTAATATGTGTTTGGTACTCTGATATGCTAAATGGGAGAATTAGAGAAGTAATCATAAACGAACTATCAAGTTGTAGAAGTGTTAATACTCCTTTGCTTCCTTCAAAAAATGACCAGGTTTTTTTCTTCCAGATTATATAAACTTACAACTAATCCTTGATACTATATGTAATCTTAATATTTGATTTTAACTTTATTAGAAGTTTTTATAGAAAAAATCTACTCTCTGAATGTTATGATGGAGTATTTTGTTTGGGTTCAATTATACAACCATCTAAATCAACCCTGTCAAATAACATAAATATCAGATTTGTACTACATGATTTTATAATATGACAATATAATTATATTATCTGTATTATTATAGTACATTTTATGAATCTAAAATTTTATTTTCTTCCCCCTTTAAACTCCCATGCTACCAAACATGGGATAAAGACAGAAGGTGGAGGTCAGAGTTGGCATTTGGTTTCTTGAGGATTACAATTACAAACTCATCTCCTCTCTCATCCACATCTCTCTCTCCCCCTCTCTCTCCCTCTCTCTCTCTCTCACTCTCTCAGCCTGCTCTAGAAAAACATTGTTCCTCTTTTAAGACACTATTATTGGATTTTCTTGAATTTAGAAATAAACAAAGGCCTTTGAAACATGAAGAAGAAAGTTTAGGACTTTGGTTCTTGACTCACATTTATTAGGTACCCCCCCCCCCCCTCTCCCCCCCTCTCTCTTTCCTGAGCTTAGTTTTATATAAACAAGGTTGTTTTTCTGTCTCATCTAGATTGAAGAAGCTGTTAAAAGTGGTTCCAGGTGCAAACTTGACTCAAAATGCATACCACTCTACTTAATATATACTCATTTACAACTTTATTGTCCACTTTCACCAATTGAAACCTTTTTATCTATTTTTTGGATTTATCTTTGTGTCACACAAATATTATTATATCCTCCTTATCTTTCACTTCAAAAAGTGCTACATATTAAGAGATCTCTGCCATATGATTTTTTATTTAACTTTTGCTTTTCTTATAATTGTCTTTATAGAATTTGCAAGAAAATGATGAAAGATCTCATAATCCAACAACAACAACAACAGCAGCAAGTTCATTTGGATGAAAACATGTCCAATTTGACTTCAGCATCTGGTGAAGCAAGTGGTTCATCTGGAACCAGAAATGAAGATGCCAATGGAGGCCTCCTTTATCCTCAGCAATATTACCTTTCTGCCCCTCCTCCATCTCAAACTCAACCTCCCAAGAAGAAAAGAAATCTACCAGGCAATCCAGGTATGTAAACCCGAGACCTCGTCATTGCAACTAATATATCGAGATTTGTCTGATTAATTACCAACAGTACTTTCTAATTATTGATTGTGTTTTCTCTCATTACATATGTATGTATATATTCAGACCCTGAATCAGAAGTGATTGCTTTATCACCAAAGACTCTAATGGCAACAAACAGATTTGTATGTGAGGTCTGTAAGAAGGGATTTCAAAGGGACCAAAATCTACAGCTTCACAGAAGAGGGCACAATCTGCCATGGAAGCTGAAACAGAGAAACAGCAAAGAAGTAATCAGGAGGAAAGTTTATGTGTGCCCAGAAGCAAGCTGTGTTCATCATGACCCTTCAAGAGCTCTAGGAGATTTAACAGGAATCAAGAAACACTTTTGCAGGAAACATGGTGAGAAAAAATGGAAATGTGAGAAATGTTCAAAAAGATATGCTGTTCAATCAGATTGGAAAGCTCATTCTAAAACCTGTGGCACTAGAGAATATAGGTGTGACTGTGGAACCCTTTTCTCAAGGTAAATTAAATCAACCTCAACTTTATTCAAATATCATTTCTTACAACATTTCTTCATCAGATTCAAGAAAATACAGTAAGAATGTCTAGCTTTTTTACTAATTAACATAACAACAGTCAACATATGCTATGTATTTTCTCTTTCTTTCTGCAAATCTACAAAGTTGTCATCTTTTCAACTTTTCTTAATGATTTCTGTGGCCTATTACCTATGATATGAAAGTGGATAATTTCAATTCTTTTTATTACAATTCAACTAAATGAATAAATTAGACAAAAAAAATCCAATTTTTAATCTTTCTTGATTGATAATTCATAATTTTGTTTGTGTTTGGTAATAACAGGAGGGATAGTTTCATAACTCACAGAGCTTTCTGTGATGCACTAGCTGAAGAGAGTGCAAGAGCAACCATAACCCAAAACACAAATCCAATTTTCCAAACTCAACCAATAACAGCCCATCATCATATAAACAATTTCCAAATTCAGAATCAATTTCATCATCCATTTGCAGCACTGAAAAAAGAACCACAAACAACATTTGGCTTGATGAATCAAGAATTTCCTCCTCAATGGTTAACCAATTGCCCACAACAAGTACTAGGATTAAATCAAGAATTCGAAAACCACGAAAGGGGAAACCCTAACCCTAGTAATAATAATATTCTTGGTGCAAATCTTCCTCCACCTCATCCATACCACCCAACATCATCACCAGCTTCATTATACACATCTGCAACTGCATTGCTGCAAAAAGCAGCTCAAATAGGAGCAACCATGAGCAGCAAACAAGCTTGTGCATCAGCTCCAGCAATGGGGGGGACCCACCAAGGTAATCACATGTCTACTGATGATTCAAATGTTGGTCTACATTTGTCTTCACGTGAAGAGTTTTCTTGTGAGGGGTTTGTCAACAATCTGGCATCATACGGGAATAAAGCTGCAGAAAGTACTGCAGCTATAGCTGCAGGTACACCACCACCTCCTAC
Organism: Echium plantagineum; assembly: GCA_003412495.2. Classification (NCBI taxonomy): domain Eukaryota; kingdom Viridiplantae; phylum Streptophyta; class Magnoliopsida; order Boraginales; family Boraginaceae; genus Echium; species Echium plantagineum. Next base: position 2,409,169 of record CM016564.1, on the reverse strand, counting down.
TTCTCTCCCTCAAGAAGACATGATGATGATGATGAATTCTTTGTCTTCTTCAAGCTTTGATGGGTCAGCATTTGAGGATGCTTTTGGTGCTGGCTTTTTCCTTAACAACAACAACACCAAGAAATACCATCAAGGCAACTTGCACGATGGCGGCCGAGGCGGGGGAGGTGGAGGTGGAAATGATGCAATGACAAGAGATTTTTTGGGTCTTAGACCAATGTCCCATAATGAAATATTCAGTATAGCTGGATTTGGAAATTGCATGAATAATAATTCATCATCTACAAGTGATCAACAAAGTGGAAACCAGCAGAAGCAATGGCAAGGTTAGATGATCAAAGGGGTTATGTTTTTTGTTAGTAATGTTTATTAAGTTTTTGTATCAATTTCATGATTTGAAAAAGGAAATACTGTTGCAAACCCTAATCTTAAAGCAATTTTGCTTATTAGCTTCCATTTAATGTTTTATTGTTATGTCCTTAATGGATGTAATAATATCAGTGTGTAGCTCATTATAAAATAAGATCAAATCCTACATTTCTGTCTTTTGATGTCATGATCGTATTCTATCTTATAACTTAATTAGCAAAAAGGAAAAATGTTACTAAGACATCTATGCAATATTTTGAGTTCCCAATTCTTGCATTTAGTAATGGTAATTTATTTTGAGACTTGATTTGTTACACTACCAATCAATCAATTATCAAATAAATTACATTTATGTTTTTAATATTGAGCAAATTGATGAATTGGTCCCCAAAAGTGGGTTCAGGTTGACATTTGATCATCGAAAGTACAAAAGTTGCAACTTAGTCCACGATATTGGCTAACTGTTGCAGATTCGTCCATAATTTAATTAAGGCGATAATTTTTAACGCCCCAATGGTGATTGTAGTCCACTCATAAGCTAACTTCTATTCTTATCATTCTAACTTATTAATAACACGTGTAACTCACGAGACGCATAGGTCATTATCATTGAAGAGCGTTGTTAAATTTTGGACCAATCTGCAACTGTTGGCCTATACCGTGGACTGATTTGCAATTTTTATACTTTCGGGGACTAAAAGGTAATCTGAATCCACTTTTGAGAACCATTTAAGTAATTTGCTCTTTTAATATTAGGCATAAATATGTACAAAAAACATACTTTGAAAATAAAGTGATGAGTAAAAGTGAGGCATTTAATTATGATATTTAATAGTTAGAGATCAAGATTCAAATTACTAAACTAATATGTGGAGGAAATAGTAGAAAGTAGGTTAAGATTTTCATTTGATCCTTAACCATAAAATTGCATATTAGCTCTCAGACTTGTACAAAATTACTATTTAGTTCAAAAATAGAAGGTTGGAGCAATTGACTTCCACTTACACTAAAAGAAATTTGTTAAGTTTTCAAGAACTCTCTTAATTTCTAGACTTATTTATCCCAATTTCATAGATTAATTTGTGAATTTTGACCTTTTAAGAACCAATGACAATTTTGATCTATTTTCTTGGAATATATATGTTATAAAAATGAGGGAGTTGTCGAATTGGTCCTTGAATTAATAGTTCCCCTAGTCGCTGGCAGAAAAAGAATATTTTGAGGTAAAACCATAAATTCGATCCCAATATGTTGAAGTATAGTATTTGAGATAGTTTAGCAGGTGAAAGGAGATCAAGCGATACTTATTATATGTAGAATGTCTTGAGTCAATCAAATAGCCTAGTGGAAAAGGCTCTTCCTAGTGACCAGAAGGTTCTGATTCAAAACTCACTTCATCGCTAATTTACAAAAATATGTACTTCCTTCATCCCTTTTTCTAATACCTATTTAATTTTCCACAAAGTTTAAGGAAAATTCATGCTCATCTCACAAATTTGTTCCCTCCAACTCTTCTTATTTAAATGGTTAAAATGGATACTTCAAATGAAATTTCTATTTTTGGAATATGGTTGGGATGGAGGGAGTATATATATATACATATGTAGAATGCTTTGGTATGTACCCACGTGGCACATATAAGATTTACAATTGGTTAGTAAAATGTATTAAGGACTTCCATATTTTTTACAACAAATTAATAGGAGTATATGTATATATATATAGTATAATTCAGTTTTGGATGGAAGGTTTAATAATAACTTAATATATTTTTTAGAGAAAATTCTTAAAGGGGATTTTTCTTCAGTTTTGTTGGAAACGTGATTTCTACAAGCACCAATCCTTTAAGATTTTCATATACTCCCCTATTTTGTTGGTTTGAGACATTCACTCTATAAATTTAGCACTTCACTTGTAACATTTAACAAGATGCGGGGAGTCGTATTCAAGTGAATTTATTTGACGCACTAATATATAGTGGGGTCGTAATGTTAATAGTTAATACTAAAACTTTGTATCACAATTATTTCTAATTTTTATCGCTAAAAAGTTATTTTAATGGGAAAACAATATAGTAATAATATTGATCACGCAAATAAATTTAAATGTGAAGATTAATTTATAAATAATTCCGAGCGAGTATAAGTTTAGTGAGGGTGCAAAGATATTTGAACACACGCCTTATAATAATAAGATTGATTGGGTAGTATATTTTAACGGTAGTAACAAAAAAAAGGCATGCATGCATATTTTTAATTATATGTTCGAACATGTCTGATGTCTGTAATGAGAATAAGTTGTTGAGGGAGATGAATTATTTAGTTCCTTTTCAGTATATATCTTCTACATATTGTCAACACTTAGGACCACATCATGTATATTCCGCAATATATTCCTAATTATTATATGTATATGGGTTTCCACTTGTTTCGATTTTTTGATTGCGTGATACTTTGGTCTTCTAGTACTTTAGATTGGTATATATGTTTAGATATTGAAATAAAATAAAATAATAATGTGCTTCCTCTATCCTTAATTGATAAAATTACTTAACTTTTTACAATTAATAAAGGAGGTACGTACAATTTAAAAATATAAATATCTCTTATTTTACACGAGTAAAAATAATACTTCCTCGGTTTTTTTTACTTGTCGTTCTAGCAAAAAATATTTGTTTTTATTTACTTGTCGTTTTACATTTTCAACACAATTTTTTATTTAGTTTTCCTATTTTGACCTTGTCATTAAATGAAAATATATATTATATTTTTGTCTTGGAACTTGAGATGTTATTGTTTATTCGTACAATAAATGAGGGTATACAAGTAAATAATATGAAATCCTTAATTCTTGTGCCAAAGCCGAAAACAACAAATAAAAAAAAGAGTACAAAATTAATATTTCAAAAATATGTATACTGAAAAAAATTTAATAATATCTCATATGACTATATTCTATCCAATTAACTAATGAAGAATCATTATGGAAGTTTTCATGACCCAATGTACCACTTTAATTTGATTTGTAACTCTATCAAATTTTAAGATATTGAAAATCCAACCTATATTTAAAATTATAACTTGTTTATTTGGTTTTTTGAAATTTATAAAATTAAATATCAATATTTCATATATTTGCATTGGTATGTTTATTATACATATTAGTAATAAAATAATTAAACAAGAGAAATTTATGAAATCAAAGTTTTATCTCTGTTTTTATTAAATTAAATTGAAGTAAAGGTAGTATAATTAATACGAATACCTATGATATGAGATGTTGACCTTCCAATAAAAGTGAAAGCAAGAAGTCATTGCCGTTTATGTTGTATTATGCCTTAATATGTTTGACTCGGTCTTTGGCAGGGTGGACTCGTGTGTTACCATATGGCATTAGATGACAATATAACATAAACATAAGCACATTATACTAATAAGATGAACTTAAATACTTAATTTATAGCAATAGATTCGATTATGTAGGTGTCTTTTAATAGAGTTAAAAAAGAATAGGATGGAAGATTAAATGGTGGATGCCATTTTGATATTTTTAAAATGGGTGATATATATTTATACAAAAAAAATCCCTTAAATGTAAAACAAAGTAGTCCACTCATCATATGATATTTTAAAATATGTCTCCATCAAAGGATATAATGATATTAATATGCAGTCAGTGGCGGACTCGTTTGAGTTTGCAGTCGTTCACTCGAACAATCACTTTTTTTTTATTGTAAAAAAAAAAAATTATATGTACAAAGGAAAAATTAATGTAAAAATTAACATTTAAATTTATATTTGAATATATTAAAGTATATAAAAAATACACTTCAAAAATTATACTGATTTCGAACAGATACTTTAAAACTTCTAGATCCGCCACTGTATGTAATGCATAACTCAACTGGTAAGAAATTAGAATTCTTTAATGAGTAAATATTGTATTAAAGTAGTCAAAGTAAAACTCTAGTTATCCGATTAACAAGAATGTATAAAAGACATTCAAGATGACGATTTCACCGTTTATATCATTTAAGGCGTCCCCGCTTAGCTAGTCCATCGTCCAACAGAGAAGTTGAATCCGGGATGTGCCTCTAGCGGCTTGGTACTCCACCTCAAGAGTGTCCAGAGAGGCTGGGTAACCACCCACAAGCTGATTCTCTCTTGAACAAATGCAGACTCATGCACCTGCAGTGAAGCGAACTCCCACACTTGTGGAGAAGTAGTGCACTCTTATAGTGAAATCCCTTACCATTTGAGCTATACTCGTGAGCACCGTTTATATGCCAATAGTGGATCATGTCATTCAACACGTCCCAAACATAGACAAAAAAAACACGACTGATGAATAGTCGACCTTGGCTCAAAAGTTCAGATCTGTCATCAACTCATCACATGATTTTAATAGCCCCTCTTTAATTTTTTGTTGATTTGTTTTCATATATTATGTCGATCAAGTTTATAGGTACTATGTAATATTTATTAGAACTTGTAAATTTATAAATTATACTCCCTTCGTCGCTAAAAGATTGTCACATTTTATCTTTTAGAGACGGAGGGAGTAACAAAAACCAATATACTATACTCGAAACTAAAACGAGCTATCCTTATTAACCAATGATTTCTTGTAAAACATTCGTAATATCGATTAGTTCTAACTTCAAATATAATATATTAGTGATGTGTTGAACAATAATGGTAATAAAGGGTGATTAATTAAGGTAATGGTCTAGTGTGTGAAAAGGCATTGGATCCTTTGGAGAAAAAAGATTCTGAAAGTGTGAAAATATAAGCAGAGATGAATATGCTGTTGATTTGTACTGAATAGAGAAGTAGCTAAAAAACAAGCGAAAAAAGTAGAGATTCTGTTTGACCCTTACTTGGCCTCAGACAATCACATGTGCTACTCAATCCCGAGGAACCTGTCCGATCCTACGCTTCATGCCATGTCTCAAACCTCTATTACTACCTTTAATACTCATTCATAGTAACTAATCTAATCGATACTTAGTTTACTGCTCCGGCTGATTAGTGATATCTGGAATAAGCACTTAATTTAGGCACGATAACTGGTATATCAGTAGTGCGTACTTCTCGATCGATCCTCTCGTATTAGAAAAAGGTCTCTTGAATTTGTAATAGGTCTCAATTTCGCTTCACGATAGAGGAGTATTTTCAAAATACTTATTCTATTATCAAGGATTGCAACGATTATTTATAAATTATATTAGCTGAGAAATTAAAAAAAAAAACATGTATATTGAGATTTTTAGATTGCAAGAAATCACAAGTAGCACCTAGGCCTGTAATCGAGTCAAATAATTGGGAAGTTTGGATTTGGCTTTAAAAATTAATAGGGGAGGTTTGATTTTGGTCTTATTTGGTCAAATGTTAAAACTAAAGGTGTGGCTTGAGTTTGAAGGTTCGAGCCGAACACGTTTCAAAACGTATGGCTTGGTAACAATTGGAAGAAAAATAAAAAACGAAAACATTATATGAACAAAAATACTGAAAAAATAACAATTGAAATCGTAATTGAAGCTACAATTAAATAAACAAAGGTGAGGGGGAGGGTGTTGAATATGGTGACTTGAATAGGCAGATTCACTAAGGAAACAATTGGAGCACAGGTTATTACCTTTAAAGTCATTTCTTGAGGGACAAGAAAGTGTATTAGGTAGTTAACTTATGTGGGCTTTTTGTTGTAGGAAAAGTATTTCCTTTTGGGTGTCTTAGTGAAGCCTATAAATAGGGGACTTTCTCCTTAGACTTGGATGAGCTGAAAAGAAGACTCAAAGAATAGATTTCCTAGGTTCAGAGAGAGACAAGATGTAGCTAATTACATAGGTTAAGAGTTCTGGAATAGAGAGTCTTATAATCATATTCTAGGAATAGTGTAGACTAGCGATTCTATTCATCTGAGATCTGATTGATCAACTCTGTAACCTGATCTTCCATTATAGTGAATTGTTTGTGGCTTGGAGCCCGTGGAGTAGTCCTAACACGTTGTTAGGGAGACCACGTTAAATTCTCTGGTGTTCTTTACTTTCGTGCACTTTACGTGATTCTTTGTCTAAGATTCGCATCTGATTTGTTAAATCGCTTCCGTTGTCATAACAGAGGGGAGGGGGTTTGGAGAATTGATGTGGATGATCGATGCCATGCGTCATGAGGGTGAGCGGGAGAACGGCTTTTGAGAAGAGAAGAGATGAGATGAGAGGTGACCGAAGGTGGGCGGGGGGGGGGGGGGGGGGGGCGATTTGGAGAGTGGAGATGAAAGAATGAGATGAGTACATAGAAGGGAATATATGTGGGTTGATAATGATTTTATCATTAAATAGATATATGGTAACCGAGCCGCACCTTTTCGCACCGTTTGGCTTGATTTGAAAAATATCCAATCTTAAGGTGTGGTTTGATATTTGAATAGTCGAATCGAGCTTCAAACCGCACCTTTTCGAGTCAAATACCTCGAGCTTTATCGAACCGAGACGTTCGCTCACAGGCCTAGTAGCACCCTCAAAGTTCTTTTGGAATGGGTGAAGGGACAAATGGTTTGGCAATCCTAAACGAGAAGATGAATGGATGGGATTATATAGGTAGAGACGAAACAAGAAAATGTTGCCAATTTGCATTTTAAGTTCATATTTATATGAAATAATAATCTTTACTTCTTTATTTTAGTTGTCTGTCATCGTAAATTTAAAAGTAAAAAGTTAAAAAGGATTACATACGTCAAAAGTAAAAAGTATAATATTTATATTCTTATTTTGAGTATACTAATTTGTTATATTATTCTTAGATTCATTATACAATTGTACGATATATTCAGAAATGCTTTATTTTAAAATTCAAAAATAGACAATCTTAAAAAATGTAGGGGTAATATAATGGTGTGTAAGGAATATGTGATTATTCGTAGTTGTGCCAATAAAACATTGAACGGCTTGTTTGTGTGGATGTCCTAATCTGCTAACAATTATATTCATTCGGTACTTATAACAAAGCATGATGATTAATCATCTTGCTTTCTAGTACTAACTTCATAGTCGTTATGTTCTTGTGTCGAATGTATAATACCCTGCAAAGTAATATTTACTTAGGTAAATCACATTTGACAACCCGTGTAATAGGATATAGTGTGATATACATAATAATGAAAGAATGCAAGTGTAACATCGTGAAAATATAAGATGAATTAATGGTGATTCGTTTAACACAATAAGATTGCATAATTGAAAGTTGAAACATAATTGTAAGATGATTACTGGAGATAGAGGAAAAAGAGCAAAGCCTTTTTGGGTTATAATGTTGAACATCTTGAATTATTGCTGCTCTCATCATATTGACCCTTGGGCCTTGGTACCAATAATTGCATCCAATTAAAAAACACTTTTTAACCAGAAATGTGCGTCAACACAATCATGCCAGAATTGACCAATGCTAGTAAAGTCCTCCTTTGTGTCCACCTCATAAATTTCATATCAAATTCACCTCAATTATTATCACTACAATAAACTTCTAACTTTTATTTTTCATCAACTTTTTGTTATTTTCCATAAATAACACTGCACAATAAAGATCATCATATGCTCCTCAAGTTAGTCAACAAGTAGGTAGGTATTTTTAAGAATCACATTGTATTTCACTCAATACTTAATAATCATCAAGAAATAGTAGTACGAAAAATTAAATTTATATTTCAATAAGTGAGTTTATAATATTGTATCCCTGTTTATGTCTACAAATAGAGTTTATTTTTTGCAATGATCTCATAGTACATCAAGTCATAGTGTTGCAACAGCACGTGATTCATAAGTCATTGCGAAATCCTAATAAATTAATTTTATTGTTAAGTATTAGCGCGAATTTTAGCAATTTTCTACTGAAAATGCAATTTTCAAATTTTTGAGTCATGTTTAGGAAAGAAAATTGGAGTTCCTTCTAGATTCTAGTTCGGCCGGTTACTGGCCGAAGAGGCCACGAGAAGACCAATCCACTGGGAGTTTGGCCAATCACAAAACACAACCTAAAATGGCATTTTCCAAAATGCTAAAATCCATCAATTATTAATGGCAAAATTAATTTATACACTATTTAGAAATCGCACATACACTATGACTGATTGTTACTGCAATATTACCATTTACAAGGACGCAAAATGCATACTTGGCTATCGCTCCAATTAACTCTCTATAAATATATCACTAACAGATTAAATTGCTATTGAAAATGCTAGTTTACGTATTCAACTATATTAATAACACATTCTATAGTCAATGCTATTATGTAGTAGTATATTATATAGTGTGGTGTGTCTATAAATATTCCTTAGTCTGCAAATACTATGTATATATACATGAAAGAGATACATATAAGCATGAGGCTAGGTAGGTAGCTATTAAGTAGGTGAATAAAATTATTACCAAAAGACGCATAAAATTGTTAGGTCAGTGATATTTTGTTGTCTTTGTAAGAATGAAGAATGAAGAGAAAGTAGATAGCATGAAGAAAAACACAATCACTCGCCTTCCTATGTAAGTATTTACCTGTTCTCATCATTTGTCATTTTCCTGTGTCAGATTTCTTATTTGCGTATCTCCATCAACCAAAATATATTATGTTTGCTTCATTTTTCAATTGCTAATATACTAATCAGATTATCAATCCACCACATAGCTTTGTATATATGTTTGCTTTCTCGACATTCGTATCTTTCTGTCTATCTATGTATTGAAATTTTTATTTGAGCTAATGGACTATTTGCTAGCACAAAATTGAATTAAGTTAGTATTTTGGTACATCGTTTAAATATTAAGATTTAGCCCCTCAAAGTAGCTATTCAGGTACTCTTTATGCCAATTTGGTTTGGTACGTAAACTACATAATTAAAGTTATTGTGAAATTGAGGACAAAATCACATTTATGTGACTAAAGTTCAACTTTTGAATTATCGAAAATCAAAATGCAATTTAATACATCTATTTGTAATCAGATTGACAACTAGAATATGTATTGGCAGTAACTGAACCCACAATCAATAGACCTTTAAACCTTCAACGACTAATGCAATTATCCGATGCTTCTAGTCTAGTGCATGCACCGGGTTCGAGTCTCTTTATAGGAAATCTCGTGTTCGATTCCCGCAGAGGAGTATATTTAAACATATTTCCTCTGCTTTCGTAATTACCTTTATAGCAACGACTAATGCAATTGAATGTTACTCTTTCCATTTTCTAAAATTAGGTTAAAGTGATAATTAAAAAAATGGAGGGTATTATGTACACATACTGACATTCATATAATTTGATAGACCACTGACTTTTCACTCCCTCCATCTCAATTTCAATCTATTAGTGGGCCTGAAAGATTTGGGTCCAACTTTCAAGTGTCCACAGTCCAATGATGATAGCCGGTGCCCGGTGGACGGTGGTGCGTGCTGGGTGTCTCATGGACAGGCCCCTTAGTCTGGTTCAAGCTTGGTCTACATCCACTAAGCCTACAGACGACCCTGGGCCCTGGCTGTTATTAAATGAGATGGACACGAACCAAGATATTGGGCTCCTGCCCGGTTAGAGCCCACTATATATTTGGTGGGTGTTCACTCCGGTTCGAGGCCCCTGCCTATGGAATATGGACTAATGCATAAGTTTGGCTCAAATTCTAATGTTATTGGCTCAGAAACCCGAATTTGTTTCAAATTCTTTGCCTCATAAATTATATACTCCCTCTTTCCTTGAATGATTAGTATATTTTGACTTTTATAGTCAACAAAATACGATTTAAAATGCACATATATCTTATTTTACATGTGAAAAAATTATAAAAAGTTAATATTTTAAAAATATATATTGAGACGAATCTACAAGATCTCACATGACTATCTGATTTCTTATCATTGAAGTCAAAATGTACCAATAATTTAAGAACGGATGGAATATTTGCTTATCCATCCTTTTAATGTTAATAACTGTATGACTAATACTCTATGTTCTGAGATAATGTAAGAGAAAGCTAATATGTTAGCTGAGTATGTAATTTATATATTTAATGTAATTGATAGCTGATCCAACTAAATTTAATATTCAGTTCGTCCCTAACCTTGACTCACTTTATAGTAAACGCAGGGAGAAAAAAAATTATTCAGACAGCTAAGTCTGAAAATGACATTTTGATTCCCACATATTATTATTAACTCAAGTGGGAAATTCTTAATAACCAAAAAAATTTAATTTCAAAACTCACTTCATCCTTAACAAATAACTCATTCTTAATAAAGAGGAACAAATACTTGAGTTGTGGCGCATTTGAACCTGAATGAAATATAAATTGATGGGTACTAGTATTAAAATCAACCGTGTAAAAGTTGGTAAACAATCTTTCTCAAGCTTCATTAAGAAGCATTTTTATTAACCCACCTAATTTCCCATGTTGACGTGGCAACATCCCATTCGACCTAAAATACATGTAAAATTTAATAAACATTATAATAATAAACTGAGCTTTGTATGAAAACAAATAAAGATTCAATCACTTAAACTCTACGTGTAGCCATGTCACAATTTTGTAAATAATGTCCTGTTTCTAATAACAATCTGTTTGAAAGTATTTGAGTATTTTTCATCAACAATAATATTTGTTTCTTCTCTGATTGTATAATTCCTAATATGATCCAAACAACAGTAATAACCAAAAATCATGTTTATATATATACCCCAAAGTAGTGCAAAAGATAACAAAAAAAAAAGAATATTGTATGAAAATCAAATTAAAAAATTCCTCGAACGTATAATAGTATCATCACGACCAAATTAACAATTAACTCTCATAAAGTCCAAGCTAAGATCTTGATCCTCGGATCCACCTTACACTTGATACCGGAAGTCTTGGCAGACGTGGCGGTTTTCCCCGTCGGAGCCGCCACTTGAGCCCCTTCACAAGTGACCCTGATCTTCATTCTCTTCGTTTTGAATGATCCAATCTTCGCTTTCACCTTAGTTTCCATCAAAATCTTCAATGCCAAACTCTTCTTGTTCTTAATATCATTTCTCAAAGTGGAAATATCACTGCTCTCCAAATTCTCACCACCAGAGCTTGCAACAACTGTTTTCAAAACTGTTGTGTTTTTCGAACCATGCACGAAGTTTTGAAACGACCCTTCACCAATCTTGACATCATTTGAAGTAGTAATCGATATCGAAAACGGATCATAAAAATACGTAATTCTCTCATTCGGGTTGCGAGTAGAGATGGTTAAGTTGAACCTTGAGGTCACAGAAGTTGAGGTGGTGTTGAACTGCGAGAGTTGGAGGTTGGAGACGGAGAAACTTGGTTTTTGTGGTCGGAATATTGCCCAGAAAATGACTCCGGCGATGGCGACAAGGAAGAGGAGAATGATGATTACGAGAGTTGTCCAGAGACAGCATCTACAGCAACAGCTTCTGCGGTGGCGAGGGGGTGGTTGTGGACGGTATCGAGGACGGAGGGGAGGTTTGTTGGTAGGAAAGGGATTGTTGACGGTGGTGGTGGTGGTGCCGCCGTTGGTAGCATTGAGAGGAACGGTGTCTTTGGTGGCGGCTGCTGGTTTGGATGCTGGGAAGACTCTGTCTGTCATGGCTACAAAATTCTTGTTTTGTTTTTTTGATATTTGGATTTTGGATGTGCTTCTTGTTGCTTGTTGAATATAAGGGGAAGAGTTATTGGACAAATATTTGGGACAAGAATATATTATATATACACAGTTTGGATGATATTTGTATATGTGAAAGAAATATAAGAAAAGAAATGAGGAAAATGCAAGGAAGGTAATTAGGCAATTGGAAAGCAGGCCAGAAGGTGTTAAATGTTAATTGATGGGAACTTTGTAACGAATATGTCCACCAATAAACCAAAAAAAATCAACCATGTATTTATGATACTTCACTCTTTAAATTGCTTCAAAGACTTGTAGAAAAGGAAAGATAGTTATTGCTCTTATAGGTGCTCAATTTTTATCCTCAACCACATAAAATAAGTAAATTGTTGAAATGATCCTCGAAAATGGGTTCAGGTTGCATTTTAGTTCTCGAAAATACAAAGTTGTAACTTAGTCCACGATATTGACCAATGCGTAAAATATTTGTGAAGGTCACAATGAAAAAAAAGCATGTACTCCCTCTTTCCCAAATTGTATTTCTCCTTCTAATTTTTTTTTTATCAAATTCTGAAAGTTTTGACCATGAATTTCATTAGCAGATAAGAAATAGTCATGTGAGATCTTGTTAGATTCGATTTAATATATATTTTTTGAAACATCAATTCTTTATAATTTTTACGTTTATAAAATAAGATATTTACATTTTAAGTCGTGTATCGATAATCATAAAAAGTTAAATAGAAATTAGAAAATTAGAAATTGTAAAGGAGGGAGTAATAAATTACAAAAAAAAAAAAAAGTGACGATGACTTGTAGAATAAGGTAGAAGTAACATGACAAGAGGGTGTGTTCTGGCCAATTGCCTTTCGGAATAAAAAATGATTTGTGCATAAGACACAAGAACAAATAAATAACAGTCAACCATGTGACTTAATTGATGATTAGGGGTAGGGTATTCATGTGCTTTAGGTAAGTTTGAGAGGAATTACGCGGCGAATTTGCTGGAATCCGGCTGTCTTGGGTCCACACTAGAGGTGTGGGTTATTGATAGCCCGTTGGTTGGCAAAAATTATTTTCACGATTTAGATATACACGATATGTATTTGTTAATGAAATTGAATATATATTTACATTAAAAAATAAACGCACAAAATTAAAATTGTGAAATAAGCGTCGAGAACATGTTTATGTTACGGACTTCACAATTTGAGGAACTAGGGTGGTTTTAATACCTCCACAATGAAAATCATTTCATGCAATCTTGAAAATTCCTTCTAAAATTTATGGAATTATTAATACTCCCTCCATCCCTTAATGTTTGTCCACTTTCCTTTTTTGAAAATCTCAAAATTGGGTAGCTTTTAGTTCAAAATTTTGGAGAGAAAATTGAAAATGTGAGATGAATTTAAAATTTTCTAAAACTTTGTGCAAAAGAAAATGAGACAAACAAATTGGGATGGAGTGAGTAGTACTTTCTGGTTTATGGATCGGACCGGTTATGGATTAACCGATAACCGGACCGGTTCCAACCGGTTTCGGTCCGGTTCTGAAATTCTACCCGATAACACTTTCGGTCCGGTTCCGGATGGACCGGAATTGGATCCGGTCCGGTCCCGGATTGGCTGAAAACCGGACCGATCCGGACCGGTAACAGCACTAACCAGAAGTTCGATCAATATAGTGAACACTGGGCAGAATCGCAGAACTTGATTTACTTCAAATGCTTTCTTCTACAGTCAGTGGAATGATTTTGGACTCAACTCATGGGCTAAATTTGATACTAAATCAGCTCTCGTCTCTCCCAGTAAGATTTGAATTGAGCTTATATATAGCTTGATACCGGTTTGGTTCTGTAATTACTTTGACAATTGATATAACAACAACAGATTACCATTTACCAGATACAACAATCACACTAGTAACTCGAAAGTAGCTCAAAGTCTTGATATGAAACCGTACATGTCTCAGTCGAGCCTTTCGAGCCAAATTCATTGTCTCCTTCTCTTTCATAGGTAAATCAATGTGTAATGTCATAGATGTAGTACTAAATAGTTGAAACCTCCATTTCAGGCAAGAATGATTTGATCAAACTGTGGTAAAAAAAACAAAAGAACATCCACAAAAGGATGATGCAATGATTAGACAATTATGTTGTAGGGAATACAACACAATCTGAAAAACCAACATTCCACTCTCCAGTTGGCAAGCCTATCTCTCTCTACATTTATCTGCTTGCTAAAAATATGATCATCACAACAAAAAAATACACTAAACAAATCACAACACACTTAATTTCCTCCTCAATTAACCATCACACCTTGTAGATCTATTTATACACCAGCTCCTCTTCCTAGTCTTTCTCTCAGTATCTTCACCCCCATGTACCTTCAATAATAAATTCACATTTCATTAGTACATCTATCAACATGGACATATGCCACGCCTTCGTTTTTAGTTTTTACCTATTTCGACATAAAACAAAATAGCATATCAAATGTAATTATCGTATGCTAAAATGTGAACATACCGGCCCATCATCATCACTGTAGCTTGAGGGTTGGTCCCCGGTGAGTTATAGAATGTTGATCCATCTATAACGCGAAGGCGTTCCACGCCCATAACTCTGTAATTGTTGTCCACAACCCGTCCCACCTGGCATCCGCCATGGTAGTGCCAAATTGTGACAACAGTGTCCTTACAGAACTGCTCAAGGGACTTTGTATCATTAGTATGTCTGGGAATCAAATTAACATTAGCCCTCACACTCATTTCAAGCAGTTGCTTGAATGTCTTTTTATCACACTGAGTGTAGTTGGCAAATGGCTTTGCCTTGATTACTTTTTCTATTATTCGTATGCCTTCAACACAACTCTGTAAATCTTGAGGGTGGCTGAAGTAATTGAAGGTGACATTTGGGTTGTCTGCTGGATTAGTGTTTACAAGGTTAAGGTGGCCGGTTGACAGTGGCCTAGCGATTTTTTCAAGAATGAAACCGCCTTTGAACACTTCACGTGGAAGATCTCGCTTGTTTTTCTTGTAAGCATTGATTGCTTCCCATGTTCTTTGTTTAGGAGGAATGGTCGAGAGCTGCCCAATCTAGCAGTAAATAAACCAAAAATAATATAAGAACAGATAGTCAGGAAATATAATGTACCTTAGCCGATCAAACATTCAATTCTGACAAGAAATTTAGCCTATCGAACATTCAATTCTGACAAGAAATTTCGGTATACTGACAAGTAACAACCACTAACCTCGGCTGAAAGGATACCATGATGACACTGAATGCTATCTTGTGATTGCCCAAATCCACTACTCGCTTCAACGTACACGCCCTTTTTGGTTATTCCAACTGTTTGAATGAGTGATTGCTTAACAGGCCTCTCAGTTGGAACAAAAATTGTATTCAGGGGATTATCAGACATGCCCTTCCCGACAAACTCATTATCAAGCACCACAGGAATGTTCAATCTCTGAAGATCAGCCTTTGGTCCGATCCCACTGAGCAACATCATCTGAGGGCTCCCAATTGCTCCAGACGTCAATATGATGTTACTGCTCGCCCTCTTCGAGAGAAATGCCTGATGCAAATCTCCATTTTCATCTTTAAAAATCACCCCCAGAGCCTTGGGCACCTTCCCTGCACCAGACACGAAAACGCCTCTAATCAGCAATCAGAAGTAATAGCATTCCAACAACCTGAACACAAAAGTAACTACTAAATACGAAAATAGACCTTTTGTATCAAATACAATCTTTTGGGCAGTGGCATGGATCAAAACTTTGAGCTTCTTGGGGTTGGCTGAGGCTAAAAGCTGCGCTGCAGTAGAACGACGCCCAAACCTATCGAAAATCGTTCCGCCAACCTTGGTTCCATAGACATGATCATAGGTGAATCCATTATATGGGGAGACCCCGGCTTCAACTAAACCGTCCATCACAGCTCTCTGCCATGGTGCAAGTTCAGGCCAACGAACAATTTGCTTCTCGATCCACGGGTACGATTCGTTAACCAGTTTGGCATCCCAACCAACTTCCTTGATAAAACTGCAGCAATTTGAACAGCAAAAACTCATTTATTTAGAAAATTACTTCTCCGTTTTTTAGTAGTAGTAAATTAATGCATGTGATCATATAATTTGAAACATTTACCACCTAATCATCAACCCGAGTGTAACAGAAAGGTAAACAACATTAATTTCTCAGTGGCCAAGAGTTAATAATCAATACAGTAAGAAAGGGGGGGGGGGGGGGGGGTAATATTAAATCATGAATATTGTGGCAGTGTAGTTGATGAAAACATCAAATGCAGTCATAATAAAGTTCACATGCATGTCAATGCTAGACTATTGATTTAGGTGTCACAATCCTAATAATCACGAATTTCTGGTTATGATCATTTATCACTAACTCAATCTCTGAGGCCCCGCTTTGGCAGGAGTCTTTTCAAAGACACGAGACACGTTGAGATTGGTATTGCAGTGACAACATTAAATTAGTAAAAAAAAGGAAAAACGTTTGATCTCTTTAAGTTCCATCACCCTATATCTACTCGAAAAACGGAAAGTACCCCGAATGAAGGGTGTTAATAATTAATTTGACAATGCACATACCTTGAGCCAGCTCTAGTGTAGAAGCCAGCATTGATACAAGTACCCCCTCCAAGGACCCTGGCTCGAGAATTCAAGACACCGTCATTCGAAACGAAGAATTGGGAGGCAGAAGTAGGTGAAGTGTCCGCTAACGAAATGTGGAAGTTTTGCATTAAGGACACATTAACGTTGCCAAACGGCACACCACCTCTTTCTAGTAACAACACATTGAACTTTTGTGACAATGTTGCTGCTAATGGACAACCTGCGGTACCACCTCCCACAATTATGTAATCATAGTAAAATTTGTCACCACTGTTGTTGTTGTGACGATTTGACCACGACGAACTTGATTGTGACGACGATGACGACGATGGTGACGAAGATGATGAGAAGGAGCTCGCTGATTTTATGAATGGATAAAGTTGTTGCCACGGTATTTGAGTACCTGCCAACAAAAACATTAATTCGTTGTTTGTCACAAAAGCAATTATGACGGAGTTATTGTTACTGTTAGCATGAATTAATAAAATAATTACAAAAGCTGACGATTGTTGGGTGGCTTGCAGAGAATTAATGTCACTCGGCAATATGCCAGTGACTAATTACTTCGTATAGCATATATTAATGCGTCACGTAATTTTCAAACATGGCTTAGGAAGGAGTATTGTACAACACACCCCTCATTCACCATCAATTACTAGAATTCAATAATAAGAAGAAAAAAAATTAAAGAGTAATCATAAACATAAACAGGCATCGATGGAAATATAATGCCACGAATTGAATGAAATGGAGAGAAATCCGAAGAAGAATAATAGAAACTTTTTCGTGATTTCTATCAAATTTGGATGTTTTTTCAATCTTTTAATGTGACTATTAATACCTTTAACGAGATCTTTATTAAGTACTCACTATGTTTTGTAGGGACAACAAACATATAGGCTCTCATACCAATTTAACGCACTTGGATATTATTATCATTAATCCGATTGTATTACTTATCAATAATAGAACAGATTACTCTTTGACTAAGACTCATAGTCACTCCTCCAATAGTGTTACAAAAAATACTTGATTCATTGTATATTAAGTACTACTATGAATTAGGTAATACTACTTTTTATAATTATGAATTATTTATTAAATTATTAATGTACATATAATTTTGTAATAAGTATACAAAATGAGGCATAAAAACATGACAGAAAAATTGTCACTTTGTCCAACAAAATGTCAAACATTAGAGGTTTTAATTTAGTGGGGGCTTGGTGGGGGAGGGGTTGATAAAAGTCATAAAACATAAGCCCAAAAAAGATTTGAGATGAGAGAAATTTGAAGTAAGTTAAACAACACTTCATAATATATCAATGGCAGTCATATTTTGCCATCCATTTGCTTCTACAATTGTTTTTCTTGGATCATCAAGAACTTGATTTGGTTGGTTCAATTGCCAAAAATAATATTGAATCAAATACATAGCCAACTTGAGCATCATTACATGTCTATATAACATCTCAAATGAAGTACATATTATTCATACAAAGTGATCATTTATATCTAAAGAAGGAAAAAGGAACACACAGTTTTTCAAAAATTGATTGTATTAAACCACCCAATTTTGGGACTAGGAAGCATACATTGATCTCAATGTAATCATACTTGAAACATACTCAATTACATTTTTCCATACAAGAAAAACAAATCATACTCACTAAAAACAGAGGAAGCAAACAATTTTTAGCAAAGAGAAAGCAAGAAACAGAGAAAACCAACACATTTTGTCTAAGAGCAAGAAATGAAGCAAAGGCAAATCAAGTAGGAAGAAGCAAGACACCACCACTAGGATTAGCCTAGTGATCACCGGTTCAGGTTCGATTACTTACAATGATAAGGGTCGAATTAAAAGGAAAAAAAAGGAAGCAAGCAAGTAAGAAAGAATACAAACCTTGCACAAAGAAGGAGGTAGTGAAGAGCAATATGAGCAAAGAGAAGAGGAAAAGCTTGAAAGATGAACCAATAAGCAAAGCCATTGATCTATCAGAAGGCAGATCAAATAAACAAAGAAAAAGAGCAATGAGTAGCTACCCCTTCAAAGCTCACTAAGATGTGTCTACCTCTGGTTGGTCTTGTTCTTTGTGTAAAATCATACTCTATTTATATATACAAACATATAGACACATGGGGATGTGTATATTGTATTTACCATGCATACATTTAATACAACACAAAAAGAGACTAAAAAAAAGGGTATTTCTAAAGTTTTAATTATAAAAAATAAAACTGAAAAAAGAGTTGTAATGACAATAATTAGAAAGTGGTAGAAATGTGATACTAAGAATAGCATTTATTAGCATAGATAACCCAACTAGAAGGTGTCCCTCATTGATGAAAATGAATTAATAGGCACAGTTGGAGAGGGGGGAAATGAATGCATGCATCATCACCATTGGATCATTTTTCTTTCAACTTATTTTGACATCCATTCACTTCATTGTAGTAGTTGTAGACTTGATAAAAGAAACAGTACATGTACAACATGGACAGCTAAGAACAATAAACCCAAAATTGCTCAACTTTCTTAGTATTCATTCATTCTGCTTTTCTACACTAGATTCAAGAGCTAATTACTCATTTGGTGTCACACGAAGCACTTTAATCGTCGGTAGTTACATTATTACAGATAAGTCCTTAAATGAGACACGAGTGTAACAATATAGTCCTAAAATTGACAAATGTTACAGTTACAGTGTCATCCCCAATAATATAGTGATGAAAGTCCAACAATTATCACTTGCAAAGACTATATTAAAACTCTCGTATCACTCATTTACAATAATATAGCTATTTATAACTGAACTGCAACTTCCCTCACAATCTAAAACTAAATTGATAATTATGTTGTAGATTCAACAATTAAAATGTTTGAGGTGATCAAATTGTTCAATGCATGGACATACACATATATATATATATATATATATATATATATATATATATATATATATATATATATATATATATATATATTATATATATAAGATTTTTGGGACTATCATCTACTTTAATGTAGAATCACATAGACTTAAAATAAATTTTTATATTAATCTCAATTTACTTGCTCACTTGAAATCAATTTTATAATAATATTATATTGTTTTTATTGTGAATTGATTTAAAATGGATGTGACATTTTGACAATATCTCCATAGATTTGAATCCAATTGAAAATGACGATGTCAAGTTCAACACTTGAACTGAATGGAATTGAGAGACAAAAACATTAAATCTGATTGAGAGTATAGCATATTAGCATAGCAGAGTACGAATTTACATTAAGTACTACTTACAAAGTTGCAGATCTTGAGATCTTGAGTAGTTGACTGTAAGCTGGAATGAGTACGTAGAGCTCCTTCATATACTTGTGGACTCCATATACTAATCTGCTTTAATTATTTCTACTAAATTTCCCAACTATATATTCATACTGTAGCTAATCTATCTATGCTGCATAAGCCTGCATTTCTACATTGCTCTATAACCAAACGTTCAAAGTTTTTTGGGCAATCGATTACTCAATTTATCTAAATTTCTTATTTCAATCTATCTATTTTAATTTTGCTAATATTCGATCACTGAACAATAAGGTTTTATTAAAAAAAGTCACTCTACGTTTTTTCAATTCGGACCATTTTATAAGTTTTAATATGAGCATTATAGTCTTTTTCACAATATCCTCATCTTCATCCATTCATTTTATGTTATCCAACTCCTTTTTTCCCACCTCTCCACCAAATTCAATCCCAAGGACACCTAATCAATCGAAAAAACCCAAAGTATCAAACAATCAACACACTAAACAATCAAACAATCATCACGAGTAACATATATTTTTATTATAGTTTTCGGTATCATTATGAAAATACATGTACTCCACCGATATTCTTTCAGAATTTCTTAGTATTCTGAATGATGATAATCTCAAAGGTGATTGCTCAAATGATCCCAGTAGATAGGTCGTTGTTGTATCTTGGTCCTCATGAATAATACCGATGTACAAGTGGTTCCCTCTAAGTGTGTAATTGATGCGGAAATGGTCCCTAAATTAATGGTTAAAATGTTTTTGAAGCATTTTTTTAATCTCGATAAATATTTGAGATAAATAATAATTATATTTTCAATTTTGTGTCATCTTCCTTACTTTCCTCTCCGCCCCTATTAGAATTGCCATAAGTACTACACTTAAAGATAAGAGGATTAAATTATTATAATATAGTTTTCTATACATAATGTCTAAGGGCCAAAAGAGCCACATGACAACTTCTCATTTTTCTTTTCAATTAGTTATTTATATACAAAAAAGAAAAAATTGACTACCCCCCCCCCCCCCCCTTTTAAAAAAGAGGATGAACAAAATAAAAAAAATTACAACTACCTAACATTTCAATTTTTATAACTAATTAAAGAACTACTCCATTCCATCACCATAGTATTTACCTTAGTCAAAATATTTTATTTACAATATTTTCATTTTTTTAATATATGAATAAATATATATAGTACAATACTTCAAAAAATATAATTTTAATATTAATATATATGCATAAAACCATTATACTGTATAATAAGATAATATGCATATATTTTGGTGTACACAAATAACTAATATTCTTAATTTGGTATGTTAGATACAGTCCAAAATTGATGATTCTGAGGGCTATGTGCCAGTGTTCTCTACGCTAACGCCTAACGCTATGTTCACCTTACAAGCTTCACTCCCGATTATTCTCAACCACACATTTGGTTGGACAACCTTTTAATTTTAGTCATTACTAATACTTAAATTACAATTTAAACTATCCATAAAATTCAAAAACGAATTTGATCCCATGTTTGATAATGTTCCCAGTCCCACCCTCCTAAAATGATGGGTACAAAACTATAATTTTGATATTATCATGGACTTTTGTGCTCTCCTTTTTACTATATCAAGCATCAATAAAAAAATGGCAACCCAACCATTAATTGCATCAAGCCATACACATTACATACCATAACTCCACAACTATATTCTTATTGGAAAACATTTCTATTAATTGCAAAAGAAATAAAGGACAATAATTGGTTCTATTGGTATTTCAATCAATACATTTTTAGTAACTAAAGTAATAATATTATGTAATATGCTAATCTGAGAGAAAATAAATCAGATAAAGGAAGTGGACCATATCAATAATAAGCAATTGATTGGAGACCTTCTTCATATCTTTTCGGTGTATGTCAGATCTTCCCAGTGCGCTCTCAACATATTGAATCATTGCTCGATTAAAAATTAAACCGTAGCAGGTAATGGAACCACAATAACTGCAGTTTCTAGATGCCCATTTCGTGCTCTTGTATGTTCTCTCTAACCATTCATCACTCATTTACCTTTTAAGATGTATTCTTTAAGGAAAATGTAATGCATCGCTAAAACTTGTTTTAAAATCGCACAAACTTAAGCATCAGAATATAATTAACGAACATATATACAATGATTGTTGATCCTGTATGTAGTATGTCGGAAACTTAAACTGATACCCGACAAGAGAAAGTCCAGAATTGCATGTATGTGTCCGCACGCATCACCAATCGCGATCGCTCTAATTAGTGAAGTTTTTGCTAATGGAATAGAACCAAAACTACTATCATGTTAATCGTAAAGTAAATTGATGATCAGCTGAGCACATTTCTCGATTTACGTTCTTCTAGGACAGGAATGTCCAAGGGCCATTAATGTGACAATTTCTCACGCTAGCTTACGTTAATTTTAAGTAAATTAAGAACATAATATCCATGAAAATAAATGTTTGCACCCAAGTGTTGGTCATTTGCAATAAGATGGAGAAATGAAAGCAAGCACAATGTCTTTGTCAGGCTGATTGTAAAATTCAACATTTTTGTAGTATTTTGTTGATTATATATACATGCAAGCTTCAATATAAATTTAGAAGATGCATATAATAACATGCTACAACTCATCAACTAATAACTACTTTAGCAGATCTCTTGACCTGGATTTACATAAATGCTTTTATTCATGTACTTTAAACTTGTCATATACAGGCCATATATATTTATATATTGACCATACACGAATAATAAACAATAAACAATAAACATTATAAGCAAGCTGACCTATCTTTATTGACTCACCCTGTCACCCAGGAACGTAAATACACTGATCCATATACAAATTACACAAATAAAGATGCAAAAAATTGGATTACCACTCTTGTTAATATTCATTATGTTTATTTTTTATTTTTTTAGTTGACGTTTTATAGTTTCGAGGTAATATTTAAAGAATTTTTCTTCTTAAGTCCCTATTTAATGTCTTCAAAGTAGAATATCAATAAATTTTTTCTTTTTTTTGTAAATTACCTAGCGATGAAGCGAGTTTCGAACCCAAGACCTTCTGATCACTAGCATGAGTCTTTTCCACTAGGCTATTTGATACTAATTGTTGATTATTTATTAATTAGCTAGGGATAATATACGAGTAACAATGTAACATTTATTGTTTCTTGATTGACATGAAAAGAGCTATATAATGATAATTAAAAGAAAAAGAAAGAAATATTATAGTGGGCGAATAAATCAGATGGAATATGTGTAAATGTATAGTGATAACCAAGTATAATTGATACACGACAAATAAGGAAAAACATAATAAGAAAGATCACAAAAAATTCTAGCGGTATATGTGACTATTAAATTCTTCTACTCCGTATCTTCTTACAAAAATAAAAATAAAAATAATGGCAAAATCATGTCTTTTCGTTTTCATGCACGATCGACGAATAGAGATGGTGGATTCATGTTAGAAATAAATAAAAAAGAGGGACATAGCTAAACTAAGTAATCGTAAAAATTACTTTCCTGTTCTTAAATAGTGAATGGTTCGTCCATGTACCATCTTTGTTGAGTTATTGTCGAAATGAATAGTGTCATAATTTGGTAATATTTCACGTGTTTGTCAAATCATTCTCAACTAGTTTGGTTGAGACATAACATTCAATTCGATCATTTTAATGATTTTCTTGCTTAAATGGTTTTCCGTATATATATATAGTACGAAATTGTAAATATATAAAATTGTAAATACACTGGCCTAATATGTCACATTTCCTCCGTTTTTCTCTATTTGTATTTTTTATCATTTATACATAGATTAAAGAAGAAGAAAAATAGTTAAAAGGTATTCATTTCATCCTTAAATGATTGTCACATTTTGATTTTTGGTGGTCAACAAAACAGGATTTAAAATGTAAATATCTATTATTTTACATACGAAAAAATTATAAAAAGTTGATATCTCAAAAATATATATTGAGACGAATTCAACAAGGTCTTACAATGTTATATTACTTCTTATCGTTTAATGAGAATTCATAATCAAATTTTGTTATGTTTGACCAACAAAAGTCAAAATGAGACAATCTTATAGGGATGAAGGTAGTATATTGAAAATGTCAATTCACAATAAGTTATGCTAGAAACACAAATATTTTAAAACAAAAAATTTAAGTTAAAAGTATAAATGAAAAATAACGAAAGGAGTACAAGCTAAGCCATAGTTAGAATGTATGTAGTTCCAAGAAGAGCTAGTACTTCTCATTGAAAAATTGTACACCGTTTATCAAATATGGATATATGTATTTCAGTCAAACTTTATCATATATTATCTCCGTTTTTTTTTATTTGTATTTTTAATTTTAACTTTGTTTTGAAATACTTGTTTTTTAGATCGTAATTAACTGTAAATTTATATTTTCAATGTATTTTTCTTTTTAGTTACTTTTGCTTATGATGAATTTATCAATCAATTAATTATGTAGTTTCAATCGATTGTCATTTTATTATTTTAATATAATTTTTGGTTACTTTTTACTTTCTTAATTTATGTGTAAGTGATTAGGATGACAAATAAAAAAAATGGAGAAAGTATTGAAGTGTGAATTGTTAGTGATAGTAATAAGGGTTTTTTGTCGGGGACATCACCTACTTTTTACCTATGTCACCAATTGATCACTCACTTTTCAAAGTGTCCTGGTTGATCACTCGCTTTTTAAAAAGTGTCTCTTTTGGTCAGTCGACCACTTTTCCGGGTGATCAACTGCCGGTCAACTCACGTGGCAGCCATGTGCGCCTTTAGTAAGGTTATTTTAGTCATTTCAAGTTGAATTTGGCCCAAACTTTTCAATTAATTACGTATTTTGCCTCAATTTTATGGTTAATTATAATTTGACCTCAAAATTAATTGAAAATTTTGGTCAATTAATTGAAAATTTTGGGGTCAAATTGTAATTAACCATAAAACTGGGGCCAAATACATAATTATTTGAAAATTTTGGGCCAAATAAGTAATTAATTGAAAATTTTGGGCCAAATTCAACTTGAAATGACTAAAATAACCTTACTAAAGGCGCACATGGGTGCCACGTGAGTTGACCGAGAGTTGACCACCCGGAAAAGTGGTCGACTGACCAAAAAATACACTTTTTAAAAAGTGAGTGATCAACCAGGACACTTTGAAAAGTGAGTGGTCAACTGGTGACATAGGTAAAAAGTAGGTGATGTCCCCGGCCAAAAACCCTAATAATAATCACTAACACAACTATGCAACATCCCATAAAGTAGTAGTAAAAAAGTGCAAAATCATTAATTTAAACTAATTAATCAACCAACTCTAAGTTATATGTAGTATATTTATGTGGTAGACGAAGACACATGTCACATATTCGCTGAATCTATTCCAAGGTATAAACTCCTTCCACTATTTCCTTATTGACAGCATATGACATGTGTTCGATCCATTTGTCAACGTACCATGAAACTGTTTGTTGAATCTACGCGTGCAACATGCGTTCGACTTATATCTAGACCTCAAGCGACATATAATCAATATATTTATCGACCAACCATAGTGAAAGCATGAATCAATTGGCCATCAAAATGTCTAAAACAGTGCATGTGGTTGGTATATATCTCTAACTCATTATTATATGTGTGACCGATTCATTAATCAATTCTTTTTATATTATCAAATTCACATAACACGCATTTCAGATGTGTTTCGTCCATACATTCACTAAGGTCAAAATGGGAAGAAATTAATGTTTCAAAAAGAAACACCTTAAAAGTATATGGCATGTATTCTCATGTTCAATGTTTGGTGTCTTAGAATAAATTGTCTTGAAAATAGAGAAATTATGTGAAACGGCTTGCCCTTTTATCAACTTACCCCTCAAATATTTTGACTAAAATGGCATTTTGGGCATATAAAATGACTAAAGTATCTTTCAAAGGGTACTCTCATTTTACCAAAATATTTAAAGGTAATTTAGTCATTTTATATGCTCAAAGTTTCATTTTAGCCAAAATATTTTGAGGAATGCTCTAAGTTGATAAAAGATGTCAATTTAAAAAATATCTCCTTAAAAATATGTGACATGTATTCCAGTATATAAATAAATCGATCATAGATACAACAAATAAGATTATGAGATTAACGCTTTCGTGATATGACAATAATCATAAGATTTCAAGAACCAATATAATCCTCAAATTTGTTTCCAATAACTAGTTACCTACTCGTGGATCATGTCAATCCACCAGAAAATAGTAGTCGTATTTAGTCTTCCATAACAAGTTGGTGCATCTTCTGCAAATGGCATGCATCAACTCAAAAGAAACTGCATCATCAGTCGCTTCATTGAATAATATGAGCTGGTTACCATTCGAATAGGCAATTTTCGAAGTAAGACAACCCTTTGATTTCACAACTAAATATATTGATTTATACACTCGTGGTCCAAGAGCTTTTAGTAATTGATTACCATCACTTTATGTCGTCCGGTTTCTTTTTTACCTACCGAAAAGTTATGGCTTATTAATAGTGATGGTACACCGAGTTAGGTAACCCGTTACTCACTCGAGCATGTTGAACTCTTCAAGCTAGAATATTATTTCAAGTAAAAGTGGAATTCTTTGTAGAGTTCCTTGTCCTGTAATACCATTTTGACATTTCACATTACAACGTAGAACATAAAGTATAAATTTTTTTGTAATAAATATACACTCCGTATAATGCATATAGCATATTTGTATTACTCAGCCTCATATGACAAAAAGAAAGGTGAGGACAAACAAGAAACCAATTTCCATGGAAGGCGATCAAACATGACAAACAAAAAAATACAAAGTGGTAAGCAAAATTATCGTGAGGGAAGAAACCTATAACTATGCAACTCTTCAAACCTAATAAATTCAGTGCATTCAACTATGATTTTCAGTCTTCTCGTTCTCGGCCTCTTCATATGCTCGATCCTGAATTTAGAATCCTCAAGGGACTTTGCAAAAGGCGATAATACCAGTAGAATACAAGTGCTCTATTAACATGAAGGTTACATTGCTTTGTCATGTATTGAGGGGCTGGAGTGTTCGGTCAAATTTTCTGAAGTGACTGCAGAGGTACCACTCGATGATGGCACATCACCGCCATTGTGGAAGCTCCTTGATGGAGGAGCCTGATTTTGCTGGGGGGTAGGGTTAATTTGTTTCTGGCCTTCTTCGGCTAGTTTTCTTAGGAGATTCATAACCGTCGGAAGGAACTTGGTTGATAAAGAGAGAATCCCTGGAAGCTGTTGGCATATAAGCAAGCATTAGGCATCAAATACTTATACATGAGGAAAGTTTGGGATCAACAACAGAAATGTCTAATAAACTCGCCCTTGAACCTACAGGAATCCGCATTACCTTAAAGGATAAAACACACACACACACAAACTACCAAGCTCATTTGATGGTAATATATTCTATAATTCAACAACCTCTTTGTTGCCTTAGGGATAAGGTTGCGTACTATCAAACTCCTCCCTCTGCTTAGGAAGGATCTTCTTGAGATGCATTGGGGCATATCATGTAATGAGTCGGAACAAACTTTAACATATTTTATCCTTAATTTTTTAGGCATGTTCTTGCCTTTCTATCTACAGTTCAAACTACAGAGACTCACCATTTCTTAGTGACTGCATCTTTCACTACTAGCTACAACATTGATATCCTTCAAACAACGTATAAAAAGAACCAAAGTAACCACTTTTAATAGAGCCAATGTACGAAATTAATAGGCATGATAAAGGAATCAAGAAGGTTCAGTGTACAGTATTGTAAATATAGTCGAATGTGGCAAACTACCTAACAGAGACCAGTCTGACCAGAAGATGATCACTTAAGAAAATGTAGAAATCAAGTTTCTAATGACTCAACCTTCTCCAATAACATGTTAACATGTGCATAAGAAGTAGACAAGATAGGAAACTCCACAATCATATAGGTTATAAATTCAACGAATTAAAACTCAAATGTTACTAAAAAAACCAATCAGCGAGAAAGTCAGTTCAGATGATTAGTGTAAAACTGAAGGAACTTAATACTTACTGCACCATTGCGAAATTCATTAGAGATGTCCATCTGCACCCACAGTGCCTTTACAAGAAGATAGCCAACAAAGATGATGCCAAGATACAAGGGATTTCTGCCACGAAGACAAGATATATGCGTTAAACACTAGTAGATCACAGAGCCTATATCACAATGTCACAAGCTATGGAAATATGAATGGAACATATGTCATTTTCTGAGATAGAGCAAAAGACATATACACCACCCAGGAATAGATTCTCGTGTTTCCTTCTCGGGGGTGTTTTCGTGGTAGGGTGGAAGAGGAGACAAACCTTAACAGTGTCATGAACTCATTAAATCCAAGAATCACCAAGGCAGCAATTGCCCATGGTGGTGGTAACCAGTTGTTATTTCGCTTGCTAGCCTCCTGCAAATTAAACCAATAAAACACAGTTAGAATGTTGGTACCTCAACGATTCAAAAGATGGAGAAGACTAGATTTGATCAAGCCCAAATTTTGTACATGGCACTGAAATTGTTTGACATAGTTCAAGTTTTAGTGACAAAAGACAGTTTATGCATGGCACTGAATATTTGACATAGTTTTTGTTGAAGAATCTCAGCAGATTCACAGTTGAACTGCTTACGGAAAAGCAAAATGAGACATAATAAATAAAAATATGGACTCGAAAAAATCTTGCCTGCGCAGTAATGGCTTGAGTTACAGTGTATTCAGTCTCCGCTTTGAATTGCCTCCACAGTGTCTTGCATTGAACAGGAGTTATCAAAGTTTTCCCTGCAGGAACCTGGAATAAAGATAGTAAATGAAACAAGCTAAGCTTACGAGCATTTATTCTTTAACTTTAACTTACTAAAATATACAGTAAGTTTAAGAAACTGACAAAACATGCCCCGGGTACATCCTTCAGAAATATGAGATTTTATAACATGTACCAGGCATCAAATTTAAGCAAATAGAAGAAAATAAAGCAGTACGACTGCAAAATTAGTAGCCTGCGAATTTTCCCGATACACTGCAGAATTAGTGGGAAAATCGCCCCTATCAAGTTTAACAGCTCGACTGAGAGACACAAGGGAAACCATCACACCGTACTGGTAATTAAATCACCGAAACAGATTAATAGGAACAATAAGATTGAAGAATCTATGAGACATAAACACTACCACACTAAAAAATTAACAATAATCATCTCAATACAAGTAGATGAGTTTGCACATGCATTTACTCTATACACCAATTTAAGCATTCATATAATAGTGGTCAAGGAGCGATGTTAAATTATTAAAAAAATGAAATTCAAATAGAAAGTTTCAGCTAATTACCTCATCCCAAGTGCTTGAGGCAAGAGGGTCAGGTAACGTGGTGCTCTTATCAGCAGCACCAGCTGATCTATTTTCCACGAGAGCTAGAGCTAGAGTTTTTCCAATATTATCAGGATCGTTCTCCAAACGTATAGCAGCCACAACAGACAGTAACTTTAGGGACTGTTGGAAAGAAAGCATAACATATCTTAGCAGAGTTGAAACAAGGTGGGGTGATAATTATTCAACAAATATTTGAGCATGCCATACAGAAGAGCGCGCAGTCTTGGTGATAGCTCGGATGTCTTCCTTCCCAGTCCATACTCGAGGCATAGAGTCGGAGTCATGGCTAAACAGTGTAGAAAACCTGCCAATGAAAGAGTAGGGTGAGTATTACTCTAGAAATGTCAATTTCAAAATTATGCTAACTCAAATAGTTTAGCACCTGTCTTTCATCCTTATTAAAACCCTTCCAGCTTCGTCTCGTGCCTTTCCTTCAACCACTCCTCTTGCATGATCCCTCAACCTCAAAATCATCTTTTCTCTAGAAAGTTCATCCAGCTCAAAACCAGAAAGGCCAGCAGAAAATCCAGAGACAGCAACCTCAGTCTCACGCAGAAAAAGCTTCCTTATAGCTGGCCATGTGTCGTCACCAGCTTCATCTAATAGAGCCTCAACTGGTCCAGAGAGTGCTCCAATTAATTTTTTCTGCATGGAACATGAGAAATATATCAATATTTCTTTTACAAAATTATTGAATGACACAAATTTGGCATGGACCTTGTTATACATGTAGCTGCAAGATGGAAAGTGGAGTAGGACAAGAACATGTCATGTGTACTTCATTTAGATGAAAACTGAAAATTCCAAACACATTCTCTGAAAGTAGCAAGATAGAGATTTCATCTTTCAATATTATATAGTCAAAGTTGGCCTACTGTTCGATGACATTACAAAATCACAACATAATGCATACTCCCATCATGTCAACAAATAGTTTTTAGCATCTCAGACATCATAAAGTATTCGATGGGACAATAGAGAGGATCCAAATGCAATGTTCCATGAAACTCTTTACCTCATAGATACAAGTAAGTTCAGTCAGTTTGGTTGAGCGCACTGCCTCAATATGTGCCTCTATATCTCGCTTTAGCTTGTCCCTCGCCTTTGACGTATCCCAATTCGCTTGGGTTATGGATGCATCTGCAGGATAACGGGAACAGTTCACAAGGGACCTTTTAGGTTTGCACAGAGTGACTCTTAGTTGCTTGCCTCGAGAATTATAGTGTACAATCAATAAGCCAAATTTAGTGTGTACTGCAGGACTCAGTTCATCATTGAGATATCCTACTATAATGAGAGTGTGAGACTAATAACAGCTAAGAATATAAGTAAAATCACTAATCTTCAACCTAAAAAGAACCTGTATAAGAGAAAGTAACAAAAAGATGTTGGTTATTACCAAAAGAAGAGCAGAGCTTCGTTATCATACCTAGACATCCTTCATCAAACTGAGACATAACAAAGTCGGTACATTCACGTCCAGCCAAAGCAAAGTCACTTCCTTCATTTAGTTTACCATCAAACACTTGTTTAAATGTTTCCAGTGTTCCAGCCCGCAGATGACTCAACATTGATAAGTAAGCCGGTTGAACAAGCTAATATATTGTAAGAAATGAGCATAAATAAGATAAAACATGCTTACTGCTTCTTCATTCTTATATTTAGAACCAACTAAATCACATATACAAATGACTGGCACAATCTAATAAATCACAAAGATGTTATACTGGCTAATCACCAAAGTATAGGAATATCTAAGAAATAGCTTTCTTGATCCCATGGAACTGAAGCATGTAATATGACGAACTTCAGAGAGACAGACTCCATTATTTGTTATGTTGACAACGTGGCATGTAACAATTAAAACCCATTAGGCTTGATATGCATCTAGATTTCCTGGTATATAACTTTAAGCATGGCACACTAGCACGAACCTTGGTAGAGGCTGTGATTGTAGTGTCATGTTGTCAACCTTAAGTTTTGTATGCAAAAAGAGGCAGACAGACCACAAGGAAAAGTTAGATGAAACACTAACCTCAGAACATGTTAATTGATTACTAAAAGTAAGGAACTAACTCACTGAGGATCATCAGGGAAAAAGGTGACCAAGAAGCTACTGAGTATATTCTATTATTCTACTTACGCTTAAATTAATCTGCACCAGTAACAGATTAGCATGCAATGGAGGGCTACCATCATAGACATAGAGTGCGACGACCACATATTCTTTAGATATAAGTGAACAAACACATGGCTTATAAAGTTGCTGAAGGGAGAACTTTTAAAAGGTGCGCAAGCAGAGAGTATAGCTGAGTATATTAAACATTAATAAGGAGGCATTACTTGAAGCAATTTCTCTTCCAACTGCTTCCCCTTTGAAGACCTTACACTTACGTCAAAATAGGTGACCTCAAAGTCATATCTGGAAAATTTAGAAGAGATTTTCAATATACAGATATGCACAACTTGGTACATCTGTCATTACTACTTTTCTTGCCATTCCAATTATAGAAACCATAACATTATTTTTATGCCATCAGATCAACTTTCTCAAACATGGAAACAAATAACTAGCCAGGCATGGACGGTGACAATTGTCAAATTGAAAAATTAATAGTAGTATGAGGACTGAGCAAGGGCTGAGAGTAGCATAGGCCACTGGCCGCCCTAATATTTTGAGAGTGCTATATGGATCTCTTTATTTGTTGGAATTTTGACATTAGATATTATCTGGTCGAACCAGAATTTGAGAGAAAAGAACATAAAATTAAAAAGTTATTTTGTAACTATCTTTTATTGGACCCACCCTAAAAATTTCTAGCTATTAACTCAAAACTGATATGAAACATGTACGTACTCAGACAAACAGGTGCCCAGTATTGAACTGAGCTTCTGTCCAAAACCTGGCACTAGACGAGACTGTACTTCCTCTTCTAGTTCATGCCATTCCTGCAATATATGCCGAATAACGATAAGACAATATTAAGAACCAAGTGCACAAATCTTAAAGCATAAAACTCTTGACTTAAAGCAATCGATAACAAGCAGTTACCTCATTGTTAACAAAGGAACTGAATTTTTCATTGGCAATTTCTTCACATCGTACAGTAGCCACCATGACCTATATATACGTTTTAGCAGTGGATACACCAACCATAATGCACAAGCAATATGTCACATATAACCTATTTCATAGCTCTGAGTGCCTAACCTTGTGGGCTGGCAAGTCCAGGTCTTTGTTCTCTTTAATAATTTTCCATATCTGTTGGGCACTGAATGCAAAGCCTGAAGCAGGAACTACAGAACGTCTATCGCCAGCAAGGCCACCGGGAGCAATAGAATTATAAAACCGTTGTCTCAAATTTGACACCTTCACAGCAAGGCCAATATTAAAGTTAAACTAACCACATCCACTCCCACACCAAATAAAACTGTAATTTACAAAAGCACCAAACTGAAGCCACTAATTAAAAAAGGTGAGGTGCAAATAAAGATAACGTCCTTAATATTCGTCATGTGGGGCTCCACAACACTGTTTAAAGAAGGGGTACATATTGGCCCTCATTCTCCCCTTTCCTCCACAAACTACTTTTTATCGGTGTATAATACGGAAGCTGATTTGAAAAAAGGCTTCCCGCAGACTTCAGATTTTTTCTACTTTTTTAAGGGAGGGGAGGGGGGCTGTTGGCACAAAATCTGCTATACTTGACCTAAGAGAAGTTCGTCGATTCTTGGACATGTTGCACATGCATCGTACTTATGGAACGTTGGTGAAAAATAAAGGGAAGAGCCAAGAAGAAGGTCAATAAGGACCGCTAGAAAGCTATAAATCATGCACTGCCTGTGAAATTCCAAAACAGAGGCCACAATGCCTTACACCCTCGAAAGAAATATGCACACCTATATATCCAAGTTAGAGGACAGGGTTAACTGGTTGCGTTATTCTAATTATTAGTTCTAGAATTATGTGTGTTCATTACTATTTAATGCAATTGTTTCATTTCAGTTCGTAATTCCAACACATCATATATCTCATTCTAAGTAGCTCTGACAAAGAAGAAGATATTAAAACTAATCTAGAATCTACCTAATTCATATTGATTTCTTAATTTACGGTGTCAAATTATAGGCTTATCACCAAATTAGTTCTGGTAACAACTCAGCAGACCATGAATTCATGGGTACATAGAACAGCCGCGATACCAGATATTAGTTGACTCTTCAATCATAGATAACCTAGCTTTCCATGTCATATCCAGTATATTGGTTGATTATTAATTTGAGATAGAGGAGGCACAACCTAGCGTCCCATGTAATATACAGTATATTGTTTGATTTTACGTTTGATTTTATTATCCTGTATTTCCAATCAGTATCTGAAGCAAAATAACATTAATTTGATGCATACCTGCTCTTTAAATTGTTCTTCCTTCTCTTCAAAACTAGAAAGGGCGATAACTTCAATCTGGCCATTCAATCAACAGGAATAAATATATAACAAAGTCATGACTGTGAAATGCTAATTACAATAAGTGAGTTCATTGTCAGCAGAATCACATCTTACATTAAAGAAATCGCTTAAAGGAGTATCTCTGTGTTCCTGTGGCTTAGGAACAGCATCCCAAATCTACTGCCAATCGAAGTAAATAAGATATTATGATAAACCTGCTCAGTAAATCATAATCCGGATTAAGAAGCACCACAGACTTCACCTTTTGAACATCTTCCCTCAGAATAGGTTCCAAATTCTCTAATGGAGTCTACAAACATGACAAAGATGAACAAGAGGTAATTTTAGTTAGATAACGAAAGCGTCTTAATTTATGAAATGAAAAAAACAGCCTGCTGATCTTTGTAATGTACAACAAAAGGTACATACCCTTGTTTTATCACGAATGACAAACATCAAAGTCGTTTTACGCGGACTAAACAACCGCATCATGGCCTGTCATGATGGAGCTTAATGAGAGTTCAAGTTTAACGTTAACATACAACTGGAACTTAATGAGAATTCAAGATTGATGATAACATAATAATTTAGACTAGATCCTCATAATTTACCTGGAAAACAGTTTTCAAAAGGGGTTTGTTAGCAGCCTGCTCACGACCAATATCATGACACCACCTATTTGATAGTAATAGAATCAAAATATTTCAAAAGAAACATATGATCACAATATCAAATTATTTACTATCGTGTTGACAGAAACCAATCTTACATGTTTATAAGCACGATATCTGAAACTGCAAGGGCAAACAACGCACTCTGCTTTTCGAAAGTAGTATCATCCTGGAAAAATTAGTTAAATCACAGTTAACAGCTTCTCGCAGTCTGATATACCCCACCTCTTCTCTAAAAATATTACGAGTTACCCCTCGTCTAAAAATACTTGATTGTTTGAAACAAAAGTGTGACTGCATTCTTCTTGATTATACAGGATTGCAGTTATCATTTTTCATTATCTTTACACTTTTGACGCCAAAACAATCACTTTTTATCATAAAGTGTAATTAATGTAGAACAAAAGTGGAAATTTCAAATGTCCTTAATAGAATGCTTTTGTTCTAAATGAGACTTTTGAGACAGATGCATTAGTATAAAATAAAGTGATAAACATTTCATATATTTGATAGAAGTTTCCAGTAGCACCTCTCCTCGTTCTCTTCCATCACTTCCCTCTAGATCCATTACGATAGTACAAGGCTCTATCCCTACACAACGGGCCATCCATATACCTTTTGTGGTTTGAGTCCTAGACAATCAAAGATCAAGTCATTTACACATACTAGTTATACAATGGAGAAGGGAAATTTACAAAGGAAAAAATGTTCAATGACACTTGCCTCCCCCTATAAGCATCCATCTCTCTGAAGTTTGTCCGAAAGAGATGATTTAACAGGGTACTCTTACCTATGACAACAGTATCAAAATGGTGAAATTAGTTGAACAATGTTCACGTCCTAAAGTATGCAGATATAAAAAACCTGTCTAACTCTATAAAGATACCACCAAAATTAAAATCGGATCGTTTCTTGGCGTGAAAAGAAAATAAATTGAAAGAACTGGAGCACTTCCTTGGAGAAAATCTATGGAGCAAAGAATAACAACGGTGAGCTGAATGGCACAGGCATTGCCTCCAAAACAGTTATGGAACCAAAATTAGCCAGAAACACCCAACATCAGAGTAAGGAATAGACATTGAAGAAACCATACCACTACTTTGGGGACCCATGATAGAGACTATAGCATAAGAAAGGCCACATTCCGTCAGTTGCACCTCTTTCGTGAAATGATCAACTCCAGCAACATTAAAAATACCATCTCCGTCAATGAGGTGAGTTGAACAACAAGCATCAGTATTTTCTGAAAAACAAGTTGACAGCAGTATTAAAAATAACTATAATAAAATTCGCAATACTACAACCTCTCGAGTCTAATGTATAAAAATCAACAAGGAATATTAACCATTGAAATACAAGTATCATCTCCTTATCATACTTCAATTAATTTACTTGCTACAACCCTCATAAGGACAAAACTTAGATTTTATTTCTGAGAAAAAAATGCAACTCAGCTAAGAAATCACTCAGAAACACCTTGAACAGCGAAAATTAACTTCAAGCGAAAAAAAAAAGCTATTTAATCCAAAATACAAACATATTGAACAAGAAAGATAACTAAAAAAAATGCAACAACCTTAAATTTAAATGCATGACTTATAAAATCAACTCATTAAGTTGGAAGGCCTTGACAGTCAACTAAATCTCTACAAACATAGATTATTCAAGTTCTTTAGCAAATTAAAGTGGATCATACCAAGAACATTACCCATTTGATAACAACAAAGAATGTTAATGGTAAAGCTTCAATCTTTATGGCATAAATAACAACCGAAGTCACAAAGTGAATGTTTTGCTTACAAAATCAAATCACTAAGTTCATGGGTATTGAGAATCAACTAAATTACTACAAAATACAAATTCTTGAACTTCCTTTTCCAAAATTAAAGTGGATCAGAGCAGAAAAGCTTACACATTTGCTAATAGTAAAGCAGATTATTAGTAAATCTTCAATCTTTATAGCATAAACAACAACCATAACTAAAGATCGAATGCTTCGCTTAGAAAATTGAACAACTAAGTTCATACGTTCTCAGAATCAACTAAATTACTACAAATACATATTATTGATCTTCTTTTCGTAAAACAAAATGGATCAGAGCAGAAAAGCTTACCCATTTTGTTAACAGTAAAGCAGATTATTGATGAAGATTCAATATTTATTACATAAAAAACAACCAAAATTAAAATTAAATGATCTTCTTGTAAAATCAAATTACTAAGTTCATAGGTGCTAAGAATCAACTAAATTACTACAAAATACAAATTCTTGAACTTCTTTTGCCATAAATAAAATGGATCAGAGCAAAAAAATTACCCATTCTTAAGTTTTATGAGTTAATAGCAGAGGACTAGAATTTGATAATTGTGAAAATAAAAATGGAGGGAGGTGTGAGGAGCATTAAACCATAAATAATCTGAATTGTGAATAAAATATATACGCGCGTGAATTTTATACGGAGTATGTTTTTAAAACTGGGTTTGACTCATTTCTCAATGTTGAAAAAGTCGAAAAAGAATGAATCAGATTGTCTGGCAATTAATTATTGAGGAATTGATTGGAGATCAGAAAAGTGTGCTTAATACTCCAAATCACGGGTAAAAACTAATTCCAAGGCCCTACTTTCCAAGGCCCAACGAACCAGTGAATCTAAGGTTGGATATTCATTCCAACCAACGAATTCAAGGTTGGAATGAATACTCAACTTCAGATTCATTGGTTCG
This sequence comes from Echium plantagineum, assembly GCA_003412495.2. Lineage (NCBI taxonomy): Eukaryota > Viridiplantae > Streptophyta > Magnoliopsida > Boraginales > Boraginaceae > Echium > Echium plantagineum. Next base: position 2,371,895 of record CM016564.1, on the reverse strand, counting down.
GTTCTAAACAACAATTCAATTTTTCATTATTATATAGCGAACCAGTGAATCTAAGGTTGGAATGAATTCATTGGTTGGAATGAATATCCAACCTTAAATTCACTGGTTCGTTGGGGCCTTGGAAAGTAGGGCCTTGGAATTATATATACCCCAAATCACGTTAGCCACCGCAAATCACAATGGTGTTAAATTCGTGTGACAAACTCGACTAAAATAAAATCGGTCACTTTTAGAAATCACAATTTTTCATTATATTTATAATGTGATATTATATATTATACTTTATTAATATTATGACATAAATAGTAATAGTTCATTGTTTTTGTAAATTAACATAAGGTGAGTATCGAACGAGGACCTTCTGGTCACTAGCAAGGACCTTTTCCACTAGACTATTCAATTAACTCAATAGTAATAGATAATTAATTGAAAATATCACACAAATAGGTAATCTATTCCCACCAATAATTAAGTCTGCCGAAAGTAAAAGATTCACCAGCAAGGTGCAATGTGTTTGGGTTGGAAAGAAAATGTAATGACTTGGCATAGATTAAATTAGAAATTGATATTTTGAAGTTCATTTTTGTTTAAATGATCTTTATCAATTTTCTTTAAAACAATTGGTTACTTCTTCTATGTTCGTCTATTTTTTCTAATTAAATTCAACTAGGAGTACTAAAGTATAAATTGGTGAACTTATAGAAGCTACAAATTGAGTTTATATTGATATCTCATCACACATGATGCAATTAAATTATAATTCATAGGAGTACTTACTCGAAACATAATATAATAGTGAGTAATTGGTTTATCTTTATCACCACTTAATACAAAATACATAGTAATTTTTTTTTTTTGTAAATTAGCGATGAGGTGAGTTTCGAACCCAGGACCTTATGGTCGCTAGCAAGAGACTTTTCCACTAGGCTATTCGATCAACTCATAGTATTAGTTATTTTAAATTAACTAGCTACATTATATAATCAATGCTTATGCAAATTAATTCGTTTTATCTAAAGAATACTAACACAGTATATTTGATCAAATATTTTACATTAAAACAACAACCAATTTAAATACTTTAATGAATTTAATCAATATATTTCTTATGATGAGTTAGAAATGAGATAAGAAAATAATTTTGAACATCTCTCCTACAAGTGAAGAGGTTTTTCATCATGAATTTTATTTTTTATATAAATTATAAACATAAGCTCATAAATAAAATAAATGAGAGCATGTTATGTGAAAGGATACACCAATATATCATTTCCTTCTGAATTCTGGTAAAGAAGCACCATACTGGCAATACTATGACATTCCTCCACAATTCTAAAAACTTGCATGATCTAACACCAAAGGTTTGTACACGGACTTGGTTTCGAATCGCCACTCTGCATATGAACCCTCGATAACTAGCCTAATAAAAGATAGTTTATAGACACGTGTTTCCAGACGATCATCTTCATGATCGCCATGGGCTTTCATCTAAGTGTGTGTTGCAGGCTGTACAACTTCACTCTTCTCGAAGCCAAAAAATAAGTAGACATGGAGGCTCAAATTCATGCCTAGCATGATGAGCATCTTGACAAAATCAGGACATGTAGTTAGATCCACTTTGATCAGATTAGTCTGCAGATTCAGTGTCATCAGCTGCAAATCGCCTCAACTGATAGCTTCTTCATGACACTTGGGCATGGATCTCCCCCAAATGTCTCAGGTGCTACAACCACAGCACATGATTCTTTCCCAATGCAGTTCTGCGAGAGTATATATTAAGTCAAACACTAATGAGAAACCAACAAAATGCTAGCTACAAAAACATTTTGGCGTCCATATATATATATTCTTAAGAAAAGAGGGGGGGGGGGACTATTTCGCACATAGAATAGATTCTTAGCGTACTTCTCAGTTAATACTACAGCTAAGAAGAAGTTTTGAAGCCACAAATCCCCTTAAGATGGAACCGAGATTAGGTTGGGATATATATACAAATAGCCACGCGTTTTAAGTTATCTAGAATCAAACAGGAGATTGAAAAAGTAAATGTACCTTTTCAAAAGCATCATATGATTTGTGTGCATGGCAACTTCCCTCATGGAAGCTTCCACAAGCTCCCTCTGGAGTTCCAAAGCTAGCAAATTTGATGGAGGTAATCTTTTGGCCGGGGGCACACCACAAATGAGCTTTAGGTGGCAGTGGTTTATTGACATCACCTGATGCTTTCATCTCATAATTCATTAAGTTGGGTTGCCATTCATATATATCAGCACAAACACTTGCTACTTCCCGCTTCACCAAGGATATTCCATTTGGATTCCCGCCCCATTCCTCAAATATAACCAGTAAATTTCCCCTTGGGTGTAGCCAGGAGCGAGGAACATGATACCTGATGTAATAAGTTAGTAGCAGAGGTTAGTTAGCAATTTAGCCATGTCATATTGCCAGAATAGCACCTGAACATTAACATTAACATACCATCTTTGAGAAGCCTTCCCACAGCTACTTAAACATTTTGTCTCGGTAAACCAGCCTGCGTAGTTACATGTACCACATGTACCTGCTGCTTTGCGAGCAGGCCAATATCTCCCAATGTGTTGACCATTAATCCATATCTGACCTTTACCCATGCTACCCATATCCAATGCTAAAGGCTCATCTCCACCAGGAGCATTGAATGTAGTCTGGAATTAAATAGACTTCAGAATCGTGCACTACAAAAATAAAAGAAATAGCCTCTAGCTACTCCATATTTCTCAGCATACTAAATTTTCTTCAATTCGAAAATAAATAGTGTACACACCTTATACCAGGTCAATGGTTGCTCCCGAGCCACGAAAGACGACTCAATCCACTCAACAGAAGAGCTTCCCGTGAGTGAATGGAGGCTCAAAGCTTCTCCTTTTAGACCAACCTAGAAATAATGCCATCTTCTGATTAGAAATATTATGACAAACACTCAGTGTAACTGAAAGGTAGATTGGTAGACTAACCTTGTAAGACCATTTCTGCCAAGATAAGTCTCGCCTCCCCTCATTGAGACCAGTAAGAGAAACGGGGCCAAGAACGCCAGCATTCCATGTCTCAAAGCGTGGACCAACGTTCTAAACAAAATAATGGAGCAGAAGTATATGTGATAAGTGTTCCATGATTAAGAGTCAACAGAAATTATAATTCATAGACTGCAAGGTCATGCATCTTACTAGGAAGATAAAAAAATACAAAAAGAAATAGATGATAACCAACCGGTAAACCAACGGCAATGCTTAGTATTGAAATCTTGTTGATTCCAGCTATGAGATTTACGCCTCGACTAAAAGTGATTTTTGGGTTCTCCAGACTTCCGTACGAAGTTCCTGCCAGATTTAAAGAGTTGGTATGATAACTAGTAGAAGTAACTTCTCTTGCAAGTACCATATCTCATAGTTGGATTATGTAACAGCATGACGCCTACCTGACAATCGGCCATTGATAAAAACGTGCAACGCGTGGCCAGCTGACATTACTGTCAGAACAGGCCACTTCCCTTCTCCGAGGAACTTTTCGCTGGAATCTAACTTGACGCTGCAGGATTATATAAGACCACTAAAATATTATATATAGGAAATTAGGCATTATTCCAACATTTCTTAAAGTATATCACAACACTTACTCTGTCGAATACCATAGATAATCAGATGCATCCCTGGTAGTATTTATCTGCTCCAACAAACCAGTCACTGTGAATCCATCGTCTTGATATGATTCAGTCTCATCATTGTACGTTTGCCAAGAAAATCCTTCTCCAACAGAAGTCATCTTCATTTGTGCACTTTGAGCATTAATCTTCAAAAGGAATGAGGATCTGGTGTCAATAACTTACCTACCACATTATTATGTAGATATATGGGAACATAATTTCTTACTCACCCTTGCAGTATTGTAAACTGTGTTCTTGCAGTCAGGAAGGATGCTGATAGACCATGGTGGCAGGTTATAATGCAAATCCCCAAAAGTTACCTTAGCAAAGGAATGTTGGTTATAGTTTGCAAGGAACGCAGCACAACCACCTGATTTATACTTGAAAACATGCGCCTGCAGACAAGATATTTGATAGCATATTGAGAATCATATTTCACTGATGCATAACTTTATGGATTAAGATATAAGCAAGACCTCTTGATAGTTCCCAAGTGATCTGACAGTAGGATCTCCATTCACTAGAGCTGGCTCAATTAGCTTTATTGCTCTATGCAGATCTTTCAGATGTCCCCACTTAGGTTGCCGATAAAGACCTGGATGAGGTTACATTATTGAAGAGTATCAACTTTAACTTCTTTGCAATTATCTTATTTCAAGACTACACAAGACACGATAACTACAACTTGTTGTTTAAACAATTGGAGTCCTTATCAATTCACTGAGAGTGTTGTTTTCACTGGCTTTAGGCATCTAGAAGGATTTTGTATCATGGGCAATTACAACCATGCTTAGTTTAGTAAATTCACTATTTAAATTGAAATGAAAACATAGGTAAGAACGCACCAATCAGAAAAAGGAAATGGAAATATAAACTTACTACTGTATTCTTTAAAAGTGAAAATTCTGACATTTAAGTTAGGCACACACAACATCATCATGACTCAATGCCTTCGAAGACGCTCCCGCCTGAGCGGGGCAGTTTCCAAATTGGCGCGACAGTAAGCACACAATTAATCAGAAAACTCGAAAGAACAATATATTTTGTAAGTTGGCAGAGCATTCATACCATATTCATCGAGGGGTGCGTCATAGTCGTAGCTAGTCGCTATAAATGGACCCCCAGAAGTCCTGCCAAAATTTGTTCCTCCATGATACTGATAAATAACATGGAAAAGATGTTTTATTAGTCTTACTACATAGTTACTTGACTACACAATACTCAACGAAATTGTTCATGAAATGAATTATTTTACCATATAGTAGTTGATGAAAGCACCTCCCTTCTGTATAAACCTTGCAACAGAAAAGGCCATGTCTTCAGCTGGACGGTAAGGCACCGCTCCTCCAAATTCAGTAAACCTGCAAGAGTAAACACAGGGAGATACTCAGCAATGAATATCAAGAGACTTTTAACTCTAAACATGACAGATGCAGAGTATTAACAAATCAGAAACTTGCATCATATTGGACAATGTGAACTCACCACCCAGTCCAGGCTTCAGTCCACATTTTCGGCTTATTAGCCTTATTGGGAGAGAAGTAGTCACAGTAAAAACCATTGCAAGCATTAATCTGATCAAGAGAAAAAAGAATAATATATGTAATGCCACTGTCAAAATGAGTTATAAGTAAAAGTTTCAAATATATAACAACACAATTTATTTTAAAAGCTCATATTTTACCCTAAGAAGAAAATTTTACATTACATTACATTACTTCCACACAAGATCACATGAATAGCAGGCTGAAAGTAGAAGCAGAGACACATCATGAAGAAAATGAATGTGGTCTTAGACAATGGGAACGCCATAAAAAACAAAACAATACAGATAGGACTGAGAAAACATGTGCAGGGCTCCCTTTTGTCAACTCTCTTCTTATCATAACAGAAAGGGACATCTTACTGTTGCATGAGAAGCCCACTGGGACTGATGAACAGAAGATGACGACAAGCCATATGAGTTGTAGTAAATAGTACTCTAGCTAATTATTTTTAATTGACGTTTTCGTTTTTCTGTGCCAATTTTGACCATAAATTAATTTTATTCACTATTCTAATAAATATAAATTTAATGTCATTATATTTGTCATTAAATGAAAAGGAGGTCCACTTACAATAGGATCGGGAGCATCATCTTGCTTGCACATGACCCATGGTACACCAGTATCAAGATCTACAGCCATTTTAGCTGCCCATTCTGTATAAGCTTTACCAGGTTCACCAAGTTCATATTCCATTGGTCCATATTCATTCTCAATCTATCGTCACATAGATCATAATCAACTACCATGTTCAAGAAAAATATATCAAAATAGCTCATTACCCTATCTACGCTTCTTTATTGTGAAGTAGTAGATAGTGTTTGCACTCCACTTTCGGGTAAACTTGGAAACAGCCTCCTTGTTATCACAAGGGTAAGGCTGTGTACTACCCCCCCCCCCCCTTACCCCATTTAAATTTAGGTGGAAGCCTCCTCAAACGCATTGGGACATGTTAATGTCCACGCATGTATACCTGAGATAGAATTATTGGACCCCCTTGTGTTTCAAATAGCCTCTCTGCTTTCATCATGTCCACAATCTTGGTAGTGAATTTTTGCATTGCAGCCTATACGTATTGCATCATTAAGCATTGAATTAGTTCTACTATAATTCAGTAATCAATTTACCAATGTACGAGTTTCTCAAATCATCAGAGGTTTAACCTTGAAAGGAGCATTATCTGTTCTGAAACTGATTCCAGGAACATACTTCAACCAAACAGGAAAACCACTGAAATTATAATTAAAAAAATTATACAAATGCTTAGAAAACAAGCATATACCAAAATAGAATATTGGTTTTATCTTGAAGATGAAGCTATATATGAAATATTACCCAAAGTTCCACTCAGCACAAACATAGGGGCCAATCCTAAGGTGGACATAAAGACCAGCTTTCTTCACTTGCTTAATAAACTTCACAAGATCATACCTTTCTTCAAAATAATACTGCACAATAACCAATAAAGATTAGCAAAACGGATACCAAAAAACCGAAACCAGACCAGGCATTATCCATTAAGTGGGTCGGCTACTCGGCTATAGTAATACGGCCTCTTCAATCATCCAATCAGCCAAAATAGAGACCAATAAGAAAGCTAATTAACCTACCTTCCCAGGCTCAGGCTCATGGCCATTCCAAAACACATAAGTCTGGATTACATCTATTCCACCTTCTTTAGCTTTCTCTATAAGATCTGGCCACATCTGCCAAAAATAAAATAAAGAATCAATACTTCAAGAACACTCAAAATCTGTTCAATCAAAAAGAAAAAAAAGAAAAGCACACTCATAAAGATTTGATTTTTATGACACCCTTTAATAAGTAAAAACTCAATACAACACTCAAAATCTGCTCAAAGGGAACCCCAAAAAATGCAAATTTGGACATATTAACAATTAAAAAACAACCATTTTAACACAATAAACCATATCTATACCTCAGGTGTACTTCTTGGGTAATGAATGGATCCAGAAATGAGTATTCTTCTCTGACCATTGACTATAATAGCTTGATGGTCATATGAAACAGAAGCTTCACAACCAAAAACCCATGACCACATTAACACAACCACCAATGTTTTCCACATTGCATTATCCAACACCATTGTCAACATTACCAATAATACCTAGACCTGTATATCCATATACATATACACAAAATTCCTTAAACCCCTTTCTTCAGCTTGAAGCTTTGAGCTTTGTGTTAGTGGACTACACACTTTATTCTAAACTTCTAGTTGGGTATCAAAAAAAGGTGAAAATAATAAAGATAATATCCAAACTTGAAAAGTGCACTTAAATGAAGGTTATAAATACTTTGTTTACTTTTTTTCAAGAGTTTGTTGATAGTTGAGTAGTAGAAATAAGTAAGTCTGGTGTAGGACTTGGGGGCTATGCAAAAATAATGAATGGCTTCCAGCTCTTCTTATATGAGCTTCAATGGGTGGTTTGATAGTGATGGGGGTCCGGACCCGGTCTATGGGATCCACATTTTTTATTTATACATATGTATAGTATAGTATGTAGGTAGCATGAAGATAGTGTAATCCATTCCAATTACTTGATGATCGATAGGATTATAATATGTTATATTTGACATAGAAAGGAAAATATTATGTAATATATCAAATTCTCTCGATTGTGATCTTTCGATTGTGATAGTTTTACTATAAATATGTATAAACTGTGATTGTCACCATATATGTGATATATATAGTTAGTTGAGTTTGATATTATCGACTACTACACTATTATTAATATGACTAAACAAATAAATGACGAGATTTAATACTTATATAAAAAAGATATATTCTATGAAGCTTAGATTTTCAAGTGAAAATAGACATTGAAGACAACTTTTCACTCGATTAAAAAACTTGTTTATTGGAGACCGTGAAAAAGCAAATACCTCCATCATTTAGGGATGGAGGGAGTATATATTTTTAAAAGGGAATTTGAGTATTTTAGGGGGTGAGGCTTGTTTGGTTGGAGTATAAAGTTGATCGTAAAAACGCGTAATGTGAGTAGTATTATTAATGTAGCACAGAGATTCCTTTTTGGTTGAATCCCAACACGGTCGGCCCCCACTCGATGAGCAAAATATGTTATGTTTTGTTTTTGTTTTAACCAATTATTATTCTCCAATACTACTTCCACTATTTAGGACCACTTGCATATGGCTACCAGCCTACCAGGCCAGTCAACAATCTACCATAGTTTCTATACTGGTCATCACTCATCAAGTAGAAGTGACCTTTTTCTTCTTCTTCGACCTTATTTTGGTAGAAAGTTATGGTTTTTCAGATATTTATTTTTTTAAGATTTTTCTAAAATATTACTTCCTCCATCCCTAATTAATAGGAAAATTTTCCTAAAATAGAAATCTCTAAATTGATTTCTATTTAGTTCAAAAAATGGAGGGAAAATATAGATTGTGAGTTGAATTTGAATTTTCCTAAATCTTTGTGCCAAATGAAATGTCTCTAACAAAAAGGATGGAGTTATTTATACAAATTTAAAAATCAAATTGTAAAATAAATGTATTAAGAGAAATCTTAAAAGAAAAATTCTTTAAAAAATCATAACCAAGGTTTTTCAATTTGTATATCCCTAGAACTATGTCACATTTGGTGCTTAATATGCAATAGCTACATATGAGTGTGTTTATAAATCAAGATTAATATTTAATCATAAATTCTAAAATTATGATAAATTCAAATGAAGGATCACATATATGAGTGATATATCAATCGTATCAAAGTGTTCATGATGGTAAAAACTAATTCCAAGGCCCTACTTTCCAAGGCCCAACGAACCAGTGAATCTAAGGTTGGATATTCATTCCAACCAATGAATTCAAGGTTGGAATGAATACTCAACCTCAGATTCATTGGTTCGGTTCTAAACAACAATTCAATTTTTCATTATTATATAGCGAACCAGTGAATCTAAGGTTGGATATTCATTCCAACCTTGAACTCATTGGTTGGAATAAATATCCAACCTTAGATTCACTGGTTCGTTGGGGCCTTGGAAAGTATGGTCTTGGAATTATATATACCCGTTCATGATTATAATTAAAATATGAAAGACTATTAGATATATATCGAAACCCTATTAAAAAGTAAACACAGATAGCTGTTGTGGGATCATTCTCAGTAAATTTTTAGTTTAGCACCCATTTTTCTTTTTTTTTTGATAAATAATACATTCATAATCAAATTGTTCAAAACAAATGACAAGATGTTTGTGCCGTAGTGGCGGCCAGATTACAGTTCGAATGAGAAGAATTAAAACACTTAAGAGAGACATCATAGAAATTTCCAAAACATCCAATATTTGTAGGGATTCACAAAATACTACAATTAGTCGTCAAAATCTTGCTCTTATGTCTTCTCCACTCGTCCGTGTTGTTAATGATCTTGAAGTATCTAATCCAAATCTTCATTCGAATACTCCATGCCTTGTTCTCTTACTTTCACATAATAATTCAACATTTATGCACTTCAATGGTTTGTTTAATTATACTTTTTTTCTATTCCAACTTTTAATACCATCTGCACATCTGCTTTGGTTATAAGACACAATAGTCCACTTTTTACACCATTCAACATGTTAAATATGTTCAACAAGATTTAATTTACGTAGATTCAACACAATCACTTGACTAGTCGTTGTGCAAGTTAAGTATTTGATAATGAAAACTTCCATTGTATATGGTATAACAAGTTATGTGATCCAACTAAACCAAAGAATTGTGAAAATTTGTACCAACAGCGACTAACCCCTACAATTATAAGTGAAAACATAATTAATACACCAATATTAAGTGTAAATTAGGCACTTCATTACCTTTGGTACACTTACCACTTGTATTTTTTTATTATATTGACGGCAATATAATACTCCCTCCGTCCCTAAAAGATTGTCACATTTTGACTTTTGGTGGTCAAACATTACAAAATTTGATCATAAATTCTCATCAAACGATAAGAAATAATATAGTCTTTGTGAGATCTTGTTAGATTCGTCTCAATATATATTTTTGAAATATCAAATTTTTATAATTTTTTAGCATGTAAAATAATGAATATTTACGTTTCAATTCTTGTTTTGTTGACCATGAAAAGTCAAAATGTGACAATCATTTAGGGACGGAGAGAGTACTAGAAAACTTTATATAGTAGTTAGCTACACTAATAATAAGTTAATCCTGAGGGACAATTTTCATGTATGGTACTTATAGCGAAATGATTTAATAAAATCATATATTTGTTGTCTTCAAAATATTACGGAAACTTTAATTATGCCCCTCTCACATGTGCAACACTGCGACCTATAGACCCACGCAAGATGGACAAAGAACATGAAACCAAATTGTTCTACCCCTAAAGCAACAACAATATAATTCAATTCCTTCTATCACCCAAAATATCTTGCATTTTATATGTGTGTTCGAATTCGAAAGTACATATGTATTCTTTGTTCACCGATAATTAAAGGAATATAATTAAGTGGTGGGAGAGCGCAAAAACACAATTTTCAAAATATAAGATTTTGTTGAAACATATCATTTTGCCGTGTTCATATAGGTTATACTTATATTGCATTTGGACAGATACTGCATCGGGTCGACTGGTATTATAAAAAAGATATAATTATAATTTTGTGTCGTGAAAATAGTGATTGTGAAAATAATTTCATATCGAAAAAAGTATGTATCCTGTTTTCAGACGATAATATAATTACAAAAGTAGGCATTCACTGGGTTTGATTTGCTTGTGGTCATGAGTCATGTGGAGTATTTAATTTCAACGCTGATGAGCTGGAAAATGGGTACCCTTGGACCAAGAAATAGCACTTTTTCTTAATTTGGGTTAGCAAACATCTTAAAATGTGGCTCCGCCTATTCCGCTTGTCTCCCCGCCAATCACACCCTCACCCGAATTTATTCAACTAGTAATCAATAGTACTTGTTGAGTTCTTATTTTAAGACTCGTTTGAATTTTCGCAATTCAATTTTTATATTTTTAATATATTTCAACACTTACTTTTTTTCAATAGTTTTACTTATAATTAAATTCTTTTACTTCCATGTTAATAGATGGGTACCCTACATATATGATATATCATCTCCTATTCCTTGTTTGTTTTATGGGTGTGACATTTCAAATGTATTAACCCCATGTCTCTTTAAATATTCGGAGTACGTATATATACAATCTGCTGAACTAAATTAGAAATCAATATATCCTTCATATGTAGTAATAATATCTTCCTATTTATTCCACTTTTAATTGGTGATGAATAATGAATTGTTATTATTATGTGGATGAGATAGAATAATGAATGGTCCCGTGCATAATTATTGAAATTCATTATTTTAGTTTCGGAACAAGGAAAGTAATATGTAAGATTGGTAGGAAATAGGAATATATATTAATAAAATGTAGTCACTTATGTTTTACGACTCATTTGGATGGGGCTAACACTTTGCTTATTAGTGGAGTGCCAAATGAATTTCGTAACTAGTAATAATGAGAACTAATTAGTAGTGAGTTGAACAATTTATGGCTACCAATAAACTTCAATTCCATGTGTATAACTCTTTCAAATTTCAACTGATGGTTGTTTACTCTAGGCTTGGGTATGGGGTGGATTGAGCCTCTTTCTAAAATACTTTAGGTTCGATTCTTGCAAAGGAATATATTTAAACATTTTCATCTACTTTCGAGGCTTTCTTTGAGCATTCCGAATATTACAAGACAACTTTAAAAATCGGAATCATGTTATTATCCCTAGTGATTCCATCTATATTTAAATATGATCATGTATCCCATGCAGCGGTTTGGAGACTTGGTCCTTGCCTTCTATCTTGCTAGACTTCCTAAAATTTCATTAAGGAGGGCTCTAGTTTATTATCTTGTCTTACATTGATTACTGATGCGATGCGCTCGCGAGACTATGTATTTGTTTTGTTTGAATGGTAACATGTAACCCCTGTTGGGTTTTGCTTAAAAAAAAATGTGATCAGGGCTTAAGAGGTACTCCCTCCGGGCTCCGTTCCTAAATGATTATTGGTACATTTTTTATATTTGTGGCCAAATTTAAAAAATCTGATCAAGAATTCTCATTAAATGATAAGAAAGAATATATATAGTCATGTGGGATGTTATTAGATTCGTCTCAATATATATTTTTGAAATATCAATTTTTTATATTTTTTCGTCATGTAGAATAATAGATATTTACGTTTTAAATCGTATTTTGTTGACCATGAAAATCAAAATATATCAATCATTTAGGATGGATAGAGTATTAAAGAAGATTGTGATTCTTTCAATTTTCAAAAAAGTTACATTATAGTAATACAATATGCTATTATTATTAATTTTACAAATAAGTTTTCAATATGAATATGAATAATATGAATGACAATTTTTTTTGTTTAATATTTTTCTTTATTATCTTACTAATGTCTAGTCAGCAAATTGGTCGAGTGGGTGAAATTGTTGTTTTGTCACTGAAAGTTTTAAGGTTACACATTAGTCTTTGAAAGTGGACAAATAAAAGATGTGAGCAAATTGCTGAAATAGTCCCCGAAAGTGGGTTCAAGGTCCCCGAAAGTATAAAAGTTGCAAATCAGTCCACGATATTGCCCAACGGTTACAGATTGGTCCAAAATTTAACGACCCTGTTAAATGTTAACGGCTCACGCGCCTCATGAGTTACATGTGTTGTTAATAAGTTAGAACGGCAATAATAAAATTAGCTTAGGAGTGAACTACAATCGGGCGTTAAAAATTAACACCTTAACTAAATTTTGGACCAATCTGCAGGTATTGGCCAATATCGTGGACTGAGTTGCAACTTTTGTACTTTCGAGGACCAAAAGGCAACCTGAACCCACTTTCGAGGACCATTTCAACAATTTACTCTAAAAGATGTCACTTAATTAGCTTAGTCCAAAAATTGACAGATGTATTAAAACTTCATGGTATATATATTTATCCTCACAAGTGGCCGCAGTTGTGCAATTATAGTTAAGTTTTAACCTTATATCAATTTGTGGACTATTAGGTCGCAACTTTTATTCAATTTCAAGGACTAATTTACAACTTTTGAACTTTTGTTGACCAAATGAAAACCTTAATCCAAATATTAGATAATTTCGACAATATTCTTTCTTAAGATTGATTGAAAAGGCATTGTAGAATTTCATTAATCGGGCAAGAGAGAGAGCACACTTCATAGTGAAAAGATTGGGTGCATCAATACTTCCATGCATTAGGTGCATCAGGTATGGGTACAAGTACCAATGATGAAGTTTCAAGTGGTACAGTACCCACATGAAACCTTTAAATGGGTACCTGATGCACCTGATGCACCGAATTATTGATGCACCGAAACCGGACTCCACTTCATAACCCAAGGAGTCATCAACTTAAAACCAATTGGTGATAAGTGGAGTTGCTCCCTAATTTATTGAGTGATTATCTATCTCCTTTATTTTCAATGTGGGACTTTCACATGTGACAATTTGGATTCATTTGGAGCAATCTTAACAGACATGTACCATATTTGTGGCTCTATTTATTATATCAATTTTTTTAGAATATGGCCTAATGGCACATATATGTTCGAAGTAAGATGAAGTAAAATATAACAATTCGAAACATATGAGGAAATATATTTGAAAAAACTTTTCATATCAAATTGTGAATGCATATCTTTAACCAAAGATCTTCTTTAACATCTTAATTAACATGTGTCTTAAAGACACATTCTAGAAAAACCGTTATTATATTACTTAAAATATAAATGATATGAATAAATAGTAATGCAAAACCCCACTATGGTTCCATTGGTCTTATCATAAATTCTATATTATCAATAGTAGTACACAATAATATTACCATCAAATTGAACAATTAAATTGACAGTTGAGTGTCAATCTCATCTCACACATTATTTGATCCTGTTTCGTACGTGCAAAACATACCAACGAATGAGTTTGGCCTTGTATCTATTTATGTATCAAATCTTATCTTTTATACACCTTATTATGATTGATTGAAATGAACAACTTGATTAAGTATCCAGCATGCAATACTTATCTTAGAATATTTTGATCAGTAGATCAAGTTGCGGCCTCTAACTAGAAGCCACAAGATGAGGATTAATTGTTATATTAGTCATACATCACCTTTAGTAATTTCTTAGTGCTAATTATATCATTATATGGAGTTATAATTCCGCAAACATAATAATCACGGTAGGGAAATTACAATCGATTACAATAGAGTTTCGAGTAGAACTTTGACAATATATTTGATAAAGTCGAAATTTATTATCAAGTAGTTATTCCAAGGGTAATCTATATTAGGTGAGGGGTTTGCATGGTAGTGCAAGAGTTAGGTACGATTCACTTAATCACTCATTACTTCAATATTTTACTTGAACGACAATTTCATTTTGCACTTGGATGGGGCATTCGATATTATTTTTACACCTAAAATATCAAATACACGTGCATTAGTTCCGTGAAAATATTCACGCCCATCTTTATACTACAAAGAGTAAGGAATGAAATCTTTGGATTGTTAACATTATGTTGTCATAACTGCTACCACTTGATTCTAAGGTGGATGCCTAATACATAAAGCCTCCGACTCCAATCGAGTTCTTATCCTCTTTATCGGATTGGTTTGCCACATACCCAACACCCAAGATAGACCTACTAGTTATTAGTGATTTCTATATCCTAAACATTTGGGGCCTCAAAGGTCCACATACATTATCCAATCAAATAATTATATCAAGCAAATTATCTTGATGGAGAATTGGAATCTGATGAATATTTTCCCATGGCCTATACTATATATATAATTATATCATGTCTCTTTTGTTCAATGTTCATCACACACTGGTCTAATAACGATCTAGCATCTAGGAGTTGGATGAAATGTAAAGATAATAGTACTGGGATTATTTGAAAAGATAACGATAGTTAAGGGACAAGAAATAAATAAGCCAATTTTGAATGTGCTCAATGGACAACACTATACACACACCAAAACACACCGTTTGATTAAGGCATGAATTTACTATTTTGTTGTAAGTATATATACTCATTCAGTTTGAAGGAGGAGAGTGTGTAGACATGTTTAATAATATGTAGTTGGTCAAACTTCATCATACAATGAAAGCATGGATAGGTTGGTGGTTAAGATAACAATTTATAACAAGTCCAACACAAGAGATTTGTCACATTTTTGTACTTTTACTTATAGTGCTATGTAAGAGGAGGATGTGTCAAAGTGATAGTTTTTGTCAAACATGTTTTGGAAAGTCTCACTTGATAAATTTGTTATGGTTCACGTTAAATATGATTTTCATGCAAAATGATAAGGGCAACATTCTTCGTAATTTGTTTTATAGGTGATTTTATCCATGAAAGCTAGATGTGGCATACGCTATAATTTAAGTATCATATAGGACATTTTTTTAAATATATATAATCGAATAATGAAATACGTATGATTATACTCCCTCCATTTCAGAATGGTAGTCATTTTAGCCATCCCTTATTTTTCCACATTAATTGATGTAACTTATTGCACTAACTTTTCTCATCTAGTCCCGAGTATTACAGTTAAGTTTCAGAAGTAATGATAATTGGATCTCAAAAAGTAAACCTATTGCAGAAGATGGAAGGTTAATAATTAGGGCAAATGACCAGGATGATCACTTATGTTTGGGTAGGGGTCCCGGTTGATCACCTATGTTTCAAATGGTCCTGGTTGATCACTTATGTTTTTAAATCGAGTCTCAGTTGGTATTTTAGACCTAAACTCTGTAAATTATCACCTAATTACCTCACGTGACAGGCACATGTCATTTTTCAGGGGTAATTTAGTCATTTCAAGTCCTTTTTCCAATTTTTTTTTTCAAAAAAAAAAAATCAAAAAACAAGTGAGGTTGATTTAAAAATATAAGTGATCAACAAGGACCCTTTGAAACATAAGTGATCAACCGAGACCCCAACCCAAACGTAAGTTCCCTTATAATGTAAAAATCACAACAGATTAAGTAAAGAATAAAATGTACATTGATTGCTAGAGATAAATATGTATCATTAAGTTGAACTTAAAAATAAAATGTATAAAATAATTATTGTAAAAATAAGGATGGAGGAGTATTATCTCTAATAATCAATGTACATTTTATTCTTTACTTAATCTGTTGTGATTTTTACATTATAAGGGAACTTACGTTTGGGTTGGGGTCCCGGTTGATCACTTATGTTTCAAAGGGTCCTTGTTGATCACTTATATTTCTAAATCAACCTCACTTGTTTTTCGATTTTTTTTTTGCAAAAAAAAAATTGGGAAAAAGACTTGAAATGACTAAATTACCCCGGAAAAATGACATGTGCCGGTCACGTGAGGTAATTAGGTGATAATTAACAGATTTTAGGTCTAAAATACCAACTGAGACTCGATTTAGAAACTTAAGTGATCAACCAGGACCATTTGAAACATAGGTGATCAACCGGGACCCCTACCCAAACATAAGTGATCATCCTGGTCATTTGCCCTAATAATTATGTTATAGAGTACGATAATTGGATTATAAGGCAAAAGATCAATTTTAAACACTTTTTAATATATGTGCAATAGTCTACAACCACTATTAAAATGGAATAGAAGGACTAAGAGCATTCACACCAGTTGCCCTATTAAAATCCCTAAAATTGACTCTCAATACTACCTTTATTAGTTTGAGGGTTGTTCTTCAACTTTTGAATAAAATCAGTTTCCCTATTTTCTCCCTTATATACTATTAAATGAAATAAAATTTCACCTCTGCATTCATAATCATGAAAATTGGACCACCAATTGTTTGGTTTTCCAAAGCCAATATTTCCTTTTAATTAGGTTAAAAAGTTCATGCTAATGGATAATAATAAATTTTCATGAGATATTTTAAAATAAAATTCAGCAAAAGAAAATTCACAAACTCTTCAAATCTTAAATAAACAATTCAAGAATCTAAGTCATATAAGATCATGAAATCACAATAAGCATAAGTTTTTAGACCATAAATACATAAAAGACACCAACTTTATAACTAAATAATGGATCATTATCTAAAGAGGGAGGTGGTGCTAGAGTAGTAAATTGCTTAGAAAAAATTGTAAAGGATGAAGCTTTACCAAAATCGAAATTGAAATGGAAAACTAAGTGCATTGCTTTTATTTCCCAAGGTTCCAGTATATACTTGACATATCATTTTAAAGATGAAAAAAGTTACTATAATAGAAGGAAATTAAAATATAACGAGGTTGGAACCTGCAGGGTGGAAGGGAAGAAGAATTGGGAACGGTTGGGACTCCACATTTTTTCACTTTAGGATAGAGGAGTGTAAAAATTATTATGGGTCCCACTTGATTTGAGTAATCTGAAAATGGACCTTTTGTTTGAATTTTTAACACTCCTTCCCCATATAAGAGGTAAGAAGAAATATTGGGAAACTGGTATTAATGCTCTAAAGGAGTACTCTTTAGAGCGGCCACCTATATTCTACAACCATTATTAAAAATGCATTTGAGGAAGTTTTAGGGGCACACTAAAACGATTAGAAATATAGTTGGTACATTAAAATTAATTTGATAGTACGGGGCAGATAACAAATAACGCTAATTCTACTAAAAAACCAAGACTTTGATGTTGAATAAAGTTATTATTTTGCCCTAATTGATACTAGTCCCCTAACCTTTGAGCGAGTAGACAAAACATTGTGCATAAACCCTAATTTGATCTTCCCGTCGTCTCTCCTCCTTCTTCCCCCTCGGCTCTCCTCCTCCCCCTCTCTTTGTGAAAATGTCAATGTCGAAGAGCTCGAAGATGCTACAATACATCAACTACCGGATGCGAGTTCACATCCAAGATGGCCGTCAATTGATCGGAAAATTCATGGCCTTCGACCGCCACATGAACCTCGTCTTGGGCGATTGCGAAGAGTTTCGCAAACTGCCTCCCAAAAAGGGTGCCCCCAAGGAAGACCGCGAGGACCGCCGCACTCTCGGCCTCGTCCTCCTCCGCGGTGAAGAAGTCGTGTCGATGACCGTTGAAGGCCCACCCCCTCCCGATGATTCCCGCCTCAAACCTACCTCCGCTGCTAACGCCGTCCCCGGCCCTGGTCTCGGCCGTGCTGCTGGACGGGGCATTCCCTTACCCGCTGTCCAGGCTCAACCTGGGTTGGCTGGGCCTGTACGCGGAGTTGGGGGCCCTGCCCCGGGAATGATGCTGCCCCAGATCTCCCGTCCCCCTATTAATTACCCACCTCAAGGTCCTCCTGTGAGGATTCCGGGACAGATGCCCCCTCCTCCCATGGGGATGGGGAGGGGGCCTATGCAGCCTCCACCTCAGTTTAGGCCGCCACCTGGACAGGGGCAGTTTCCTCCCCAGTTTGCGCAAAGGCCGATGGGGCCACCTCCTCAGATGATGCGGGGCCCTCCACCTCCTCATCCTGGCATGCCTGGTGGTCAGCCTCCTCGCCCTGGGATGCCTCCACCTCCTGGTCATCAGGTTCCTGTCTTCGCCCCACCTCGCCCTGGAATGCCACCACCTAATCAGCAGCAGTAGTTATGTTAGGTATGTTTCTTCATTTTGTTCTTTGCGTGTTAGTATTTATTGATTGAGATTGTTTAATGCAAAAGAATTTTTGATTGCTTAATTGGGTTTGAAAGTTGATATTTTTACTTTTAGGGATTTTGATTGTGTTATTGAAAATTATATACTAGTCAGTGGTTGATATGAAGATAGTTCGTTTTACTGAACATTTGGGTAGCAGTTAGTGTATGCTAGAACCTTTGCAAAACAAGAATTTGGTCCGGGAGCTTATTTACTTGAATTACGAAAGGTTGATTGGCTTTATAATTTTAGTATATTTTGGCAGTACTGTTATTAAAGATTTTTTTTTGATGCTTTGCTCACCATCTATGGAGCTCACGTAATTGATACTGATAGTACAAAAAGTAGAGTAATGGAAATGAGACGATCGGATTAGTGATATCATAATGGAATGCATTTAGATCATGACTATAGCATTCATTCTAAGTCACAACCTGCACTCGACTTACCTCTGCTTTGTTTTTTGACATGGCATAAAATCTGCCAGGTTTCATTTTTGTTTTTCGACTTAGGAATCCTAGTGCTATATTTTTTTTCTCTTACCAATTTTTTATATGTGATTCTCGTTGAATGATTTACATTACTGGTTGGTATGCTTACCATTTAGTAAGACTTGTTCTGTATGACAATAGAATTTCTACTTTGGTGTAGATTCTGAAAAACAAGTCCCACGAAGGTGTAGGTTGGTGCACTGGTGCTCCTAATATGGAATGACTACTTCTAGAGGCCTCCTGGGTTACAAATCTGCCAATTTTGGGGATTTATCTTTATTGTTATTTATTATTCATACGATCAAATTGTTCCATTTACGCCCATGTCTCTTTTGACTGTCAAATTCTTAATTTCCAAATGCATGATATCAAACTTTTTGATCGAGTTACTTAGGGAGCGTATTTAAATTGTACCCAGATATTTTTCTCAAATTTTTAGTTTAACACCTCTAAGAATATATGGGTCATTTTATAATTACTCTTTGCTAGTTCGTTATCTTGAAAAAAAAGTTGTTTCACAAGTGTTTGAGGGACCACCCCAAACATTTTTCCTGGATCCGCCCCTGTGTGTTGTAGTTGATATATGATATGTTTCTGCAAAATAATTTGATAGATTTTGTGATGTTTTTGTAAGTATACATGTTCAGTGTATTAGTGTTCCAGCTAGCGTTAGTTGTTGGTTGAGATATGAGCTGGCCATATACGCATTGGTGCTACTCTTCTCATCATATATCGTGTTGCATTTTTCACCCTCTGGTGTTGAAAATAGGGCTGCATCAACAAATTAGTTGTAATGTTATTTAGTTTTTCGAAATGAAATGGATGAATTAGAGTATTTTTCTTACTTAAAGATTGTCATGTCAATATTTTGTTTCATTCTTGATTGAGTTGCCTTTGTATGTAATCTTTGTCCTCTCTCTCAGGTAGTTTACTCTTTCGTATTTACCCAACCACTTAATTCTTTCGTATACCTTGATTTGTTAACTCAGTAGCATTGTTATAATAACTTGTTGAGATTGCGACTGTTGCAGGTGAAGTTGTGAAAAAAGTTGGAGCGATTAGAGAAGATTGGTCGTTATTGTGTCTGGTACTTGTAAACTAATATTCATCTTTGAGATGTACTGTTTTGCTAACTAAGATATTATGTACCCTACAAATTGATAAGGAATGTCGTTTTATGCATTGCCTATTTCTTCTAGTAGCTTTTATTATCGCAGTATATGTTTAAAACTAGATTTCCCATGTATGTGATTTTGATCAGGTCTCCAGGTTACATCTCCTTCTGGGGTTTATGTTTTGTTTCCTGTGGTGTCATATGATAATGAAATAATGAATAATGTGGATCTATAGGCATCCAGTTCATCAATGAAAAAAGTGGGGGGTTAAACGACCGGAACATGATCGATCCCTACAGCCATTTCAACCACATTTGATAAACATCAAGTTGAATCTTTTTGTTCAGAATATACGTTGAATCAAGTCTCATCGAACCTTGTATGGATATTTGTTGATTAAATGTAGCATGAAATAATACATTTAAAATAAAAAATAGTTTAGGATAGTAGTCGAGTAATTTTGACTGTTAACTCTAAACCTTGTAAGGTAATTTGAGATGGAGGTACTAATCTAACACAAAGACTACTACTTACTACTTAGGTTTCCAACCTTGTATATTTCCTTTGCTTAATCAGCACAGTAGTTCATCAATGAAAGAAATGGTTGTCGATATTCGCCAACTACATTGAATCAAAACAAAAACCTAATAGTCAAAATTGGACAATGTTTTGAGACAGAAGATTATTACTTTTAAGTCTTTTAACCAAGGCCAACTGAAAGCTGAAGTGAAACAATATGCAATCGATGATAAACAATAATTGAAATAATATGGAGTTGTTGATAGAATCAAGTGATTGCAACTTGTAAGCTCTGTAGTGTACATCTGTAATACTGGAAGAGAAGCTTAAGTCATTGAATTGATTTCACAATGAAGCATCAATGACCAAACATCAAATACACAAAATCAGGCATTCCCAATGCTGTTTCAACAATATAAGATGGCGATACTTCGCCACCGAAAACAGCTCATGAAGCTGATTACTATGTACACTAAAGACCACCAAGCTTTTATCTGATAAAAAGAGTATTCTGATTCTGTATGAAAATGTTAACATGGTGTTGTTAACGAGAATATACCAATATTAACCGGATCATTAGGATATGACAAATGTACCACAAAACACAAATGCTCATTTTACTCTCCTCATCATTAATTGAGGTAGAAATAGAGGAGTTGGTTGAACTTCACCGCATAGACATAAGAGTTCGAACCTTCTTTTTTCTTTCAGCTTTTCTGGCAGTGGGGGTTCGCTTCTGCTGCTCAATTTCTTCCATCACCTGTTTCTCAACTGAGTCGATTGAGTTCAATAGCTTCTTCTGTGGGGTCAAGCACTCTGAATCGTCCTTGTTCTCATTGGTGATATCAAGCAATATTTTGGGCACTTTGAACGGTGTGACTGAGAATGGTTTTTTACTAGATGAAGCTCGTTGAGTGAGCATAGATGGATCATGCTCAAAATGAGCAGTTGAGGCTGGTATCAGGCTCAGACTACTTTGGCCTTCATCCTCTCCACGGGCCCTTTTCCTCCCAATTTCCTGCAGAGAGAGAAGATCTAATCAATTAGGACAAAGATCACCTTATACCCAGATCATGAACTAAATACACAATCCTCAGCATCAGCACATCAAACATATGCCTGATAAACACATTTTGGAAGAGACCAAATCTAACGAAGAGATCAATAAGGATAAATGATCAAGGTCGTCTTAGTGGAGGGTTCGATGTTTCAGATGACATAAGAGAAGACCATGCTATAATGAAAAGGAAATCTAAATAGGCAAGTCTTTCATCACTTCAATCTAATGATAAGAAACACAATCATGAGGAATATATCAAATTTCACTCATTAAACCAACAAGTTGACATTCCACAGTACGCCAATAGCTCATTCCAAGCATATATTATCAAATCAGAAGAATGAAATGTTTGGAAAATTTGCAGCAAAAGTGATTTTCAATTTCCATGTTTTGAAACTATACTGTAATTTTAACAATTAGCCGACAGTTACAACAATCTAGCTCACTATTTAATAGCCAACATGTTGACATTAAAATGCATCTAAGAGTTGATGGAGCATTACAGAGCAATCACACGTCTTTGAATGGACTTAAATACCATTTAGTAAAGCCTGTCTTCTTTGGGTGTATTAATAAGATCCCGGACTTCATCTATTTACAAATAATTGATTTTAATATGGACATTGATGACCTCTTAACATGATATCGTGAGCTAGATCGTAAGTGGACATGACAACATAATTAAGTGATTACTAGTGTATTAATAAGCTTCATCTATACTAAAACCAAATGACTTAATACCAAAAACAATCATTACATTACATATAGTATCCATAACTAATTCAAAATCAATATTAAACATCGATTTACATCCAATAAAACTTAACTCATAATTACACAACGAATCGAACAACACCAACATCAAATTACCCAAACATTTTGAGTTACTTAAGGAATATAACAAATTACCAAAAAAGATAAAATCATCATCTGACCTGATATTCAACAGGACCTAATCATCAACCCTAAATAACAACAATTAACACCACACTAAACTTATTTCATAATCACACAAATACCCAAATAGATTTCATATTCAACAAATCAACTATACCCAACATCAAATTACACAAATATTTTCAGCTAGTAATATGAATTAAACAAATCACCAAAAAGAGATTCAATATTGAGTTGCAAGAAAGTACCCTAACTACAGCAGTGATGTCCTGCAAAGGTCGCCTGGGATACCACGAAGGCAAAACACGCCCTCTAGCTCTGCCTCTACTCCCCCCTGGAACCACATTTTCGATACCACGAAAGCCTCGGCTACGTATATATCTAGGTGATCCAAATACACCACCTCCAGTTACCCTTCTCATTACACGACTGCTTATCCCCCGTACGAACCCTGTTCTCGGAGTTGTCGCTTCGCCCGGCTGGTCAACCTCTACATGAACTTCATCAACGCTGGGAGTGCTATCAGGGCTTCCTACTAGGGACCTTCTTCTGCGCATGTACGCCTCAGCTATGTCCTCTGCAGTAGTTCTTCTGTCTCTTGCCTCAGCCATTTTCAACTAAAAAAATTGCTTCAAAATGAGCACAAAATCAATTTAAGAATCCAAAATGTAGGTAATAACTACTCAGTCAATCCCAAAATGATTGTCGAGTTTAAATAAGCTTGTTTATCGTAACGATTATTAAAAATACTAGCATTTGATATATGGTAACGTATATAAAAAATAGTTGCAGAATTTAAAAAGTTGACTAAGAAAATCTATGAAGTCAACAATTGAACAATCATTTTGGGAAATATTCCGGCAAATAAGGTGGTAATATATTGGAGTTTGAGAAGTTTACCTTTGAAAATTTAGGGGGAAATGATTGGGTGGGTTTTTGTTTTGGGGGGTTTTGAATAAAATTTGGAGAAGAAAGTATGCGAAAATGAGCGAATCTTTAAAATTGGATTTGGCGCTATTTGAAAAGTTTTGAAATTTTTCGGAAAGCAGAACTTTGAAATATTTACCAAATTTGCCAAATTGAAATGTTGGGCCGTGTTTGGCTCACTTGGTATTTCCACACGCGAGTAGACTATTTCACCCCTATTGTCCCCCGATTATCCACACCCAACTACTACTAATTGATGAAGTTCTAGTTAAGAGCAAATTCGTCATTTCACTTCAAATATTGTTAATTTTTAGATGTGGAAATAGAAATAGTGTAGCCCCATGCCCCCATGTTTGGGGTGGGAAAATGAAATGGTATTTTGAGGCTAATTTTTTGTGGCTTGATTTAGAAATTTTTCTTATCTAGATTCGTTTTGGTAAATATTGTATAAAAAATTCATTTGTTCGTATTTAAATTATTTGTTTATTTTAAATAATTAGTTAATTTAATAAATCTAATAATTGTTTAATACGAGTTATTCATATGAAGTTATGACTTATATGTTGTCTAAACAGTTAAATATATTATAAATTAACTTATAAATTAACTGATCGGAATATAAAACAAAAGACATTTGATTTTTACACTCCAAGTTCGATAACCACACTCCACTTTATGACTTTTTGTAAATTTTTATGGAGTGAAGTGAATGATAAAATAAAGAAATGGAGTATAGCTATTAATGTTTAGAGTGTAAAATCAAAACCCAAACAAAATCCGCTTCTAATTTATGAAAATGTGTCTTTTTTTTCAAAATGAACTTTTAATCATTTTTTTTGTAATTAGCGATGAAGTGAGTTTTGAACATATCACTTTCTGGTCACTAGCAAAAGTATTTTTCCATTAAACTATTAATTTAATATACTTATCCTTATCGTTTTAGCTGTAAATATATAATTCCTAATCAAGCCACCGTTGATTAAAGACTTCTTTAAATTCTATATCAGCATATTAATGGTAGCAAATGTGTAGATTTAATTCCTAATCAGAACGAATAAGGTATGGCTAATAAAAGACTTCTTTAAAAAAAGTCTTACAAAAAATAAAGTTTATAAAATTATATCAACATATAGATGGTGGCATAGATTTAATTCCTAATTAGAACTAACAAGCTATAGATAATAAAACATTTATTTGAAAAATCATTACCAATATAAAACTTCTCTAA
The DNA here is from genome assembly GCA_003412495.2 of Echium plantagineum. NCBI lineage: Eukaryota > Viridiplantae > Streptophyta > Magnoliopsida > Boraginales > Boraginaceae > Echium > Echium plantagineum. The sequence goes on along the minus strand of CM016564.1, from coordinate 2,346,736 downwards.
AACTATTCCCCCATACTAATGGTGAATTTGAATATTTGACCCAACTAAATTCTGAAACCCTGTCTAAGCTGATACTTCATTGGATGTGTGGATTTTATGATGTACTTTCAAGCTCCAATTCTTCAACTTGTTCGTTATTCCCTTTAATCCATTTTAATAAGGATTTTAATTAATTCACATATACATAAAAAAGAAAATAGTACATCACTTGATCACAAAAAAACAAAAATTATGCATAATGAAAGTACAAATTTCTAAGAAAGAAATTACTCCCTCCGTCCCTAAAAGATTGTCACATTTTGACTTTTGTTAGTCAAACTCAAACATAACAAAATTTGATCATTAATTCTCATTAAACGATAAGAAATAATATAGTCTTAGTAGGACCTCGATAAATTAGTCTCAATATATATTTTTTGAAATATCAACTTTTTATAATTTTTTCTCATATAAAATAATACATATTTACATTTTAAATCGTGTTTTGTTGACCATCAAAAATCAAAATATGACAATCATTTAGGGATGGAGGTAGTATTATACATGATGCGTAAGCTTTAAAATATATTTAAAAAAGTAGAAAAAAGTCTGTGAAATTAGTACAGTACTTATGATTTGCATAAGTGCAAAATGCTGAAAAATCTGTTAATAAACTCCACTTTGTCCCATGAAGTACATTTATCAGAGAATATTACTTGTACGTAACAATATTTTCTCTTGTTTTAGGACTTCAAATTCATGACATCTGCTTCCTCTCTTTTGATATATCTCTTAACGACTAAAGAGTTGACGATTTTGAAACAAATTAATCAATATATGTTAATTATATATATAAAAAAAAAGAGTCGACGATAAAAGAAAAGAGATTAGATGATGAAAAACTACAAAAAAAAATATACAGACATTTGAATATAGCAATTGAAATATTTAAAGATGACTCCAAGCAAAGCTCTAAGATTTGAAAACAATATAAAGATTTCAACTACAAATCTACAATAGTTGTATGTACGGAACATCGACTAGTTTCTAATATGCGAAGTGGCACTTTTTGGCGTGATTCTCATCATGCTTTTATAGATGGGTGGAGGGGTGGGTTAGGTTAATTGTGGGCAGGAAAATAAGTTATCCGAATTTGCTAGTGGGGTGGACCGAATGTTCGAGTCAAACACCGGAAATACAAATACTCGGCTTGCAATGCCAATATATCGAGTATTTATCTATTAGTAGCGGTAGGGGGTCATCAATTGACCAGCATATATAATATTGTTCATTGTTCCAAACTTTATAACTTCCATAACATAAGAGTTCAAAACGTTTACTATCTTCAATCAACCATCAAGTTGTAGGACTACATTAACAAATTAAAATACTGTCTAATTATAGGCAACTACTACCTCCATTCCAAATTCTAGATAGAAATAATATAGTCATGTGGATCTTGTTAAATTCGTCTCAATATATATTCTTGAAATATCAACTTTTTATAATTTTTTCACATGTAGAATAAGAGATATTAACATTTTAAATCATGTTTTGTTGACTATGAAAGTCAAAATGTACCAATCACTTAGGGATGGAGGGAGTACATTATAACACATAATTGGTTGCATTAGCCCTCGGGCATAGCTCAACTGATAAAGAACTAGAGTGCAAAGTGCAAAACAGTCTCGCCTCTTCATGCAACCCAGGTTCGATTCCTACTGAGAGCTAACCTTGTGTTTCGAAGTGATCAGGCGATGCACATCCCGGGCCAACCTCTTACATCATACTCAGGACAGGAAGCTGTCAGGGCGATAATTGTTATTGATTCTGCTGCTACCACCTCTGTTCAACCAGATAAAGTGTATGAAGAAGAAAGCGAGCCAAATAGGGGGAGTAATATGAAGAAGAAAGCGAGCCAAATAGGGGGAGTAACACATGTCATGGTGATGCCGGGACTCAGGTCTAGCTGTTTTTAGACCCCGTATATTTGTATTTGGGCATATTTTTATGACAAATAGGGGGAATAAGGAGTTTGGTGTATAAAGAGTTTTGATGTGCTCACTGCTATTGACAGTTGGGTTAAAGATTTATGCAATCAGGCAAGGTGGGTTTCAAAATTTGTTGTTTGGTTTAACTTGTTGTACTCTCGACTATGAGTATTGTCATGAAAAACTTACCAAAATGGGGAGTTTGTTAGTGCGTCGAGTTGGTTGAAGTTTTTCATGAAAGTAAAAGTGTTAAAATAAATGTTGGTTCTAGAATAACCGTACAAGAGATACATTAATTGAAGTACAAGATGTGTATTAGAGGAATCCTTATCTAATAAGGAAGGCCATATTCGTAAAGTGCAAGCAAATAAGTGGACTGTAGGTTTTTGTTTCCATAAGAGTTCTTACCCTAGTATAATTCTATCTTGGAGGTCACTCTACATAACCTAGATAAATAATAGCTCACACGCATTAAAGATCACCTAAAAAATTATTCTAAAAGCACAATAATCTTTTGTTATAATGATATCCAAGTAAGGATCTTTTGGTGGGATTTTAGCAAGAGTCGTTATGGAGAGTGCAATACCAATATACCATATTAGTAGTAAGCTGAGACGTGGGGAAATTATTGTTTATGGTGACCTTCATAGTAAGGTAAACTGCGACTCTAAGAGCACTTGTAGCAATATCCCATGATTGCCCCTAACATTTATATAGAGAGGGAGTTTGTAAATGCAACAAACTATCTCAATTTCAAGTTTCTCATATTAAACGAGACCATAATTAATTTTACGTTTCTCTATGTGACTCCCTCAAAGCTACTTCTTTATCTTTTTTCACTCTCTCAAGGAACAAATTAAAATTGTAATATTGTGTAAAAGCTAAATACTCATACCTAAATTTAATAAACTAATATATAAAATTGATTTTCAAAACTTTTTATAAGGCACTGGTGTGAATGCTACGAGATTCGTGTTATTTTGTTCTTAATTAGGGATCCAATGTACATACCAAAATAGTACTCCCTCCATCCCTAAATGATGGAGACATTTTGAGTCAAATTTTGGATATTTTGACCGTAAATTCTCATTAGTCGATAACAAATAATATAGTCAAATTGGATCTTGTTAGATTCGTCTCGATATATATTTTTAAAATATCAAGTTCTTATAATTTTTTCACATGTAAAATTAAAAATATTTATATTTTAAATTGTGTATTGGAGACCGTGAAAAAACAAATGCCTCCATCATTTAGGGATGGAGGGAGTATCTTTTTTTTTTAGATGTAAAATGACATTTTGTCCCAACTAAAATTCTTCCCCTATAATACTTGCACATGGGAAGGACATAATGGTCATTTCACCATTAGAGAACAATAATTTGGGTAATGTGTATAACAACTCAACTAATTACAACTTCCTCAAACACTACTCTTAAACATAGAGTTGGGGACACGAGGGGTAAATTAAAATTCTCATTACTAAACATCTAGAATTGTTATATACACCTAAGTAATGTAGTGAAATGACTATCTTGTCTACTATTTGTATATACAGTGTTCACGGATGTTAGATTCAGGGTTAAATAGTAATTTTAATATTAAAAAACACTCTTTGGGTGTGGGTGTAGTATTTCCCCTAAAATCACTTCTCCATAGCAAACTCAGATCACCATCCCAAGAAGCGCAGTCAACTTTACAAGACACAACAACTTGATCGCTTAATCATCGATCCCAGCAGAAATGAGCGAACCACCGAAGCTTCTCGTCAACAAACCCAAAAAATGTAACCGCTTCTTCATATTCATTCATTTTATTTCTTATATCTGTAAAAATTGCACTTTATTTAATTGTTAGTATAATTATAATTTGGTTATATTGTATGTATGTTGTTACAGCTCAGTTGAAGCAAGTTCAACATCCAAGTCCACCCTCATCATCACCTTCTATGGCCACGTCATCATCAGCTTCGGCTTCGTCGGCACCAGCTCAGCCGCCTAAGGAATCGTTTGCTCGGCGCTACAAGTTCCTTTGGCCTCTTCTCTTGACAGTCAATCTCTCCGTTGGAGGTTTGTGTCATTAATGTAATTATTAATTTGTAAGTGAAATCAAATTATTTGTCAATAATACTTGTTGACAAATAGATCAATTTTATGGTATTTTACAATCACTATGATAATTTTGATTTAAATCAATGTTAATATGTTATGTATAAATGTATAATGATAATTTTGATTTAAATGGAGGTTGTGTATGTAGATTAAGGACCCAAATTACGTTAGTTTTGACAACTGAAAAGCAAACTTTGCCTTTATTTGATGGATGGAGGTAGTTCTAGTTATGAAAAAATTACTTGAAAACGATTGATTTGAGAAGAGATTTTGGATGACTTATCAAATGTTTTTCAACATCTCTTAGTTCCTCGCAGTTATAAATGCTTCTCGATGCTTCAAATTTGAAGTTAGTAACTTAGTTTAGTATATGCTCCTGATAATTATAGTATATAAATACGAGGAGTGGATGAATACAGATGTTACTTGCGCTTGCGTAAGTTGGTAGATATGTGGGACTACATGTGTATTACATTGCTCTTGAGGTTTCTGAGTAGTTAATGGTACTAAGGTTTATATTTTATAGAATTAGGCATGTGATAAATGTAATGCTGATAGGCAGATGGCATAGAGCCATAGATGGAGGATGAACTCCTGGAAAGTTGGTATTGTAAGCGACAACTTGAGTTTGGTTGTGGTGCTTCGATTTGAGAACTTCCACATTGTTTCATGATGTTGTTAGGTAAAGAGCATGAGAGTTACTGATCGAAATGGCGACCCTTACACCGAGTCAATTGTCAACCCTGTTTAAGTATGGAAATAGATGTATGTAGCTTCAGCTAAGAGCCTAACACACTGTACAACATGATTGCACATTCTACATTTCTACTATTTCTGTCAATTTGGGAAGTATAGTATGATATGCCGATAGAACTTAAGTGATCCTGTTTTACATCTTTTGTGATAATAGTCTAATGCATTCGCCTTTATGCACTGTATTTCATTTACCGTCTTTTTTCGTTTTGATACGGTTCTTCCTCATTTTAGAAATTCTAAGCATAGATGTAAGCTTATTTCTTCATCAAGATAGATATCAAGTACAGTTAGAGTACATAGGTTGCTCCTAATGATAATTTATAAATTATATTGAAAACCATGAGATCTGATCCGAGAGATTTCTTCTTTCAGCTTACCTTTTTATGAGGACAAAAAAGAAAGATGTAGAGCCAGAGGAAGAAGTAAAAGATGTTTCGCCTTCCTATGTTCCAGCCACAGTTGTAAATGCTGCAGTTACAGAAACGCCAGTGGCCACTCTGCCAATGGCCGAAAGAGCTAAGCTACGTGAGCCTATTCCAGTGGATCAACAACGCGAGCTTTTTAAGTGGATATTGGAAGAGAAGAGGAAAATTAAGCCTAGAGATGCTGAGGAAAGGAAGCGCATTGACGAGGAGAAGGCCATTCTCAAACAATTCATTCGTTCAAAATCTATCCCCACATTGTAATGAGAACACAAGTGAACGAACTATAGTTACCAGAGATCAAATGTCTTCACCATTAGCCTTTCTTTGGTGTTGGTACTTTTATGTTGAGGACTACCTTTTAACTGTCTGCACACAAGTACCTCGTAGGTTTATTTTTTCGTTCCAAATGTTATTTTATGGGATGCCTACGTATGCCTCACATCCAGCTACATATAAAACGAATCAATTATCAATCACTATCCCATATTCTTTTTTGAGATTAAACCCACCTCTGGGGTTACATGATAAAATAAATAATACTCCCTTCATTTCTAAATGATTATATTGAAACGACTAATAAGATCCACATGACTATATTATTTATCAAATTTTTTATTTGACTATAAAAATCAAAATGTTCCAAGCGTTTAGGAAACCGACAGAGTACAGTGTTTTCAACTCCCAAAAGTTATGGGCAAATAACCAGTAAATTACACAAACAAGAACAAAGCAAAATACATAATAAAAACAAGAAATAAATGAAGTGTACTCTAGATCCTGCCATGTGAGCCCATCAGTGTTTTGGTGCAATTTTAGTATTCCCAATTTGCAAGAACAAATTATGTAAGAAAAAGAATAATCAGCGTAAGTAGCACAGGTGCCCAATAAAAAATCAGCACTCATTTCTTCGATGCATTTTTTAGTAATATTTTCTAATTAAAAATCATGCTGAGAAACTCCTCAATTCCCCAAAATGGTGTATATGTAAAAAGCTCATCTTTTGGATCAAATTCAATTCAACAATGCTTTAACCTTAAACCCTTATTTGATTCAAGAAGCAAGATATGTTCATGGGATCCTAATCTTCTAGCTTCTTCTTCAACCAAAAATATAAAGTTCAGGAGCAGCTTCATTTCTCTCAAGGTAAAATAAAAAATTCTTGAAATGTTGTTAACAGTTAAAAAATTAGGGGTAACAGTCAACCAAGCAAGATATGTTCATAGACTATTCGTTACGAAAGGTAAGGCTGCATAATATCCGATCATTTAAGAACTACCGAGTGTGGTGATCACTGATCAATGGCCCCCTTTCGGAATTTAAAAATTAGAACTTTTCCATCCATTATTCAAAAATTAATTTATTAGCTCCTTTAAATTTGTATAATTTTGTTCACTGTATAATTTAAGTTATTGGCTCCCCCTTATATGAAATATTTCTGGTTCGACCACTGTCCCTTACAGGCTTAGGTGGGAGGGAGAGGCACTGGGCGTGTTAATATTTATGTATTAATGTATCAATTTTGTACTGAACTAGCAGGTTTATGCAGCAGCAGCTGAAGGTGGAGTCCCGAAATGGTGGGAAAAGAATGGTGGACCAAATATGATTGATATTCATTCAACAGAACAGTTTCTTGATGTTTTAAGTCAAGCTGGAGATAGGTTGGTTATTGTGAAATTTTATGGGACATGGTGTGCTTCTTGTAGAGCATTGTTCCCAAAGGTCAGAGCTTTATCATCTTTTCCTGCATTGATAATCATGTGGGAAAATTTGAGCTATACATTTCGCGCTTATGCAAACAATTATATATATGTTTTTTATGTGTAATCTTAGGGTTACCATGTTTGTGGAATTGTCATTGGTTTTGATAACTTATTTTAAATTGGTTGTGCTCCTTTTGGAAGAATAATTAAAATTTATGTAAGTTGCAATGATATTCGTGATCAAATGATCATATAGTGGATTGATTATAAGCATTCTGAATGTGTTTTTAGGGGTATGAACTTAAAGTTTGATGTTGTGTAAGATTTAGTCCGAGTTGCATTCTGCCTCTGCTTGTGAGTAAAACTGAGAGACTGTTAAGTTGAATACTTTCCTTTTCTTTTGAGTTATTCTTATTATCTTCTGAAAGCATGAGTAAAAACATTCGTTTGGTTAGGTTTGACATCAACACTTGAAAGGCTTTGTGAAGACCTTGTGATAAGAGTAGTATGAGAATGACCGATCACTATTGTAATTAGTTTTGCGTGATCCACTTCGCCTATTTATGTTTGCCGCAGAAGCAACCTGCTTTATGTTTCCTTGTTGGAATATCATTTATCTTCGATAAAGTAAATGGTAATTGTTTGTTGCATCTTGAAAACTCTTAATGAGTTAAACGGCAACTTCTGTTTGTTACAATGCCCTTTTGTAACACCTACAGGGTGCTTCCTCATTCTTATTCTACCTTACAAAAGGGCAACACCTATAGGGTGCCTTGTCGATTATTAGCTCAATATACACTTCCTCAATCGGTTATTAGCTCCTATGCTTCCTGCGTAACATATATGGATAGCTCCCATGCTGATGTATCTCAAGGATTTCAATGAGTACATCCATGGTAATAAAGTTATGTGGCATGATTCATGAAAGAAACACGGTGCTTGATTATTTTGCAGATACGATTGTGTACTTTAATCATGGAAAGGCACCCTGTAGGTGTTGCCCTTTTGTAAGGTAGAATAAGACAATTTCAAAGTCAGAAAAAATGGAAGTTGAGATTTTAGCCAAGAATAGAATCACCATGTTTGTCAGATGAGTAGGATAGGGATTTTCTTGATGAATTATAGTGTTTACATCCAGTTGCTCGACATTAGAAATCTAAATATCTAACACATGCAATTTGTTAAATATTATTTTGCATATGGAATTATGGGGGCTCTCTGTCTCTACTTAATTGACGCCTGTATCTACAGTGGATTAAATTCTAGTTTGTGTGTGTGCGTTCTTTTTCTATGGTTTGAAATTAATTATTCTTTTCATATTGCCAAATTGTTGTATGTACTGTATTGTTGCTTGATTATTGCTGTATTTTGTATAACAGATTTGTAAGATTGCTGAAGCACACCCAGAGATTATATTCCTGAAGGTGAATTTTGATGAAAATAAGTCCTTGTGCAAAAGCTTGAATGTAAGAGTTCTGCCTTTCTTTCAGCTCTATCGCGGAGCTGATAGGTTGGTGGAATCATTTCCTTGTTCACTTGCGAAGGTACACTTCAATTAAGATATTTATTCCTTTCTACATCTCTAAGTTAATTGAGTGAAAAAAATTGAGCTGGTTCATAGTTAAAGTCATTCTAAATTTCTTGCCAAGTTAGAAATTGCAGCCAAATTACCCTACTATAGTTTTTTGATCATTTAGTTGTCTTTTTCTCGTCTATGCCTAGAGACCCTCTAGCAGACATGATTGCACTTGTGATTCTTTCAATTGTAGACGTGTAGTTCATTGACTCACTTCATTCCATAACTTATTGCAGCTCCAAAAGTTAAAGGACGCAATTGCAAAGCATAACGAAGTTCCCTCATAAATCTAAAGGTTTGAGAGGCATTCATCACGCTTCACGACAAGGTAGCATTTCAATTTCGTCTGCTGGCCGTCGTGCAGATGCGATCAGCCTCATCCCCCCCAAACATACTTCTGTGTAAATAATATTGGAATATGACTGTATTCATCTTACATTTGTCAGTGCCTTCGCACCAGTACTCTTCACTTGTATACTTCTTAAGAATAATAAATTAATAATAAGTCCAATGGTTACAAATAACTTTATGATGATGCATTAATGTGCATCACTATTTGGATCCTATATTTTTTTTCATAGATAGAAAGTAGAAAATACAACTCTTCAAAGTTTAACACATAATGAAATTAAAGTCCCCGACAGATGGAAACTTAGCAAAAAGAACATAGAACATGACATAAAACAAATGAAACATAATATAGCAAATGATTTTTGAGTCAACAATTGCTAGAGCTTTCCGAAAGCCCAAGTACTCCTCAAAGTACTAACATAAAGGAGAAATTCATAAATAATTTTTGCTTGTGTACCCTTTAATCTAAGTTCTTAGCAACATATTGTGGTAGAGGGGAGCAAAAGGGAACCGATTGGGTAACCGTTTATGACATGAGCAGACGAGGGGATTTTCCTCGTGGTCAGTGTCACGGAAAAGCCCAAAGTTTTTGAAGATATCGATGTTTGATCGACAAGGGTTGGAAAAAACCACCAGTAAGTTACAAGATTTAGAAACACACAATGCACAAGTAAAATTATTAATAGAGTTACCAAATATACTAGATTGAGGAGTATGTATAAAGTTGGCCTCATGGAGATTTTGAAGATGAAGCTCAATCTGGTTGAAATCTTGATTGCTCGTTCACTGCAACCTGCTTTTTTTGATTAGCAGCATCTTTGGAGAAGTAAAAAAATCCATCATTCCTAACTCGTTTACTTTTCCTAAGAGTCTTCACCAAAGTTCGATTATCAGCCTTACCTAAAACTTGAACATCAATCCCCTCATCTATGATATCAAACTCCGTTGAACTCTTTTTATTTGAGACATTTTTGTATCGGTAGGATCATCACCTTGATATTTCCTCTTTCGGCAAAAAAAAAACATATCAAATTCGTACCAATCAATTTGGTACTATGCAAACCCTTGACTGCAAGGCCTGGAGCAACAATTGGAAAGGGACGCGATCGGATATGAGGTCGTCGAGACTGTGGAGGTCGTGCAAGGCATTGACTGGACCGATAAGAGAATGGCGAGGCCCAAAGATGAATGGGGAGATTGTTATTATCACCAAAATTAACCAGGGGAAAAGGGTAAGAATAGAAGCTAATCTTAGATTTGGGTTTTCTGATTTATTGTAAATAAGGTTGATTCTGAATGGTTTAATTGCAATTGGAGGGGTAGATATGAGCTAAAGTTTATCAAAATCTGACATAGTTCAACAGATTTGAAGAAACCAAAAGAAAAAAATTGACTTAAAAAGAACCCTAATTTTGTTTTTTTCCTTTGTTAAGAAAATGGGGAATTAAGGAAATTTGGAGTATGATGATACCTAAATGAAAGGCAAACAAGGAGATACAACTAGGAGGAGGAAAGATGGAGAAGGTAGAAGGTGACTGGTGCTGTCTAGTCGATTCTCATCGACTTTGTTAACTTTTTTGTAAGGACGTCGTAATAGAATTCAAATCGAAAGAAAACTCGATCTTGTCAAAGTCAGATTGTCAAGTTAGATTTACGACTAAAACTATCTTAAAACGCTAAGGGAAAAAACTATTGAAAAAAGGGAATCGTACTCTTTGCAGCCTCCCTTCACCCTCTTGATCTGAGGTGCGAAGAGAAAGATCTTTTTTTTATGACTTCCACTTATGTGAGCTTTTTAGAGATTTGGATCATATACATATACTTTTTAATCTTATTCAAATACTCTCTCCGTCCCTATATGATTGGTACATTTTAAATTTTGTGGTCAAACTTTTAAAAGTTTGATAAAAGAATTCATTACACGATAAGAAATAATATAGTTTTGTGAGATATGTTAGATTCGTCTGATATATATCTTTGAAATATCAATGTTTTATAATTTTTTTACATGTAAAATAAGAGATATTTACGTTTTAAATTTGTGTTTTGTTAACCATAAAAGTCAAAATGTACTAATCATTTAGAGATGAGGGGAATAGTAAATTTCTTGGTGTTCAAAATTTCGACATATGAGTATTTGGCCAGGTAGTACAAATATCAGTTTTTTAATCAAAAGCTTGAGCTTATTGTTGATTCTCTTGTTGAATTTTTGTTACTAACTAAACCACTTCAAAAGCAAAACTAGGGATTGGCAAAACACCATTCTTATCTATAAAACCAAAACCATAATTTTAGAATATTAAAATAGAACGGAAGAAGAAATTTTGCTAATGCTTGGCTAGTATATTGTATGCTTAGGAAATTGGAAGTATATCACTAGTAAAAGTTAATATTTGTTTATGAAGATATTTTTTTTAATGTAAGTTTATCATATTTTGAGAGCAAATTGACTATTTTAACCCTTAGTCCAAATCTAAAAGTATATCTCTTTTTTGAAACTCACTTTTTACTGTATTCATTTGTAGTTTATTGTGTTTTATTGTATTCTATTGTAGTTTCTCGTGTTTTACTGTATTAGATTATACTAGTTTATTGTGTTTTATTGTATTATATTAACGTTTAATAGAATTTGTCGTATAAACACATCATAAATATAACAAAATATAAAAATATGTCTCAATCAAATATTTTCAACTCCATTAGTATTTATAAATAACATTATACTTTTTGAGGTGCAAGTCGTCATGAACAAGATATTTGTCCACACTCGCTTAAAAGTAAATTTTTAACTTACAAATTTTGCTGAAGCAAATTACATTGCTTTATACCTAATATTCTAAACAAGCTTGTAATATATACCCCTCCATCCCTAAATAATTGGTACATTTTTTACTTTTATAATCAACAAAATAACATTTAAAACGTAGATATCTTTTATTTTACATACGAAAAAATTATAAAAAGTTGATATTTCAAAAAAATATATTGAGACGAATCTAACAAGACCCACATGACTATATTATTTCTTATCGTTTAATGAGAATTGTTGATCAAATTTCTTAAATTTGACCACAAAAATCAAAATATAACAATCATTTAGAGACGGATGAATAATGAATTAATAAAATTCCACTTGAATTATACTATACTCGTTCGATCCGGACTCGTGAACTAATAACAACAAAACCTGATCTGTTATACACACACCAGAATAGTGATTTTCTGTAGCTGGAAATTACTATTCTGCCCCCCCTATTTTGAAGTGTAGTAGATGAGGAAGATAAATGGGGGGGCAAAATGGTCATTTCTAGCAATAGTAAATCACTATTCTGGTGTGTGTATAGTTTCCAACAAAACTAACAAAATAGTGTAAGAGAAAAATCGAAACCATATCCAAGGTTGTTTGTACGGGACGTATAACAATTTTGTGGACAATTAGACATGATTAACTCTGAATACGACAAAACATCATTGTTCTTAATCAACCTCCCATTTACTTCAACACCTAAACCTAAACCCAAACCCGATCCCTTTTTTATTTGATCTTCCATTAGTATATAATCATATAATCAACTCAGATATCGCAATTTTTTAATAGAATTTTTTAATTTTTATTGATCCCTGAATAATATGAACGGAGATCATGGTGGAGATGTTCCAGCCGACCCACCACCGGCGCTGGAGTGGAAATTCTCTCAGGTATTCGGTGAACGCGCTGCTGGTGAAGAAGTTCAAGAAGGTACAATTCTTGTCCCAAAAAGATTGTCCATGTTGGTTGTCCAGTTCAGGAAGGTGCAATTTTTGTTTAATTTTGATCTATAGTTGATGGGTAATGATTTGATTCTTTATCGAATAGTTGATCTTTGTTTTCGACTCATAATTGATTAATTGAAGTTGATTTGTTAGTGTAGTGAGGTATTTGAAGTGTAATACAGTTGCATGTGATGAACTTGTAGTTAGTATAGTAGTATCTGAACGAAAGGTCTGGTTCGAGTCATCAGGGAGTAAGTGGGGAACCACTATCAATAAGAAGTGAGCTCTACTTCAGCTTGTATTTTATTTTCGTCTTGAGTACAGACGATTGTTTTAATTTGATTTCGTGAATGTGAGCACTGAAGTTTGCATCTTTGTTTGCTTATCGAGCTTGTGCTATCGAACATGGTACTTGGTATGTTTCTGTGCTCTAGTTATTAGGGATGGTGTTATCTGGCTAGATGATTCTATATGTTTGCCCTTAAAGAGAGGCAGTTTTGTTTTTGTATGATATGACTCGTAACTTCTAACTGCCTGCATGGTTGTCTGATGAGCCCTTGTGCATTGTAAGTCCAACTGGATCTTTTTACATGTGCAGTATCTTATCTAGTGGTAGTTGAGCTAAGACACTTCTATGAGATTGAATTTGGAAAGAGGGAAGATGGATAGAAAATTGAAATGCTTTGTCTAATGGGAAATGGAGTTTACAAAATGAAAAAACTCTGAAAGTGTGTTTCCAGCTCTCATGGTCGAGAACATTAGCTAAGCTTCTGTGAATCACGTAAAGACTCCGGGGACCCCATTTAAATGAAAATGCTCACGGCAATCATGCCTAGTTTCTTTAAAGATGTGAGTAGTTGTCAAGAAAAATTGCGTTATGATTTTCTGTTTTGATTTATTTTGATTTTGCAGTTGATATAATCTCTGCTATCGAGTTTGATAAGACTGGTGATCATCTCGCTACTGGTGATAGGGGAGGCAGGGTGGTTTTGTTTGAAAGAACTGAGACAAAAGAGGTGGGGTTTTGGAGCTTAAATTTGTTCAGTTGAATTAGATTTCAGTAGAAAATAGACAGACAGTTGGTCTCTTTCTCATTTTGTCTGACATTTAATATTCAGCATGGGGGGAACCGGAGAGAACTGGAAAGGACCGATCATCCAGTTAGCCGGCATCCAGAGTTCCATTACAAGACAGAATTTCAGAGCCATGAACCTGAGGTAATCATGAAGTGTTATTTTATTGCAAATACACCCTGCAATTTCTGGTTCTTGTTTCTTCTCCTGCGTACGCTTCGCAGCTGTGTAAATAACAAATGAAGTTTAATGTTTGCCACTTCTGAAAACATATGAAGACATGTCCAATACCTCATTGCTGCCATATACTACTTTACTGGAGTAGTATATTTGTTTTAACAACTTTAAATAGTTGTTCTTCTGCATACATTTGCATATGTTCCAGTAAAGCCTATATTATTGTTATTGTTTTTCTCTTCGATAACTTTTTGTATCTGTTTTTGATTTATTTTCTCCCCCTCTTTTTCAGTTTGATTACCTCAAGAGTTTGGAAATTGAAGAGAAGATAAACAAGATCCGCTGGTGCCAGATGGCTAATGGTGCAAACTTTCTCCTGTCAACTAATGATAAAACAATCAAGTTTTGGAAGGTAAGAATAATTTTTCATGCTAACAATATCCTTAAAGGTGTCTTTGCCCCATATGTTCGCCTCTACCCATGCTATTCCACCAAAATAGAGTTCTAGCAGAAGAACAGAACTTAGGACATAATGATTAATCCTTGCCCTTTGTTTTCCTGTTTTGGAAGATGCACCCACTCATTCCTGCTACATGAGTAATTGAAAATGTACTGATATATTAAACAACAATTAATTGGATCTATAATGTATCATGCATTGGCTGTATCTAGGATGGGAATGCATGATAAAGATCTTTTGAACCTAAAACCACGAATTACGCAATAATGTGTCAGCAGAGTGAGATGGCCTTCAGCAAAAGTGAAGGTTTTGATCAATTAAATTGAACAAATGATAAATTCTCACTTACTCTTTTGATATATATTTGACCAGATGTCATACAAAATAGATACATATATTTGAGTTCAAATTAAAAACGTCGGTCATCAAAAGTTGAAACTTTGACAATCTTTTTGGGTGGAGGATGTGATTTGGAAAAAAAGTAGTCTAAGTCAACAAAAAATCCATATACAATGTACTAAATGTAGGCATTAATCTAGTGATGAGCTATTTTACGCTAGGCAATATGAGTTCATTCATTATGCTCTTTTTTAAAGTTAGGATATGCAATCTAAATAGCTCTATAGGTTCATTATGTTTAGGCTTCTTTTCTGATTGCACCATGTTCTGTTTTTATCTATTCAATTCGCCCCCTAATACTTTATCTTTTCAAGTTGCCCCTTGAATGCACTTTTTAATATAAACTGGAGATTATGTGAGAAATTAAAAGGGCAATTTAGGCAGTTCACCGACTATGATTTCATCAACTATAACTCACTTCTAGTTAACCACACCCCTATCATCTGATCCGACCCCCACCTATTATTTCAATTGAGGAGACAAGTCGAAAGGCTTGTACAAGTCATAAATACCAAATACCCTATTCTTCAATAGAGGATCCAATCCTAGGATAGTAGAGAATGCAATATGAGAAGACATGTAATGCTCTTCTCCTGAAGGTTAACCAAATAGGAAGTAGCTTATACAGTTTAGTATATGCACCTTTTAGTTTCAGATTGGATTTTCTTCTCCATTTTCGACATTTTGTCTGTATACTTCATTGAAGATGAAAGAACTTGATGTTATGCTTTTATATTATGACATATGGCCTACTGTGGGTTGGGGATTAATGCTTCAATATAACTATCCTTTGATCAATCTTTTAGACGAACTAGCTAAATTGCCCTTTATATTTCCTGTCTGATCTTCAGTTTATGTGAAAATGAGCATTCTGGGGGACAACTTGAAAAGATAAAAGTATTGGGGGCAAATCGAAAAGCTAAAAATAGTACGTGGGGCATTCAGAAAAGAAGCCTTATTATGTTTCTTACAACCCTTTTTTCCTTCACCCTTAGCATCTCACTGTATAATCTGAGTATGCCTTATTGACTAGCCTTTGTAGCTGCTATTTGAAGTAAAGTCTAAGCTCCACAAATTAGTGTATGTATGTATCTTCTTTTTTCTATACATATTCTTTGGAACCCTCAGATTGAGTGATATTGGCTGTTTTCCTCCCTGGGATGGTTTTTTCTTGATATGTTCAAATGTCATTCATGTTTCTTTGTTTTTGCCGTCAAACAGGTGCAAGAGAAGAAAATCAAGAAAATCTCAGAGATGAATGTTGACGCATCCAAAGGTGCTGGAAATGGGGGTGTTATAAGCTCAAACATTTCTTCCAGTTCTAAGCCATATCTTACTAACGGGGAGCAACCTCACCATTCTTACAATTCTTTGGCTAACGACTTATCATTTCCACTTGGAGGCATTCCTTCGCTACATTTACCTGTGGTAGTTGTAACCTATCCATCTTGACTTTTTTAAAATGATAATTTGTACTGTAAGTATTCTTTATGGAAATGCTCTGTATGCACTGTTTCTTTAGTTTCATTCTCGGGGAACCTCAGAGGTGGATGATCCTTGTGGTGTGGATCTACCTTTCTGCATATTATAACACCTGCATGGCCATTCTGTTTTGGTGATGAGTTCACACCTAGAAACACTAATTTAGGTTGCTTTGTTGGCTGGCTGCTTGTCTATTATCCTTCATTATGATGGTTATATGCTGAGATATATTGTGTCTTGTATTGATATACTGAATACTATTTCTAATATTTATCTCTTGCTCATTCTTCTGCAGGTCACAAGCAATGAAACAAGCCTTGTTGCAAGATGCAGAAGAGTTTATGCCCATGCACATGACTATCACATCAATTCAATTTCAAACAACAGGTGGGAATCTATAACTCATTGTTCTTCTACTGCAAAGTTGTTTGGTAATCTTCATACAACTATTTTTCGAAGTATTAGGTTTGTGTGTTATGTCAGAATGTTAAAAAGGACCTTAACTCGTAGACTCTTCATGGTACTAGACTATTACTTACATTCTATTTTCTGTAGGGTATTGATAGTGACACTCCATATTCAATATTTAGTTATTTACCCTTTAAGTGTCATAGTTGTGAATAAAATTACCTTCAATATAATACAGTTGAAATGATTTTGCTGTATAAAGGGCTTTTTTGTCAAATAACTCAACCTTGGAGTGTGAATATTCTGGAGTCCCAAAATAAAAAAACCTTCGTTTATTACCCTTTATTTTTATATGTGAATATTACGAGAATTATCTGTTATGGATCTTCATATCCCCATAATGCCTATCTGAAAAGATCAACTTGTCAAACATGTTGAAAACGGGTCAAGTACTTGAGTAAACAAATTTTTATCACTATTTTTTGTTATTTACTATGTGATTTTATAATTTCCCCACTAATGGCCATATTAAAGAAACAAACAACTTGTATGTGGTTAAGGTAGATAAAGATTTCACTTCCAAGAGAGATGCCCTTAAGCACTGCCCATGAAGTCACTGAGATTAAAAAACAAGGGTGTTAAGTGGCAAATTGTAATGACCCAAGTCATGTTGTGATTGTTGGCTTCAATATAGAATTTTAATATTTATCCACATTCCACAGCTTTGACCATGACATAAGCATTTCTCTCCATGATCCATATAATTGGCTGGGTCAGGGGCAGATCCAATCTGAACATGGTGATTCAGTCGAACCATCAAAAAATCATTTTAGCTCAGTTGGTTAGTAGTGAAATTGTAACAAAATAAAAGGGCAGTGGTTCAAATCTTGCCAGCTACAACATTATTAACTTATAAGGCTCTCTTCATTTCTTAAAAACTCTCAACATTTGACCATCAATACATCTATATGACTTCAGTGCTCATCGAATTGTTCAACTTCTAAATCCCAATTATTCTAAAAGTACTAGAATACTTCACTCGCTTATTAACTGTTAATCCAAATTCATCTAGATCCACCCCTGGTTGGGTCTATACTTCATTTGCCTGGTCTTGGCATATCACAGCTTTTGACTGTTAGATAACTAGTTTATAACTAAGTTCCAATATTAAGAGTGTTCAATTTATGTGTTGCTCAATTAGTCGATCTACGTAATGTTCCTTTATTTCCTGTACCAGACGGTTACTTGTATGCTACTTTTATGTACCTATTGTTATATGTCTCTATATCTGTTCAATGGTTTTGTTCTTGTGTGTGCCCATTCCAGAGGAATAAACAACCTCCTAGATATGATTAAGGTAAATAACCTTCATTGGAAATTGTGAAATGGCTACCGACCCCATAATTGGTCCTTCGGCACAAATCACTGTACTCCTTAGATGACGTGTGTGGTAGAGTGGTAGATAAACACCTTCCCAGATGTTTATGGCCGAGATGTAGGAGCAAATCTCACTCTGTTTCTTGGGCCAGCAGATCGCATTCAAGGAGTCGTTAGCCATTTCACCTTTTCCTGCAACTATGAAGTCATAAGTATGACATGTTCCTGATAGGTACCTCCAAAGGCAGAACATGCTCTGCTATTATTCTTCTTACATTGTAAAGAGAAGCAGTCACAATTTGTAGTTAGGATATAATGGCTAGAGGTAAACAAACAACTCGCCATAGCAACATCCCGAATTTATGTGGAGTAATATTTATCACCTCAATACCGGTCTTTGTGTGGTTGTGTCCAAGAAAGCTGTGAGTTGCTTGGTCGATTATGCAGGAATATTTTTGGTATTCTATATGATGGTATGGCTCTCGACATTGTTGGATAACCAGGCTTAGCAACTTAAAGTTCTCGTACTGGTCCTTTTACTCATGTTCTCCTAATTCCTTGATCAATAATTGTTCTGTAGTTGTATAGCAAGCATGTTACCACTTTCATATTCCGGATCCTGTTGACCAGTTACTTGCTCTTTCAGTGACGGTGAAACTTTTATATCAGCTGATGATTTGAGGATAAACCTTTGGAACTTAGAAATCAGCAATCAAAGTTTCAACATTGTTGATGTGAAGCCAACAAATATGGAAGACCTAACTGGTAACAGAGTTTTGTTTAAATCTTCTGTTTGGAAGAATATTTCTGAATTGTAGTGTATGTAACTATTACTAGAATATTAACTTTAGAGATAATGGGTCTGATATGCGTACTGTTAATGTATATTTCGATGAATAATTCTTATTAATATCTCGTATTTTATGTTGTCCTATGGAGTCAAAGATTTTATATTCTTTGGCTAGTGTATATAATAGAAATAAATCAAATGTGACTCATCACCCTCATTACGCTTCTTATCTATGGGGAAGTAGTAGACTTTTTCTTTTCTTTTGTCAACAAGTCATGGCAAACTGATAGACTCCTCCCAATGTGATTACGTACAAGAGATGTTTTTGGCGCTATCGCAATTTGATGTCCATGCATGAGAAATATGGTAATACATCACAATTAAGAAGTGATCCTTATTCCTTTACCACACTGCCCTCCATGTTTACCGGTATATAAGTGGAACTACTGAAATATGAACTTCTTCCTGAAATTCATTTTATTGGGAAATGGTCTGATTGGGTGTTGAAGGATATCAGTGTGGCTTTTCAAGCCTGAAGGTCATTGATCCTATGATGTGATCATTGGTTATGCAATATATATACTTATTTCCATGTTGCATTTAACGGTCTTGGCTCAATTTTATTATCTTAATGCAGAGGTGATAACATCAGCAGAGTTTCATCCTTCACATTGTAACATGTTAGCTTACAGTAGTTCAAAGGGATCCATACGTCTTATTGATTTGCGCCAATCAGCTTTATGTGATTCACATTCTAAACTGTGAGTATTCCTCTGTACTGGCTACTAACATGCATACATTTTATATGTGATATGATTATAATTGTAATATAGATGGTCCCCCCAAATTGAAGTAGTTGCCAATGAAGTGGTGGTTGCATAATCATTATCTCCTGGACTTTCAGTCTTATTTGGCTGAAAGTATTGTTTTTATTTAACATTTGGCATGTTTTTATCACTTAACGTGATATTAAGATTCTAATTTATGCAGGTTCGAGGAACAGGAGTCACCTGGATCCAGATCATTTTTCACTGAGATAATTGCATCGATTTCAGATATTAAATTCGCCAAGAACGGGAGATATATTTTAAGTCGTGACTATATGACTCTCAAGGTTAAACTTCATTTTTTCCAACTCATACTTCCAGGCTTTTCATCTACAAGATATCATGAAACTTGTGCGTACGATAACCAATTTTAATCTTCTCTCTAATGTTAAATTCAGCAGATCAAGCAACTGATAGTTTGGTTATTTACTGGTTATTGCTGTATTAATTAAGATAAGTAAGAAATATCTTTATGTTTATTAGGAGATTAAGTGAGGACCAGTCTCTCATCATAGTCTTGTACCCCCTAAAAAACTTGTCAAATATTTGACCATCTGGGTTACAACATTCACCATTTCTAAATCTCATTAATTTTCTCAGTATATCAATTTGAGGGTGTAAAAATATATTAAAAAGGCTACCCGTCCAAACGAGAACTGATCGGGGATAGATAGATAGATGAAGTTAAAACGTATGAGATGAGAAACTAAAGTGAAGAAAATGAAGATTGGGATGTTCCTAATCCGGCACTCCCTAACATTTGCAACTTGGAAAATAAGTTGATGATCCATGGGTTTGGACGTTTGGTGTAACCCACAAATATGAAGCTAAGAAAACCATCAGCTGCCAATATCCATGTCTAATTATTATTGTTAGTATTTTTACTTAATAATTTTAATTTGCTGAATCATAAGTCAAAACTACATGTAGTGGAGCTACAAAGATGTCTGATTTTAACCATTATAGAGTTCACTTAGTATTTTATGTTTACTTTCAGTTATGGGACATCAACATGGATTCTGGTCCAGTATCCACCTTTCAGGTTCATGAACATCTAAGACCTAAGGTATTCCTTTTTATCATGAATTTTTTCTTTCTTTCTTTCGGCTGTCATGTGATAGTAGTTGAGTGGCTGACAAGTCGCTTGTTCAATGTCTTCCAGCTTTGCGATTTATATGAAAATGATTCCATCTTTGACAAATTTGAGTGTTGCCTTAGTGGTGATGGTCTTCGAGTTGCAACCGGTTCATACAGGTAAACTAAGAATAATAATTATTTTGTATGTTTTCCCTGGGGCTTATTGTTGCACCTTATGTATATAAGACTTGATGTTCCCTGCAGCAACTTGTTTCGTGTTTTTGGATGTGCCCCTGGCAGCTCCGAAGCAAGTACTCTGGAGGCTAGCAAAAGCCCGATGAGGTATCAATTGCACTCCGATATTCAAAATTCTAGATATACTTTTATGAGTTATTTTTCTATTAGGTTTAATGATGATAATAATCATACGTGTCATCAGGAATCAAGTTCAGTCTCCTTGTTTGCCTTCAAGATTGACCAATAGTTTATCAAGGGTTGTAAGAAGAGGTATGCCCCTTTTCACGAACGTCGCTCCAAAAGGACAAGCAAAAAAGATTATGAAATGTTAAAATCAAGATGAATTCCCTTGTTCCCCACATATTCTATTACTTAAAAAGCGCTCATACTTTGTACAGGAGCTGAAAGCGCTGGAGTAGATACAAACGGGAACTCATTCGACTTCACAACAAAATTGCTTCACCTGGCATGGCACCCAACTGAGAACTCAATCGCCTGTGCTGCTGCAAACAGTTTGTACATGTATTATGCATAGAGATCTGGACAAAAGGTCTAACGTTGATTACTTGGGAAGATTTTGTATGGCTGTATGAGACGGCTCTTTCTTCCAAGCAAAGTCATGAGGCTTTTTACCACTTCCAACGACCTCCTTGATGTGTAGATCAAGGTTCAAGGAGAGTTCAGCAAACACAATAGCATGCTACTTCGTTCCTGACATAACAGCGTCGAGCTTCATTTCACCGCTTCCCCTTTCCTGCTCACTCGCCATTTCTTGTCATCGTCTTACCATTCTCTTGGAAAGGGAAGTCGCACCTCTATTTTTATACATATGTCCGGTTGAAGACCGGAAAAAGATGTGATACTAGATCTCCTACAGAGCATGACAGTGTTGCCTTCAAGCTTTAAGCAAAATGTAGTTCTACTTGGAAAACTTTGCTCCGAAAAGGAAAGTTGCTAGTAACATGCAGGGCGAGAAGACTATTAACTTCTACTAGATAATTCTTCTTTTCTTATGGTAGATTGGTTATAGTAGTGTGTTTGTCTCATAGATTTGTAAGTATATATTTTATTGTTTTTTGTAAAAGAAATATAGGGAGCTTTTGTTAAAATTGATTCGTATTATTATTTGCATTAACTTGTTAGATGATGTTCTCTTGCTCGAAGTTCTCCTGGTGGTATGTATACAAAATACCTTAGAATTGGTAATAATTAAATGAATTGTATTCAATGAGTCGGTCATATAGGACAACTTTTTTTGTTTTGTTTTGTTTGATATAAATCTTATTAAAACGAGTCGACCGAACTTAAGAATCAGTCCAAATTACAAAAGTTGGGGCATTCTCATTTCTTACAACTCTATAATTACATAATTAATAGAAGTAATCAAATCTGATAGTTAATACAAATTATACAATACACAAATAATTATTAACCCTCTTTTCCTACAAGCGACTTCGTGAATCATGAGGTACTAACTCAACCGTTGAATCATTTGATTATTTCAAGTGAATAAAGTTGAAAGTGATGCTAGTTATCGCATGTATCGTGCCTCCTACTTGTTGTAATGAAAGTATGAAATACCCGTATATCAAAATGGTTGATTGTTCTAGTTATGCTTATTCTATGGGAGTTGTTCGTAGTTTTATTTATCAGTTCAAAACTAAGTTAATTTAAAAACACATTTCTATTTATCACATGATAAGCACGCATATTATCGATTACTCCTTCACCTCGTTTAAGCGAGAATCACTAAATTAGTCATGAATCATGTATGATAGATTAAGAGAGAATAAGTCTTCCCTTTCTAATATTGGTAAAGAAGGAGGCATCTAGAAACACTTTCACGCGGAGTTTGATTGATCACTCACATCACAAGTCTCTCTCAAAGTTTACTCAACCATATATCTTCTTGTTTTCTTCTCTATCTATTTTACACTATCTTTCAAATTCTTCATCTGGAGGACTTGCTCTTAGGCCTCATAGTTTTCACACTCTTTTTGAGGTTATTTTGGATTTCAAAATTATATATACTTTTGGCCCTTTTCATTTCCAGTTTACTTCTTCTTTTGCTGACAACAACTTATGCAAAAGCTTCAATAAGTTTATTCCATATAGGAACCTTTCTTTTTTGGATTTTGGAGTAATCAAACTTTTTCAACTTTGTTTTAAACTTTTATTTATATCTCCTTTTTACTCAATAACATACTCCTTTCCTACTTTTTTTAATTGATTGGTTAGAATTTCTAAATCTTTTTAGTTGTTATTTTAAAGAGATTAATGGTTATTTATTTTATCATTATTTGATAATTTTCTCTCTTTCTATTAATCTCTTCTGCATTATTTTAATAAAATATTATTGAGCTAGAAAATTAATCAAAAAGATGCATCAAGTATCATTTTTGAGTTTTGACAGAAAAGGAAAGAACTTTATTTGATTCCAAACACTAAAAATCATTAAATTCTTATTTTTGCAGGTACCCAAATTCCAAAATCAGTAAAAGATTCCAACTTTATCAAAAAAATTGAATCTTTTGTTGCCATTTTTTGAGTTGTAGCAGAAATGCAAGACCAATCTTTGTATTCACAGATGAATGATCCAACTTTTCCAGAACAAGAACACTTGAAGTGCCCAAGATGTGATTCTTCAAACACAAAGTTTTGCTATTACAACAACTATAATCTGTCTCAGCCAAGACACTATTGCAAGAACTGCAAAAGATATTGGACCAAAGGTGGAACTCTGAGAAATATTCCAGTTGGTGGTGTTTCAAGAAAGATTTCTAAACGATCTCCAACCACCAAAAAGCCTCTAACTCCATCATCATCTTCAACAACCACTGCCTCTTCTGTCAATGGCCTTAGCCCGGACAGGAGTAATCTGCGGTTGGGTGAGTTTGTTGATATCGAAGGAGAACCTGTCTCGCATTGAATATGTTAAGTATAAGATATTTTGTATGGTTATATTATAGACTTTTAACGTGGTATCAGAACTATTCCCTCGATTTCATTCGGGTCGGAATTTGTGATGAATAAGTAGGGTGTATTACAAATGCTGAAAAGAACAATTGTACTACTTCAAGATGGAATTGAGGTGGTGATTGACCTGATGTCACACCATGTTCCATATTTTAGTTAATTATAGTTTTTGAGTTTTATTTTTTCTCTTTAGAAATATGTACCTAATTAATTGATATTATTGTTCCTCTGTTATGGTATGACCCTTCTTTTGGAGGTTTATTTATTTATTAATTCAGTTGGAAAATTGACAGTTGCCTTTATTAGGTTATTTATTTGTCTAGGTATATGCATGAAGGCTTATTTTGGTGGAGATCGATATGGTATGATTAATTATATCATCTTCCTATTTTTAACTTTAGAAATATAGACAAATATATAATACTATTTGTGACATTATCAAGTACTTCCTCCGTTTCGATATGTTTGATAGTGTAATACAAACGAAATCTAGTGGAGCTATATCAATAATTAATATAGTTATACGATCATGTTTGTACTTTGTACTTTAGAATGAGGCAATTCGTTTAGAAACTTGTGTATTTTAGAAACTTTGCTTTGAAATATGCAAGTGGTTGGTGTTTAAGTATTGATGAATGAGGAGAGGATGCGACCATATCTTGTCTAAATGTTATTTTATGTGAAGAAAAAAGGCAAACGTTTGTCTCTTATGAATTGGTACTTGGTAGAATATTGGGATGTTGAATGGTTGAGGATTTTGAAATCCTCAGAATCAATTATTGAGGTTTATTATTCTCACAATTGCTTTGTACTTCCTAATGTACTCCCCTTGCAAATAGATTAATTCTTTTCACTTTGTTGCTAGTCGATAATACGACTTAGTGCTTAGGAGGTCTTCCAGTGACTTAGAGGTCCTAGTTCGATTCTCATTGTAAGGGGGCGGTGGGTGGATTTTTTTTTTAAAAGTATATATAATAATTTGATAGTTCAATAACTCTATATAATTTGGGATGTAGTGGCTCGCCTCACTTTCGCGGATTAATTTGGGATTATAATTATACTAGTCGTTTGTACACAGTCTAGCCTGTGGGAACTTATTCTTCTTACGAAATTTCTTTTTTGTATAACTAATTTGATATTGATACAAACTTTATAACACATATATGAAATATATATATATATATAGATCATATATACAATTTCAAAACTGAATTTGAAGGAACATAAATACAGCAGTATTACATACAAAAATAAACAATTTTAAATTACTTGATAAATAGTTAAATGGAAGTTTTTTTAATATCAACACATGTCACTTCATGATTGGTCATAGGAGAACATGGGGCTTCATTTTTTTTATAAATGTAACTTCTAATTCCCCCCTTCCCCAATTATATATAGAGTAGATTATATATAGAGTAGATATTTGTGACAAAGACTAAAGTAATATATTATTCAATCATTTCTTACTTTAGTTAGATCAAGATCTCTTCACAGATATTGGACTACGATATTGATACATACTTAAAATTTTATTTCAATTCAATATTTTAATCTTGCTTGAGTTTTGGTGAAAACTAGATCATCAATTTTAACACCTTCCCTTTATGCTATTCTAGTTTTGCTATGATGCATTCCATTCAAATCAACTAATATCAATGACATCTGCCATACTTTTTGAGAAATACTAGTAACTCAATTTGTCCAAAGCAAAAAACCATCGCATTAAGCTCGATTGATAATTTCCTCCATCCCTCTTCTGTCTGTGCCTCCTCTATTCTCAGCCTATTTTATCAGGTTGCACCTAATTTATCGTGAATAACGCGAGTTGTTATGATGTACTGTAACTATTTTTATACATATAAGCATCAAAAGATATATCGAGATGATGTCGAGAATCCTCTAATAGTCGATTTCATATCACCCTCAAGCCGTATCGAATGCTGCCATACCATATGGCTGTATTTATTGCAAAAGAGGGCGCAATACATAGAGGTCCACCCTCTACTGAAGCAGTGGAGAAGCACATGGAAGCCATACTTATCTTCCTGATGGTGAGGTGAGGCCAATTGACCTCATTTATGTAATCACTGCATTCATTATTGCATACTCATTACTCCCTTTGCTCATTACCAACATAACAGGGAAGCAAATATCATACCTATTTTGGCTATGGTCGTCCCTACAACCAATCACAATATTATCATAAGTCATAACTGTGTCCCAACTAGTTCACCCATACATCAATAGATGGAGCTTCAACTCTCATGATATTCATGTATTAAAATGATTGATAATGATGTACCTTTTATATTAAAAAGAAACTTCGATTATTATTAACCGTATATGTGAGGGTTGCCATGAATCTATCAACCTCGATTAACATAGGTGAAGTTATTTATTGAATGAATCTCTAAGCAAAGCGTTTACCTCACCAATAAAACCATTATAATAATAAAATATCGAACTTAAAATTGCCTGGAAACAAATGTTGTAGTTCAAATGACAAAAGGTTTCAGTAGGGAGTTTCAAATAAAAACGACATGTAGAAAGAGACATAATAGGTCCCAAGTTTGCTATTGTTTCCATTCTAAGACAAAGAAGGCATGTAACTGAGGTCTATCGATTACATGTGGAGATATATCAACAAAAAAGTTGTTGATCATCCAACTTAAATAACCTCATAACCATGAACAACAAATCCACTGAAACATGTCCCAGAGTCTAAAAGGAATCACTTGGCCACCGTCCGGGCTTTGTACATGCAAATGTAAGCCATATGCCAATCACCTGGAACAAATGCGCAAAATCCAAAAAAGGTGTTCAAATGATAAGTATAGATCCAGGCGAGAAGTAAGTAAAAGTTTGAAACGTTAAACAGTAGGTTCACAACCAATGGGAGTTGCAGATGCCAAAACCATATAAACATGAAAAAGTGAAGTACGGCTGGAGATAAGAGAGAAAAAACAGAGAAGTCCTTACCGCCTCCAGAAAGTTTTGTAATGTCGTCCTCAAGCTGTGGGACTGGATTATCATCGTCAAATAAAACCCATTTACCTGAAATCAACAGTTGCGAGAATATATTTATTAAATGAAACCACGGATGAAGATAAGGTGGCAGAAAATGTAACAGAGGCGAACCATTGTCTTGCTTGACCCATGCAACATAATGCCCTGAATCAGCACTTCGCCCCTTGTGTGTTAGCACTGCGACCAAATCATATACGCCTGTCATTTGCATTTCTTGGTTTTGAGCAACACCTGAAAGAGAGTCCCCAGTGATTAAACCTTGAGACAATATCACAAACCTTACTCACCAAGCCCACAAGTCCACAACTATATTAACAAGCACTCTCAAGTACTGAATAAAACAAACATTTACCCATTTACCAACATAAGATTTTCAAAGATTATTTACCTTCTTGGGGTGTATCTGTGGGCACTGTTCCACTTCCACTTGATGATCCCTGCACGGGAAGACATCTTAAGCATTTCATAAGACAACATATGCTTCTACTCTTCTCCAACCAAACACGAAATAAATTTAATTTCCTAAATTTATATAACACAGTTTAACCTTATACTTGCACATATCTGACAGGTTTCCTTGTAGGAAACCTTACAATGTATTTGTTCGAACCAACTGAGAGGGCAAAAATGGTGGCACATGAAATTTCTTAAAATTTTTGTGTAAAGTGAACCTTTCCAATCAATTGAGATAGAGGGAGTAATTTATTTTACAGAATATACCTCTGCTTCAGCCATCTTTATATCTTTCGATTCTGAGCTTTTCTGACTAGTTTTCAGCCCAAACTTCTTGCCTTCTTCTTCCCTAAGAACCTACAAATTGTGGAGGATATCACAGTTCAACACTATGACAGAAATCTAAGGCTTTTCAAACTTTTTAATATGGAAATAGAATGCATGAATCGAATCTACTGGGAACCCACAAGTGATACCTTACGAGGACCATCCAATATTTTACGAAGTTCCTCCGAACAAAAATCATATACATCCAGTTCCAACGGGTAGTCTACTTTCTGCAGTTATTAAATATCACATCATCAAGCTTCACATTTTATTGTTTTATTAATCGGTGCACTTGAAAAGGCCAGATACAACAAGCATACAACACACATAAGCTTCCAGCGGTCTTTAACAACAAATGCAGTAAAATTATCAATACTGTAGACAAGTTATATCCAACTAATTACCCGTAAAATCTTAGCCTTCTGATTTGATTCTCTTTTCCAGAAAAATCGAACGAACTGAACCGTCAAGTATCTGCCACCAAATTAGAAGCGGGGCATATAAGAATCATTGTCACTGAACTCCTTATCAAGTAATATATTGTAACTGAGAGAGGGCCATGAACATCAATTAGGTCATTAGTGCATAAGAGGTAACAAAAATATCATTCACGCAACAACTTCATAAATGCTAAGAAGGGCTAGATTATAATGGAAAACTCGCCAATAGCCATCAATGTCTAATTTTCAGAAAACAAAAAGAGAATACAAATTAGACCTTGGCAACTCGTTAATACGTGAATCTTTTATATAAATTGCGCTGCGACCTAATGAAGGAGAAGCCTTTTCCAGTTCTGATTTCAGACCCTGAAGAACAAATTAGCAGTAGTTATGAAGCAAATACTGTGGGTTCTTAATGATTTCTAATAAACCAGCATGCAAAAAAGAAAAAGAATCTAAGTGACTTACATGTTTAATACCCTCATGCAAATGGTTCACCTCTTGGGATATATGGCACTTCAGCGAATAAACAACTTCTTTTTCTGTACTTTCCTCACCACTTTCTGCACAATGGATCCTATAATCATGGAAGCAACAATTTAATGAATATGATAATCAAACAAGGTGAAGGATATAAGATAGATAGGAAGCTCAGAAATGACATTGGCAGCATAATATATCCCGACGTATGAGGTGACATATCAGCAATAGGCCCTTCCAGTTATACAATATTGAATGTAATAACCAAGAAACCATCATGCTGTCAGGAGTCCATACTATTGAAGGCTGATTGTGCAAACACGAAAGGTATATGAGCAAAGAATGGGTAAATATTAAGATGTCAAACCAAATCTAGGACTAATCTAAATTGATAGGCGGCCTCTCATATTTTCTGGACAAGTAGCTAGAAGTCAATTACAAATATTACCTGCTGGCAAATTCAATACCAAAAAGTCCCTTCACAGGATCAGCTACTTCACTGCAGGAAGAGAAGAAGTAAAACGACGATTAAATAACACAAAAATTTAAGCATAACAAATCCCAACTATTAAGTTAGCTACCTTGAACCTGGTGACTTTAGAGATTGGGAAAGAGTATATAAAAGTTGCGACCAACATTCTTCAGCATCCTGTAAGAACAAATTGTATTTAAAAATATTTGAATGAGACATTGAAAAGATTTAATGCAGTCATGAGAATTTTTGTAAAACCTGTTGCATGAAGACTCCATTGTGAAGCTGTCCAAATTGAGGGAACTTCTTCCGTAGCATCTGTGGACCGATAAACAATGTTACAAATTATAATATCTTCGTGTTCACCCACAATAGGTTCCAAAATAAAAGTGGATAAGTTGTGTCGCCTGGTTGCACCTGACAAATCTTAGGCATCTACGTGGTCATTATGTTAATCAATTATTTAGATGCTTTAACTTACAATTGGGGCATGTTAGTGTTTGTTTTGCATCCACTACTACCATCTTAAACAGGTTTTAGGTCAGGCCATCAGAATGCTATAACTTATTTTCTAAATCACAAAAGCACTTCTAGTAACTATGTTTGTACATACCAACCAAAACTGCATTGGAGCCACTGGCTTCACGTTCTTGTCAAGCTCACCAAATAAGTCTCTTGTTGCAAGAGTCAATTGGTGAGACGTCTGATCGAAATCATTAGCCCGTGCAGGAGGAGGATAACTATTTACAAAAATATACCATATGTCAAAGGTTGCTCGACAACATCAATTAGCAGTTAAAAGTCCTTCAATAGAGGAAATACATCACACACCTTGTTAAAACAGACTTCAGTTCAGGCACAGAATGCAAGCACTGAATAGTTGAATTCATATAGCATGTGTTCCCTAGATTAAATAAACCAGCTGAATGGCCCTGTAGGATAAGGAGGAATCCATCACACATTATTACACAGTATGACATGTCTCAGCAATATATGGTGCTTCATTATCTGTTCATCATATTCTAAGTTTAAGCTATTCAACATAAGGAAAGAGGTAAAAGCTAAAGGGTTCTTTTAACATAAAAGAGAGAGATTTGAAATCATAATCTTATTGTTCATATGATATCAATACTCCATAATTGCAAACTTGTGAAGCATATTGGTATTACTCCAACATAAGCTCAGCAGAAAATATTTATTTAAGCGTTGAAAACCTGTCAGAGCATGTCTTTAATATAAGGAAAGAAACAGTGGAATATGAATGAGAAATCCAATTCATCATCCACTCGGGGTAACAAATAAATACATGTTCGATCATTTTTTTTTTGTAAATTAGTGACAGATGTGAGTTTCGAACCCAGGACCTTCTGGTCACTAGCAAGAGCCTTTTCCACTAGGCTATTCGATTAACTCAAATACTTGCTCGATCATTGAGTCACAAATATACGAAGATGATCATACAATCAATACTAATAAAGAATTATTGTTAAAACCGAGCAAGACCCTTGCAGAAGATTGAACTTACAGTTTTGTGACCTACTTGACCAATTGATAGCATAATGGTGGATAATAAGAAACTAAATAGGCAAATACTTTCAAAATATACTTTCTCGCAAACAGCCCTAGCAGATTTTTAACTCCTTAATGCTAAATTTAGAAATGCTCGTAAACTCTCTTGATGTTTTTTATTCTGAACAACATATTACCTACTATAATATTTATGGCAATCCGCTATCATATACATAGGTAACTTACTAAATTAATCGCTAGCTCTTCCTCTGGCATGTCCTCCACAAAGACAGTGCCTTTCTCAGGAGCTTTGATCACCTCATCTGCAGTTCCCATCATCATCAACCTTTGACCCTGCATTAAGTAAATGGTAACATATACCAGTATATCACTATTCCTATAATTAAACATTTATTTTAAAAAAAAGGGGTAAGAAAACAAAAGATTACTTACCTGTTTTACTCCCACTGCTGACCAATCTGCATCATCCTAAATTCCCATAACAGTTAAAAAGAGTTAGAATTAACTCTTGCTTTACTTTATGGATCACAATTGTCTACAAATGAACTTGATGAGATTATACCTTCAATAAACCACCTTTCACCATTATTTTTTGTCTTTCAGGTGGTACTCCGGTTAGGTCAAACAACTGGCATTTGAAAAGATAAGGGGGCTGACTGGTGTCGATCTCAACATTTTGAAGGACTTCTTTCTGCCATTTTACGCTCACTGAAAAGCATAGAAGATTGCAGATTAAAGATCAGAAGAGGTTCTAAATCATATTCCCTAAGATGCTCAAATGATGCATAAGTTATTTAGAACAAGGGTTTACATGATAGGCAATTAATACAGCTGACTTAACCAAAACATAATGAACTGATCATGTCATATAAGTGGAGGTCATGCTGCGAAACAAATGAGTATCTATCCGACAATCTATAGATGGAGCCTTAACTATACAGTCACTAGGGAAGATTAATGCTTAAAACAAATGACTTTTTAGACCTTGAATTCAAATGTATTCGTACATCTTTTAATCATATTTAGTGAAAAATACATCTACATACAATACTTCAACATGATTTACGAACACAGTAATTTTGATTCAAATCGAAGTTTTGCATGTCAATTAAAGTTAAGCTTTTTTTCATCTGGCCTATACAAACGACAACATATTAAATCTTCTCCATATAACTTTCAACATTTCGAATTAACCCCCGCCCCCAGCGGGCACACACTCACACCACCCCATCATTTCAATTTGGAGACAAGTTGAAATTTATTTGTTATAATACCAGCACCAAAGATCTTTTTGATATAGAGGTAGTATATGCATATTCACATAAATAATTCACCAAACTATATCTTTTATTGAGTGATAAAAAGGTCCAATTAAACTATCAGTAACAAAAAAATACACCAAATAACAAATAATTTCAATGATAGTTTCCAATACTTAGTCTAATAAAACAGCATAAATAAATCTACAAAAAAAAAGTTCAATTTCGAAGTTAATCAGTAAACAAAAAAATGAAATTGAAAAATAATAGCAATTGATAAGGTGACTCACCGGTCAACATGTTTGGACGGGGTTTAAAGAGGGGGAGATCGGAGATTTAGGCAGTCGCGGTGGCTTATTTTTGGGGTATTGCTTGCGGAGAAGGGCAAATTGCTCCAAGGGGTTAAATAGGCATCATGGGTTGGATATTTGAAAAATAAAAATTGAGGCACCCGTGTCTCTAATATACGGATGAGGTAAATTACGGATATATCTTACCTAATCAAAGACTGCTTTCAAAACACAAAGTTCACTCCTAGTTAAACTTGTACCCGGATTGCATGATTATGATATTACTTGATCGATAATTAAATAAAATTCAGACAAAAAGAATTGGTTACACAATTACTTATTCCCGATTTTACAAAATATACTAGTGTTAACTTTGTGTAATAAAGTAATGGTCAATTGCATTATTAAAATTTTAACTCAACTGACATATGAATCGTAATTTATTTTATATTAAATTGGCGAACAAAAAAATGGAAGTTACGTAAGTGATTAGATGAAGCCTCATATTCTCATGTTGAAGTCTCGTGGTCCATTTCATCTAATCAATAAGTGACATTTGTTTTTATTATAAGATACATCTATTTGTCTTTTTTAATTATTTATCATATTTTTAAATAATTGTATATTTCTAGATATAAAATATTAAGGGTTAATGGCAGGGATGATCACCTATGTTTGTCAAATGTTTTCAATCGATCACCTATGATTTAAAACGTTTCAGTCGATCACTTATGCTTTAAATTGTATTCTACTTGGTCACTCCGTTAAAATTTCAGCCTAACTTCAGTTATGTTGGTCACGTGGTTGTCATATGACAATTAAGGAAAGGTATTTTAGTCAATCATCCTAACCTGACAATTGGCTGAAACTTTGTTGTCGGAAAATTAGAGCATGATTATTTCATTTTTATCCTCAAAATACATTTAGTAAATGACCGAAATACCGTTAATGCAAGTCACGTGTTAGTCGCATGCAAAACTTAATAGTGGAGTTACAGATTGGGTGATCTACTGGAACGTTTTAAAACATAGGTGATCGACTGGAACGATTTAAATCATAGGTAATCGATTGGTAACATTTGACAAACATAGGTGATCATCCCTGTCACTAACCCAAATATTAATGCTCGTTTCTTCAAATTCAGTTTTCAATTTTTTACGATCATTTTTAAAAATATATTTTTCATATATATTACAACATTATAACAATATTCTAATTAATTGTACAACATACTTTATTGTGTAAGAAAAATAAATTTACACAATTTAAATTGTGTACAAACAACTAGTAATAATAACATGTTAATCAAAATGGAAACATGTAGATACCTTAATTATAAGGTGACTACCAAATAATTTTTCATTTACAAATGAAAAATTATGGTCCCTAAGCTCTTTATTCATTAATGATTTATAATCATCAGAAATGTATGTTGTACCAATTTATAATAGTGTATATTTTATTCTTCCTTTGATACATTTTAGGTAATACATATTATTTTGTCAAAAAAAATCATATTTTTCGCATTTTAGATAATATATACTATTTTTTTTAACGATTTTGGTACGCAAACTAAATATGTACATAGAATAATTTTGGTACATTTCCTTTTTAAATATTTTTATTTTATACCATCTTAGAATGATATAATTTAGTAATGTATATCATCTTTACATTCAAAATAATTATATACATTGATCAATCAAAATTACTGAACCGTAATCGTTCTCCATTTACAATACTAAATTACTAGTTAGACTTTGTTCAAAATGTTTATAAAGTTCATTACAATGTCTTTCGAAGAAATCATCATCTTATAAAACCAAAAGTGCTATACCAAGGTAGCTTCCAAAAGTCAAAGACTATGAAATTCTAACATCTTTTTTTTTTTTTGATAATTAGCGATGAATTGTGACTACAATGATATTACAAACATGAATACAGAAATTGCTAACTAATAGAAAGTTAGAGTATAATAGAATTTCATGCCGATGGCTCAATAGCCTAGTGGCATCCGGCCCAACCTTTCATGTAAGAGGTCATGGGTTCTAACATCTTAAACAAAATAAATAAATAAATCCTCTTGTGAAAACCCAAATTCCTCAACTTTGGAAGTCATGTCACTTTGATTAGATCAGTACTTCAAGCTATTCCTGTTTATCCAATGAGTGTCTACAAATTTTCACTTACAGTCTTACATGATATTGATCGAATCCATGCCAAGTTTCTTTGGGGAGAAAATCAATCTTCATCTATTCACTGGATTAACTGGAAATTTCTTCATCTGGAGACTCGTCAAGGTGAACTTGGTTTCAAGCATCTTCACCACTTCAATCTTGCACTTCTTGCTCGTAATAGTTGTCGTCTCAGCTTCTTTACTATCATAACACACCCATGTCTTCGACCCTTAAGTCAAAATATTTTTCCAATACCTCTCCCTTCACAACTACAACTAATCTAACTCTTCATACACTTGTAAAAGCCTCCACTCAGGTATCAAGTGTATTTTTGATTCAATGACTTGGTGTATTGGTAATGAATCCTCCATTAACATCAGGGATGATTATTAGCTTCGAGGACATGACCTCCTGAACTAAAGGCTTTCTTTAACCCTATAAAAGTACAAATTATCCTACTTTTATCTCTCAACTTATTATAAACTCTTTTTATTGGAACACATCTCTCCTCAACTTCATTTTCCCCCATATAATCTCTACAGTCCTCAAAATTTGTCCAACAGGAAAGAGTGACGAAAAAATATGGCTTAAAGAAACATTTCAATCCGAAGACCTTTATAAGAGGATAACCCAACACTCAATCAGCAATTTGAAACTTCCCTCCACCCACCCAACCATCTCGGTCCAACCCTAGAATTTTCTCTGAAAATTTCATCTTAACAGATTACATACTATTAGCGTGTTAGCTTCTAAAACTAAAAATTATATTAACCCTTTTTGTTGTATTTGTTCGTAAGTAATAAAAGTAGTCAACATCTCTTTTTTTATTGCTAATTTTATTCAGGATATTTGGTCTCGTTTTAACATTTTTTCACCATATTCTTCGATTCAAAGTTTTCTTTTCTCCTTAATTCTAAAAAATTGGACACATAACAATATTCATGAGCTCCTTATTTTTGGAAGTACTTTTTGGATTACTTGGCTTATTAGGAATGAAGTCACATTTAACCATGATGATCTATTATGCCAAGTTTGGTATAGGACAAGTTCAAGAACAATGAAGATTGGAGGACAATGCTTCATGAAGAGTACATGAGTAATTGTGAGGTATTTTGGTTACCAGCTAGTGTCGGTTGTTTCTTAAATTTAAAAGACGTAGTTATTAGTACTTTTAATTTGGTACCATATAATTCTACTCCATGTAATGATCGTGAAAACACCAAACACATTAATTTTGCTTAATTATATCAATTATCTATAAAAAAAACAAAACTATATATAAACATAGTATAAAACCTAATTGTCAATTTTGTTGAAAAACTTGAAACTTAATCCAACCTTTGAACCCACCAACTACCAAGTACAAATCCATTGCACATCACATATATTAATCCACCAACCCATAAACATAATCAAATTGATAGAATATGTGATCTTGTAACTACAAAGTCATGAATTCGATTATCTTGTCAATATTTTAATGATCGAATTTGTGTGCTTTATGTAGCTGACATAATTCACAGTCTATTACATCAACCCTAGAGCTAGCCAATATATACTCAATAAATAGTAGGACTAAAAGCACTCTTCATCATACACGAATCCACCTGGGTTTCAGTTAATCACTCACGTTCCTAAATATCCCAGTTCATCACTCAAGTTACGAAATGAGGCAAAATCACTATTTTCGTTACTGAGGCCGTTAACTGTACCATTTTTTGATCATGTGCGAGGCATGTGCCTCATTTTTTGGGCAATTTAGTCATTTTAACGGAAATAGTGATTTTGCCTCATTAACTAACTTGAGTGATGAACTGACATTTTAAACATGAGTGATAAACTATAACCAATTAAAAACGTGTATAACGAGCAATGTCTTTAATACTAAATAATAGACTAATTACCTATTTCGTTACAAAAATACGTAAAGTAGTCCAACATGATAATCCTAAGTCGTAATTTTGTAATTTATAGTACATGATATGTAATTGGACTCCTGCTAAACCATGGTCTATGGGTCACCCCATAATTGGACCCAACAAAATACCCTCCAAATTATTTTAGATTGGGCCATTTTTCTTAATCAGATTCCAAAGGAATATTGTCAAACTTCCTTTCTTCCTTGTCTTCATCAAATCACCCCCCCACCCCACCCCCCTTTCAAGTTTCAACACCATATAATTAACAAAACCTCAAATAAGACCCAAATTAAATTAATTAAACTAAATTGTCCAATCCGAATTTTAAAAAGTCAACATTTTAACTCTGACCTAATTATGTATGGAGGCGCCGGAAAACCCGGTAGAGGCGGCGGCGGAAGAGGCGGCTCAGGCGGAAAACGGAACATACGCACCACCTTCCAGCGTTCCTCTCCAGCGCCGCCAACTGGCCGCCTCTCAATCGGTGGCAGTGGAGGAGCAGGGTCACGCAACCACTCCTCCGCTGCCTCGTTGCCATCCACGTCATCAAGCGACGCCAAGGAGGAGAGTTTCAGGCTTTTACGAGGTAGTGAGTTGAATTACGCGATGATTATAAGGTTGGCGCCTGATTTGGTAGAGGAGATCAAGCGTGTTGAGGCTCAAGGTGGTGAGCCCAAGATCAAGTTTGATGCTAATGCTAATAATCCTGCTGGAAATGTGAGTTTTGTTAATTGGTAATTTTTTTTTATAATATTAGATGAAAAAATATATTTAAATATAGTTGTGAAGTGTATTTATTGTTGGGATGATATTTTTGATTCAAAATTGAAATGATGTAGTAATAAAAATCAACTGGACAATTGAAGTGGACAGTTGAAGTTTATGCTAATAATCCTGCTAGAAGTTTGAGTTTTGTCAAGAGATACTTTTTTTGTGTAGTATAATATATTGAAAGATAGTATTGCAAGCAAATTTATGATTAAGATGATGATTTTGATTCGAATTGAAGTTATGTGGTTTAAACTAAGATTAAAAAGTTCATTGATTTGGAGTAATGAACTATTAATTAGACAATTGAAGTTAATGCTTAGAAATCCTGGTGGGGATGTGAGCTTTCTTAGGGAATATAATGAGGTTTTGTTGTTCTAATTTGATCATTGTCAAGTTTTGAACTTTGATGAGTTGGGTTGAATAGTAAAGTAGTTGACAAATACTAGCTTTTGATCTATGGTATTATGTGAAATATATCAAAAGATAGTATTTTCAAGCTAATTTACTATTTTTAATGAATTAATAATTTTGATTGAAATCCAACTTATGTGTCAATTAAGGACTTAAAGTTTCTTAACTTTGATTGTTAAAAGTTAATTATTGGTACTGTTGGAAATGTGAGTTTTATAAAGGGATAATATTTGTACATGTTGCATTATATTTGGTGAAAAACTAATCAACTTTAGTAATGAAATGTATATTTACAATTAAAATCACAATTTTGATTCACATCAAAGTTACGTGCTTCAAGTAAGGTTACAGAGTTCGTTAATTTTGAGTAATGAAACAAACTGGACAATCTTTCTGAAACGGGGGTAATATTATCCGATCCCCTTACATTGGTTAGGTAGGAGCCTCTTCAGAGGTATTGGGGCATGTTGTTGTTAAAATTATGTATGCCTAGCTTGATTAAGAACAAATTAAATTGTTTTTTTCTTTTGTAGATGTCTGCAGATTTTGTCCGATCACTTTATGAACTTTAATCGAAACTCGTTGAGCTAGTAAAGTTGTGCACACTTTTTATCTGAAAGACTATATACCAGGAGATAGTGTAAGAACGGATTCGAGTGCCTCTGCAAGATGTAGGCTTTAAATGCACCAGTATTAACACTTGCAAAGATGAGCTATAATTTTGGACATTATGTGATGTTCGCGAACAAGACATGCTAATTTTTTCACCTGACAACTTCTACCATGTTAATTAGCTTGCCTCGACCTTTTTGTTCTTGATGTAAAAGAGTTCTTTTAGTATGCTATAGCTCAAGCAATGCTTGAAATTTTATGAGGGTAGTGTAGAGCTGCAATCTTAATGTGGTAGGAGCTGACATTCTATTTTCTTCGCCAGGTTATTAATGTTGGTGGCAAGGACTTCAGGTTTACGTGGTCTCACGAACCAGGAGATCTCTGTGATATATACGAAGAACGAAGAAGTGCTGAAGATTGTAATGGCACTCTTGTAGAATCGGGTAGTGCATGGAGAAAGTTAAATGTACAACGCGTGCTAGACGAATCAACAAAAAACCATGTTAAGATGCGTTCAGAGGAGGCTGAGCGCAAGCTTAAATCACGCAAGTGAGTTGTCTATTATTATTATTATTGTTATTATTATTATTATTATTATTATTATTAAAAGCAAGCTTGAATCATGCCTTCCTTGTTACACTCTTCTATTTTTGTTTTTATCATCCATACAAGGTGTTCAATGTTTGACTTATGATTACATTGCTAAACAGAAAACCCATAATAATAGAGTGTAATGGTAGCTGCAACTTTGATTGTTCTTGGTTGTTGTTAGCTGAGGAAAGTCTACATCCGACTTGGTTGAATAATTAGTCTTCTATGCTCTTGATACTTATTTCACTTGTTGCTATCTGTAGACATGATTCGTGGTGCTTGTGGGAAATTCTTCTCAATTATGATATGCATTAAACTATGAAGCATAATTTTTTGAGGTCATCTCGTCGCGGCCCTATGAAAATTAGATGATTCGTAGTGGTTGTTGTGGAAAATCCTTCTTTTATCAAGCCATGGCGTGAACTGTGAAGCATAATTTTGTGAATTTCAATTGCTTAGTTATTTTTTTTGTTGCTATAAGAAAGAAGATCTCTTCTCCTTTACCAGCTCAAATTGTGCTCAATATAAACATCAAATTAGTTCTGAAACTGTGGGCATATTGATATTGTAAATATTGCTTTCAAATGGAAGTGTTATTTCATTTCTGTTTTGACTTTCTATTGGATCTCAGAATGATATCATGTTTCTTCTTCGAAATTTATGGATGAATGAACTCATATGACATATCAACTTCAATCAAAAAAATAAATAAATAAAAGTTCCAGGTTTTATTTTCTTACCCCATGAAGGTGTGCAGGCCCTCTCTAGCTTGTTGATGTGCCATTGTTCCAAGTGACTCCCATTTATGTTTGTATCTTGTCTTAACTTGCTTTGGTTATATATCCGCAGCTTTTCCTCTTATTGTTGTGTATGGAGGCCCCCAAAAGCATGGGGTTTATACATGGCTCCATTCACATGCCCAAACCATGTCGTCTACCAAAGACACCTTTTTCCATCTGTTAAGATTCCGAAAACTAATTAGTGAATATCTTGAGCTGAAAAAAATTGGACTCATTCTAATTTTCATTTCCAAGTTCCAATTCCATCATTGACCACCTATTCAATGGAAGAAAATAAGGGTCTCAACCTACTCAATATAGATATGAAAGTTGTTGCTGAAGGACACTAACTACATGTCAATATCAATTGTGTTTAATGTTTTGTTCTTATAGTGTTTGTTTTGCCTGAACAGAGCAATTGTGTTAGACCCTGGAAATCCATCTATGAAAAATCAAATGAAGGCACTGGCTGCTGCTGAAAGTAAGTTTTGGTTAGTGATAAGTATTGGTTGGAATGAAAATGTCAAGTATTCTCTCCTCAAACCTGTCTGTGGCTGCATTTGAGTCTGTTCTGCATCTATCTACCTGGATCTGTCCCTTTTAAATTGCAATTTCTAAGGATGTAAAATAGTTCTAGGTTTAGCATAACTGATACGGATGTAGTGTTCAGTGACAATAGTCAATAATATTAAAAATTGTTATCGTTAATGTCATTCTTAGCACTTAAAATGAGTTGACCTTTTACTTTTGGGGTCAGGCTGTTGATCAACTGGATTAGGAAATTACCTCCTCTGATGGCGGGGAGATTTAAGACTGATAAGCTTGTGGTGTACATGATTTCATAAC
Source organism: Echium plantagineum (assembly GCA_003412495.2). Taxonomy (NCBI): domain Eukaryota; kingdom Viridiplantae; phylum Streptophyta; class Magnoliopsida; order Boraginales; family Boraginaceae; genus Echium; species Echium plantagineum. The sequence continues at coordinate 2,306,424 of CM016564.1, read as the reverse complement.
TATCACCTTATACTACCATACATCTTGCTGTTTGTAGAACCAAATTGGGATAGATGGAACCTGTTAGGATGATCCACTGCTACTTGTTCGTTGAAGAGTTCATGTTCTAGAATTTATTGGTCCCGTACTCATATTACAATTTGATTAACACGGTCACTTGTCTTCCAGCCAATCCGTGGAGAATGTCGTATAAGCAGAAGAAAGAGCCTCCTCCAAAGAAACGAATACCTGAACCACCATCAGGTAATTGCTGTTTTGGGGTCATGATTTCGTATTTCTTCTTTGTTAAAACTTCCATGTTCTCTCAATTCTTTTTTATATGCTAAATCTGCAAATGTTTTTGTTAATGTGAATTAACCTCACTTATTTTTTATGTGGTCCTTGGTAGACCAAAATATAATATTGATGTTCTCCTCTAACCTTCTGTATTATAGGACCTCCTAAATCTATGTACAAATCTGGGTTGTTGACAACTCCTACCAAGGGCAGGCATTCAACTTCACCTCTAACATCTTCTCCTCAGCAATTTGTTGCTCCACCATCACCATTTTCGAATGGCAATAATAATAATAATAAGGGCCGCTCAAGTATGGAAAACATTTTCGGTTATGAAGCCACAAATAAGAATAACAGCTCTGAGAAAGACTTGCCAAGTAAGTTGAAAAACAGTGCAGGGTTGGATAAACGAGGACGCAATTTGAAGGTGGAAAAGTCTCTCGACTTGCGGAGTATGCTTGTTTCTCTTCTGAAGGAGAACCCTTCTGGGATGAGCTTTAAGGTAAATAAATAGTTCCATTTTACTGCTTGTGTTGGTTAGTTGTATATATTACCCTGGGCGATACTTAATCTTTTGGTAAAGGCCTAAAGAATATTATCCATGACGTTTTGACTTTCGAGTGATCTCCGTCTCTGTTTCAGCTTTTTCTATGTTTTTATTGTAAATTATAGGCATTGGAAAAAGCTGTTGGGGATGCATTTCCAAACTCGGTCAAGCAAATAGAGCCGGTAATTAAAAAGGTAGTATACAACTCGGCTTTTATATTAACTAAATGGCTATGGAGGTTGCTTTTGTGAATAATTTTGCATCTTTGCAATGTTGCGTCCATCATCAGATTGCCACTTATCAAGCACCTGGCAAGTATTTACTAAGACCAGAAGTTGATATGGAGTCCTTGAAGAAATCTTCACCAATAGATGGAAGGTACCGGTCATTTTCTAGTCTGTAATAGATTCAGGTGTCTGTTGCCTTTTCGATTTCTTACAAGTTCTTGGTGGAAAAGAAGACCAGATAAATAATGCCTTATAAGAAATCTTGAAAACAGTTCAATTCTTAAATAACCCTTTCAGATTAGTAATGCCCTATAAGAAATCTTGAAAACAGTTTAATTCTTATAACCCTTTTCAGGTAGTTCTGTCATTTATGATGTAGCTCACTTATCTATGTGTATGTTTAAAGATAATGAAGATGCAAGGGTTACTTGTTTTATGTATACATACTTCCCCATGGTGTATACCTACTTTTCTCTTATGCAGTTCATTGTTAGATAATGGCAACCCATCTCCTCAACCACCTGCTCCAAGATCCAGCTTTTCCATGATACCTGATGGCAATGACATGGAAGAGATTCAGAAGATTGGATCTAAACCTGCAGAGTCTGCAGATGACTTCGACAAAATTGATATTGAACATGAGTCTCCTGATATTTTAACTGACAAAAGGATATCAGATGGCGAGAAAAAAATATCTGATAGTGAACGTCCTGTGGCAAGCTCCAGTGATAGTGGAAGCGACAGCGATAGTGATAGTGATAGTCACAATAGTGGAAGTCGCAGCAGAAGTAAAAGTAGAAGTCCAGTAGGAAGTGGGAGTGGGAGCAGCAGTGACAGTGAAAGTGATGCTTCTTCAAATAGTAAGGAGGCTTCTGATGAGGATGTGGATATTATGTCGAGTGATGATGACAAAGAGAAGAGCAAAGAATTTCAATCTTCTGAACCTGGGGAATTGAAGTCTCCTTTTGAATGGAAAACCACAGAGCCTGAGCCGGTAAGTATTTTGACTGATGAAAAGCAAGACGATCAAGTTCTTGATATTGATATTGAGAAGGACTTAGAGGATGACCATGTCGGTCATATGGCTGGGGCTATAAATTCACCTTCTAACAAAGGTTCTCAGCGAGCAGAAGAGACAAAGCATCATCTTCCTGGATGGAACAGACCCCGAGAAGACCACAATTTTGGTGGAGTTGCAAGCTCTGAAAGGGAGAATGAGGTCGAGGGGGGCGACCTTAAACTTGGCCGTTCCAATCAATCTGGGACTATGCCTAGAAGCAAATCTAAAAGAAAGTTGGAGGATGAGAAGTGTCATGATGGGGAACCTGATCGTTCTAAAAGGTTAAAAGCTGTAAATTTGAACGAATCGTTAGTTGATATAACTGGAAATTCGCCTAGAATGGGTGTTCTTCATGATCCATTTACTGAAATACCTAACATTCAAAAAACAAAGACAGGTAGAGAGGGTATCATTGATGATATGATGCAAAAAAGCTATAACCAAGGTACTTATGGAAAAAGTAGCTCTGATATTAAGCAGCTATCTCGAAAATCCACTGATCTTTCTGCACGCTCAAAAGCAACCACAGGTACAGAGCGGTCTGGAAAACATTCTGAGATTGTAGAGCGTGGTGTGCAGAGAGAAAAGGTTAACAGAGAACGACCAGATGATGGCGGGTTAATCAATGACAAAAGATCAGCCAAGTTCCCTAGGGAAGCTGCTGTAGATAAACATACAATGCCTATTTCCTCCCATTACAAGGAACAGGACATGCTTGACAATGGGAAGGAGCCTGCATCTGTTACAAATGAACATGTGGAGCACTCAATTAAAGATGGTTACTCAAATCATGTTCAAAGGTCCCCAGCTGAAAATGGTAGAAGCCTGCGAAGAGAGTCCATAGACTTGGAGGTGGGTGAACTTCGTGAGCCCTCATCCAAGGATAACCATGCTTATAAAAAGAGATTTGAAAGAAATGGTTCCTTCAAGAAATCCGAGAACAAAGAAACGAGTTCAGAGTACTGGAATTCAGATGTAAATAAAGGGAAATCTTCCGGCAGGGTATCTGTAGAATCTAGAAACACCTCTATACCGAAGGCAGGCATACCAACGTCTGGCATCCTGGATGACTCTAAGAGGAGGAGTCCTGATCATTATGCTAATGATTCTACAAGTCATCATCACAGAACAGGACAGCCTGGCACAGAACAAAACCATTCAAGAGTGGATGGTTTGGACTCTATTTCCCTGAATAATAGAATATTGGAAGTAAATAACATCAACACTGAAAGTGATGCTGTTACAGGCTTGGGGTCTAATAGTTCGTTGAAACAGCAAGACAATAGACGGGCGGGTATACCCCCTTCCTCGAGGGAAAAGAGAAAACATCAGCCAAATAATTCTGGAACTCAACATGATAAAAGGAAAGATCCTTCTCGGACGGAAAGCAATGATGGAAGCCAAAAGAGAAGAGAATCTTCTACTGATGAAAACAGCTGTCCATATTCTAAATATGAAAGAGAAGAGCCTGAGCTGAAAGGGCCAATAAAGGGCGTCTCTCAGTATGTTTACTTATGATGTTTCTGAGAATTTAATTTCAACCTCTTTAGATAGTTTGAATTAAATGCGTAATGATTGTTTTGTTTTTTGTCTTGTGGTTTGTTAGGTATGAGGAATATATCAAGGAGTATGTTGAGAAGTATGAAAGTTATGTGTCGTTGAACAGGATCTTAGAGTCTTACAGGTATTGTGCCTCTTTTTAAAATTTATTAATTTCAGTTTCGTATTCATGTCGACTCTGGACGGACGAATGTTCATTGACTAAAAATTGTATTGAACTCTTAGGAACGAGTTCAGTCAAGTTGCGAAAGATCTCGAAGCTGCTGAAGGCCGAGATACGGCACGGTACCATGACCTTGTAGCACAACTACATGAATCATATCGCCAGTGTGGTGCAGTACGTGCTATTTTCTCCTATTGTTTGTGTTGCATGCTCAACTTTTTGAAGAGACTGGATGCCTCCCCAATCCTCTGGATATGAATTAACTTCATATTCGAAAGCTGTCTACATCCCTTCACACTAATACAAGGCTTTCAAATATAACGAATCACTTACTGTTTTAGTTTTAACCATGAGATATTTTCTTATCTATATACTATATTACCCCTTTTCACTTATACCCTTCACACTAATACAAGGCTGTCAATTTATCACTTTACTTGATATGTCCAATACATACCTACGACACTTAGTTATTGTGAAGTAGTAGTTGTTGCACTTCATTATGGGCCAATTTGGAAAAAGCAATACAATTCCTCCCCCGAACACCCTGCTTACATACTGTTGTGCCTGATATGCTCATCATATGTGATAAATCAAGAATGAAAAATTCTTGTACTGGGAGTTCTGACACTTCTTTGCAAGACCTTAGAAGCTGCAAAAACTTATTTTTATACACACTATCCCACCAGTTAATTGCTTACTTGGGTCACTCACTCTTCCTACGGTGTCTGTTATCGCTCTTTGGTTTTTTTACTTAAAGAGTTTAATGATTGTGCAGAAGGTTAAGAGACTAAAAAAGATCTTCGTTGTGCTTCACAAGGAGTTAACGGTACCATTTCTTTCTTTTGCATTGCTGAGGTTTCGTCTTGTATGTCATGATATCATGATTCTGAATTTGCTCTTTGTTTACAGTGCTTAAAGCAGATGATAAAAGATTTTGCTGCTTCATATGCAAAAGATTGATGAGATCCCATAATCAATGGGGTGCATCTGGCATATTTGGTAACCATAGGCAGATCCATATTGGAACCTATGGGTGCCATGTCACCCATCAAATTTGATGATATGGTCTACTACATATATATTATAGGCAGCGGAAAGATACTTGGCAATTGAATTGTTTGGATTGTAAATGTATGTAGATTTTGTATTCCAAGCAATACTCACTTATAGGGAAGTTGTTCAATTTATAGTATCTTCTTCTTAATCTATTCCTTTTCTACTTACACTTGCATATGAGACTCCTCAGGTTGCAGACGAAGTTTCACAAGTTTTGATGGCATGTCTTGTTACCTTGTTGTCCACTAAGACAGTATGTAGAATGAGGTACACAGGCGCTGATGTTCTCCTAGAATTACATGTCTTGAAATGACAATCGACGTACATCAATAAATATAGGCGATGTTTTTAGTCATGGTGAAGAGAAATAACATGTCCGCTGATTCAAATAGAGCCATGTCCAAGGAGACTTCGGTTATACTTCAGGCAATAGTTATGATTCAAAAAATTAAAAAAAAAAATCGAGAATCTACTCGCTCATGAGTCATGACTTAACCTAAGAAATATTAAGGAAGATGTTTCTGAGTTGATTGAGAGAGGACGTCTATGAGTTAATCAAGTAAGTTTGTAGACTATCTAAATGGTAGGCATTGCGAAACAAAAATCAACTATTCGCTTGAATTTCTAAAGAGTTGCTGCTAAATCCTGCAAATAGCACTCTCGGAGAGATGTGAAGCAAAGACCCTTTGGATTACAAATACAATTATTCAAATGAACCTAAAGAACAAGCCCGAGAAAGCGTATGTTGTCCTCGAGTAATGCAGATAGCACATTAACACGTTGCACATTATGAACTAAAATGAACAAAGAAGAAGAAGAGAAACAATGGCATGCCCATAACACTTGCTAAATATACACCACGGCGTATTCGATGAGATGTTCAAACAGACTTGTATTACCACTAACTTAGTCTCTCACTGTCTGCAGACGAATTCCTCATCATCAACTAATTAATGCACAACGAGAAGCCAACATTTATGATAACACAAGAAGGTCATAAACAGTATAACACTACTAGAGAAGCAGATGGCATATTTCATGTTAAGATTATCTAACTAAATCTAACTGCACAAGTTAGTCCATCAAATTGTTCCCCATAAACACAAACGCAATCCTTAAACGTCCCTGAAGGAAATCATCATCATCAACGAACTAACACACAACGAGAAACAAACATTTCGTAACATTAGACACTTCCAAACACTACCCAATACTACCACAGAAGCACACAACATATTTGCCATTAAGATGATCAACTAATTTACCAATGTAATTGCATCAAGTTATAATATCACAATTTCTTCCATAATTAACACTTGCAGAACCTAGGTTTTTTCGAACAGTTAACACAAACACAACCCTCAAAGCTCCAATGTTTCCCAACAATCAACTCACACACACACACCCCTCAACCCGCAGATTCCTACCCACGAGCCTTAAGCTCCGCAAGACGCCTAGACAAATCATCCTCATCAACCTTCTCATCCGTCCTCACCGGCAGCGCAGCCCCTGCAGCCTGAGGCATTCCAACCGACACCTCGAGCCCATAATCATCAGCCACCTGCTGCATCAGACTACTAACTTCCCCTTCTGGAGTACTCAACGACGTGGAACCCGCCATTGAACTTTCCATAAACTCCGCCTGAACCTCCATGTTCACAAACTGCTTCTCAAACCTGTCCATATTTTCACTCATCTTCTGCAGATTCCCAGTATTCAAACTCGACTCAAGCGATTTGACAATTGATGACATCGATTTCGATATCCCCTGCATTTTCGCTTGCGTATCGAGCCGAGCCACGACTGCATCTAGCCGGCTCGATAAACGGAGATAGTTCATTTGTTCGTTACGCTTACGAATAGCGTTCTCGGCGTAAATTCGAGCTCCGTCCATGTTGCCCTTTTCGATTGCTTTTTTGACTTTCAATTTCTCGGATTTTTCCTCCTTCTCGCACTTTTTAGCTTGGCGTTGGAGGCTTTTTGTGGTGAATTTGAGCTCCATGATTTGATTCATCAGCTTTTCTGTGTTTCCCATTTTGACTTTTCTGGTAAATTGATTAGTCGAATTTGGGGGTTAGGGTTTGTGAGTAATGGTGTTGGGGGGGGGGGAGGGGGGCAACTATATGAACAAGAAAAAGTACTCCCCTCCATCCATTGATTGTCCTATTTTACTATTTTGGAAACTTCAAATTGGCATCTCTTTTAGTTCAATTTTTTGTAGGAAAAAAATTGGTAATGTAAAATGAATTTGAATTTTTCTAAAAATTTATATAAAATTAAAGAAAACAAACAAATTGAGATGGAAGAAGTAATAAAATTGTGCAATCGCCATTTTACCCCTACTTTCAAGGAGCAATCAGGGGTAAAATTGCACTTCCATTCTAAAAGACTATTTGCGTATCTGCGATGCACATTAAAATAAAAAATATATACACATAGTAAAAATCATTGAATGAATATACAATTATAGGTAACTATTTTATGCATCGTAATTAAGCTTAAATAATTTAATGTATAGAATAATAAAAGACCTTTTTAATTTTTTTAAAATGAAACTAAATGAAAATTATTATAGATAAATGGAAGTTATTATACATTTAAACATGTGTCATTTGCTTATTTGTTAGATTAGATCACAATGCTTTATATGAAACCTCAAATTGCCCCCTTCCCGTATTATACGTATTGTAGATTATATATAATATAAATAAAAGGTGAATACTTCAAGTTAAATAAAAAAATGCGTCAAAAAGTGCCAATCTGCCTAAATTCTTCATGAAAGAAATCACAACCACTTTCAACAACTCTATAAGAAATGTTACAAGCAATAAAATCGGTCACAGATGAACAAATTACTCAATGTTTATTCTAAATCTTGAAATAACAAGCTACAAAATCAACACTAAGAAATGGGAGCAGAACTCTCCCAGTGAAAAAGAAAACAAGAAGAAGAAATTTAAAATGGAAGCCAATACTCTTTTCTTTTCACATTTTATCTACAGTTACTACACCTTGAGAGATCTTAATGATTCACAAATTTTGAGAAATTGGGAGAGCATAGTGACCTGGCTAGCTATCAGCCTCCTTGCAACATCATCGGAAGACCAAGATTGTATTGCTCGAGTCATGCCATCCCCTAGTTCTGAATGACCTAAATTGTATATAATACCTAATATTAGTTATCGAAAATATACAAAGTCATACTAGAATGATCGACCGAGATTTTTTAACAAACATTGGTGATCAACGAAATGAAGTCATTTGAATTCACATACTACCTTATTACTTAATTATATTATGACAGATAATATTCCTCTTTCAATTTTCAATAATGTAATAATGCATCTTCTATTTTAATAATAATTTTTTAATTCATAATTACAAATATGATTTTACTATTTAAAGAATAATATAGTAATGCATTTTTTGTTTTCAATAATTTCTTGTAAATAGTATCAAATATTAAACAACTTTTATGAATTTTTTTAAGATTAGTTTATCACACTATCGAATAATATAACTTATAACATTTAATGACTTTTATTATTTAGCTTAGTGGAAAAGGCTATCACTATTGACGAGAAGGTTTTGGGTTCAAAACTCACCTCATCGCTAATTTACAAAAAAAAAGAATTTTATAATAATGCATCTTATACTTTTATTTAAATAATAGACAACATTATTAAATATAATATGAAAAATAACAAGGCATAAGCTTGTCACAATGGTTAAGTAACTGTTTCCTTTGCAACCAAGGTTCAAACCGGACCCGGGCTGAATATCCACCGAATTTGGGCTCGAAGCGTGTCTGGGACCTAAAGGTGAAGCCTCTATCCGTCCCACTAATGAAGGGGCCAGGGGCCGTCCATGGTCCGTACCGGACTGAGTAGGCGGGCCTCGGACAGTCCGAGGAGGCCCGGACCATGCGACACCCCAGACCCAAGCCCCATTTTTTATTGCGTCCAAACTCCAAATTCGAGCTAAGTTTGATGTCAGTCGGACAAGGTCTATTCGAGATTCGATTTATAAAGTGCGAACCAAGCTCATACCTCATTTTTCAATTTAACCAAATTCGAGCTAGATTTTAGACAGCTTCCAGAAGACCGGCTCGAGGTTCGTTTGACTAGACAATGTTCAAACCAAGTTCCATCCTCATTATTCAATTCCATCAACTCCACCAAATTCAAGCAGAATGGTCAATCCGGTCCAATTTCAGGTAAACATTTGATTTGGGGTGGATTACATTAAAAAATGTACATGACCATGGCCAATGTACATGTAACATCTTCAATGTCTCAACCCTCTAGGTTAATTACATTATACTATCTTCGTTCTTTTTTATTTGTCTTTTTAGATTTCTCAATTTCTCATTCATACTTCCTAAAAGATCAACTAGTCCTCTCAACTCTTGCATAAGAACTACCCGGTGTAAACCCACAATATGATGAACTTTTTTGTCCATCGTGATACTGCATTCTCATCATCAAGTATAATAAAGACTACAACTTAAAAGTCAAGAAAACAACTAGACATTTTACCAATAATCGAAGTGCAGGTTGTGTGAATGTGATTGAAAAAGCAAAGATATTCGAAACAAAAGGCCACAAATATGCTTAAAATCCATAACTAGATAATTAGTCCTCTATGAAAAGACAACTCAATGCACTGATTTAACCAAAACATCCAAAACTTCGACAGAAGAAAATGGAACAATAAGGCAACATATGAGAAATCATCAAACGCTTCACTTTCTGGCTTGCCTGTTTCTCTTCTTGATACCAGACTTTGAAACCCTAAGGCTCTTGCTCACAACGCTCAACCTTGCAAGAGCAGCCTTCTTCAAATCTGGCCTATAATAGTTGGCAGCCACCTGCACCAGAAAACAAAATAATTAGGCCTTTTATTTCAGGATTCACGAAGATGGTTATTTCAGGACAAAAAAAAAAGATAAGGTAAATAATCAATCCATTCAAAAAAGGGAATTATAATAGCCCTATAAAAATTCAACAAAATACAAGCAAACGTATAGATATGAAGTTGCAAGATAACTACAAGGCATAAATTGAATCGACGTTGCACACAACTTATTTCCGCCTTTTGTGTACTAAAACTATCTCAAAAAAACAATTTAGCAAAAAATTATAGGGCATGCAGTAAAATTAAAATAAGAACATGTCAAATGCTACGTATGAAACGTTGTGATGTTTACAATGAGTGAATAATTAATTATTCAATCAAGTCACGAGAAAATTATCGAATGTGGACAACAAAAAAGCTCGCCTTCAATCAAATGTGAAGTGTTCCAACAAAACTTGCCAAGAACCAGTACGACAACTGGAAATGTTCAACAACATCAGCTGAACAAGTAAAACTAGACCAACTCTACTCCCATATATTTAGTCAAGTAATTTTGTATACAATCCCAATTAGCCTACACCAAAATGCAAAATTTGCTAAACAAGCCAATACAAATTGTAGAAGAAGAATTACCTGGTTAGTAACGGCCTTGGCCATGCGGCTAAATTCCTTCTTCAAAACAGACTTGTTAAGTGAACTTGCAGGTTTGCTCTGCTTCTTGGTCTTTGATGTAGCTAGCAGCACACCTTGATCTTTACCAGCTGGTTGGATGGTCACAGTCTTCTTGTTAGCCAACCCTATACAAACACAATCACATCAACCAGCATAACTTTTAAAAACATAATTACATTAAATTTAGAAATTAAAAAAATCTTCCAAGCAAAGACTAGCCAAAAAACATATTCATTATCTCAAAAAGATCTTGTCAGAATTAACACTACTTAAGCAGAAACTAAGTTAGAACAAAAATTGTTAACATGATAATAGCCAAATACATCAAAGATGCAACCTTTTCACCTTACTTACAAGCACATCATCACATATTTTCAGTATGCATTTCAAAATCACAAACCTTTCGAGCAACAACTGGCAAATAAAAGCTAAAATCAGTTAAACACAGCTTATGACGCCCCAAACATACACATCTTGTTACCAAAAAGATTGTCCAATTTGTTTTTTCAACCGCAAAACTAAAATCAATTGACAAACACTAGCTAAACACGTATAAAAGCTAATATCATGGTAACAATAAAATACATTAAATATACAATCTTTTAACATATCTTTCACCCAACACCATTTAATAAAAACATAGACCACACCAACAAAATTCATAACCAAAAAAGTGCTCAATCAGACAACAAGAAAATCTAATTCAAACAATTAATAGATTATTTATTAAGAAAAAGAAACTAACCAGAGTGTTTGTAGGAGTGAAGGTTGAAGAGGTTGTTAGGCTCTTTGCTGAAAACAGTTTTAGGAGTTCCATTACCGAACTGCTTCACGTAAAATGAGTTGTTCTTCTTCACGATTTCCCAAATCAATTGTCCAGGAACTGATGCCATTTCGTTAAATGGTTATATTTGAACTGCAAAAGATCGAATTATTACAGATCAATTGAAGAGTAATTTAGCCAAAATGACCAAACGTATATGAAATAATTTGGATTATAGAGCACTTTATGATAATTTGATTAAAATTAACCGGAATAATAAGATATAATGATAACATATTTGCTTACCTTGAATCTGAAATGGGAGGAAGAAAGATGAAGTGCGCGTGAGTGTCTGAATCTGAAGGAATAGGATGATTTAATAGTTAGGTTTTAGGGTTATTTTTGGGCTGTGTAGAAGCCCATTTAACTTTTATGTCTGTTTGTGGTATTTGGATCATTTTCGAAATCTCCTTTCCCGGTTTCCCCACACTTTTTCTATTTCGTGGTTCCAAACATGCCGGTCTATAGATTTTCGAGGCCTAGTGCGAAAATTGAAAATAGGGCCCTCGGTAAAAAAAATTTCGAGGATTCATTTTTATCCATTAAAATGAATATTAAAAATTACACAAAAAATATCTTTAACATTATTTGATGCAAAATTGTTACACAAACGGTATCTTCAAATCCATTATCAACTAAAATATCTCCCGTTTCATGGTCAAGATTTTCCCAAGTTATAGGGTTGTGAAAATCAAAATGTGGAAAAGATTCATTATTGTAAGCTAAATTTTCATTATCGAGTTCATTTGGCATAATATGTTTTTATTATCAAGTTCTCTTGACACTATATTTTGATCACTTGAAACTACATTTTTTCCCTCAAATTTTGATTTAATTGATCATTAGTTATAACAATACTTTTGGTAAGCAGTAGTTTTGTCCATGGTTCAAAGTTTCTTTTACGACTATAGTTTCGAAATTATAAAATTAAGAAACATTTCGGAAACATTATGTGCAACGACCCACCTAGGCCCCCTGAGGTTAGGCTCCATATCAACGCGGTAACAGAGTCATCACTCGATGGATGACTCGATAAACTTACGTAAAACATAGGAGTAATAATTTTAAATAGTGATCACAAGGCCCTTATACGGGCTTGACTCGATTATGACTCGAATGAGCAAACTACTAACGAGTTTTAAATAAAACGAAACGAGTTATTAAAGTTATATGATTTATTATTATATTTTAAATCAGAGAATTAACCCATGTTATTACATTATGGAAACATTCAAGAAACGATGTAAAAATGTAAAAAGTCAAAATAAATTATAAGTATATGTTAAACAAAATTTGAATAAACATAAATATTACTGTAGTATATATAAGTTTGAACTACTCTAAAAATAAAATAAAATATTTTGAAATCGATGCTATATATGTTAACAAATGATTAAATTTTATGGAAAATATTTACATCATTTAATATTATTTGTAAGAATATATCTAAAAGTTAGATCTAAAAACAAATAGACAATTGTAATTATCTAACATGTTAAACGTGTGAGTTATATGTTATATATGTATATTGGCAAAAGGTTATGAATAATTATTTTAATCATTAATAAACTCTTTTTCAACAAATACCTTTAGTTCATATATGTCTAATAAAATTGAAAACTTGAACTTAAGCTACGAAAAAAATTAATTTCGAAATACAAACATTTCGTTTTCATAATTTCAAAAATGAAAATTTTCGTATGTTTCGTAGGAAATTATAGAAATTTTGGGGCCCCTCTAAAACGGGGTCCTAGTGCGGTTTCACTCCCCCGCCATGGGTAAGGGCCGGCCCTGGTTCCAAACTTTTGATTAAAGTATTAAATCAAATATAATGAAACTAAATTTAATTTAATTTTTTGTTACAAGTATACTACATTCTTATTGTTTTGTAATATTTAGTTGCTATTCAATTTTGCAAAAATTGATACCAAAAGGAGAGCTATGGTTAGTTTAATCGTAGATAACAAATGAATGTGAATCAAATTTATTTTTATTATTATATATAATTTTAATTTGATGTTCATGTTCAATTTTTAGAGTTATTCCAATAACTTAACTTGGAAATTAATAAATTTGTGACTATTTGACTATTGTATTGCTTATGCATGTTTTTATTCTAAAAATGCTAATATAGACTTTATGGTGCGTCTGGATTGGGTGAATCAGGGGGAATCAAGGGGAATATGATAATTTTTTGTGTTTGGAAACTGAAATTGGTTTATAGTTAGTAGCATTCATTACCACTAATTCACCTCCATTACCACTGATTACCCTCAAATTTTTTTTCCCTCCAAATCGGAGGAGAATCATATTTTTAATTATATTTTCACTTATTCTCCTAGTTTGTAATTATGATATCCAAACAACAATAAAATAAATTTTCCATGATTCCCACTAGTTCCTTTCTCTTAGGATAATTTTAGAAAATTATTCTCTCTTTAATTTACCCTGATTCAAACACACTTAATGTTGCAAAACTCGATCTAATAAGAATAAAGAGAGATAAATCATGACGATTAAGGTCTATGCATAAGTAGTCATGCATTTAATAATCACTTTTTAGTCGTGTACTGCTAGTAATACAATAGTTTAATTAGTTTTTTTTCAGGGCAATGTATAATAATTTTATGATCGTGATTATTTGATCACTTTTTGGTCGTGTTTCAAATATATATAGGTTTTTGGCACATGTAATAAGACCTGTAAATCATCTTTGTACAACAGAACATAAGCCGTCTTAGCTCAGTGGTAGAGCGCGTGGCTTTTAACCACGTGGTCGTGGGTTCGATCCCCACAGACGGCGATTGTCCTTCTATTTTAACATTTGTAGGCTTTTGTTACTTGCCACAACCTTCGATTCATGGTTTTTGGCTCTTGAGAGTGGAATTGTATAAATTAGGATTAAAAGGTTCACTACATAAATTGATGTAAATGTAATCCTCTAAGGTTGCCTTGCCAAGAAACTAAGACAATTCACAACCTCTGGGCTTTGTCTTCTCTTTTGGGTTTCATATAACCAACAAAACAATTGAAGTGTCTGCAACACTATTGTACTTCAATCATAACTTGAATGGCCTTGCCAGAGTTTCTCATTCCTATTCATTTTTGTCCTCAGAGAGACGCCAAGCAAATACACTGTAACAACAACAACATTATAACTTAGGCCCCGTTCGATAAAACCGAAGTCTTAACTGAAAATGATGATAAAATATCTATTTTCCGAAAAGAATGTGAGAACGCTAAACCTACCCCTGATTCCACCATTCCATATCACAAATCAAACAACTCTCCTACATAGAGTACGTGCATGCAACTATGGAAAAAAGTAGTCCACCTACATTTATGACAAATATGCAAACAGTGCCTCAGTTGTAGAAGATGTCAACTTCATTCCATCTGTAAACACGTTATTTGTAGTAATGATATGTGTCTGATAAATCTTGTAGATTGGCTAATTTAAATCCATCACATGCTATGCTCCTTTCTACCTCAAGAGACATTCATTATTTTCTTCAACTACTTCAATTAGTTGATCGGTGCCTATGTAATTATGTAAATGTCTCATAAATGGTACCTCTCATAATTTATCCGCCCGTCACATCCTGCCTTGGATCATCACGAAGAGGTGAATCGTGCGATGTTCCTCAAAATGTCAGAGGACTTGGGCTGCCTATTTACAACTCCAACACGAGAATCCAACACAAAAGTAAGAAGTATGATAAGTCACGAAAATGAGGCACATCGCGAGATTCCTCGTAAAGAAAGTCATTAAAAGTGTGTAATCTTTTAGAATTTATTTCCCGACATATATAGCTAAACAAATGACCCTTAATCTGAATTACAAAAGCAATGGCATGCATAAAATGTATACTGCTGTGAATGCAGAGTAGCTACTCCCAGTGGGGCAATTAATGTATCCCCAACTTTCATCTTCCTCCATTAATGCAATGGTCAACTGCTTCCAATCATAATACTTCTACTTCAGTATATATGGATGATCTAATCTCAACTCTGAGATAAATTAATCAGAAGATATCACAGATAATGGCATTTACTAGTAGAAAAGTTTTGGCTATAGTACTGTTTGCATTAGCCACATGTGGAAATGCACAAGAATCAACTTCACTTGTTCCAGCCATTATCACATTTGGTGATTCAGCTGTAGATGTTGGCAACAACAACTATGTTTCAACAATTATCAAAGCTAATCATCCACCTTATGGAAGGGACTTTTCTAGTCATAAAGCTACAGGGCGATTTTGTAACGGAAAACTGGCAACTGATATCACTGGTAAACTCGAATATCTTTATATTTCTATCTGACTTCGTCTATTTTGATCATCATACTTTGACTTTTAAGCTTTAATTTAATGATTTTTTAAGATAGTAACTATAATGATGATCGTTACACTCAAGATGTGAAGTAGACAGATATAAATAAATCATTCCCCCTTATTATAGTATTATTCATCATGATGTCAATTGCAATAATTTATCTACATCATAGAACACTAAACTATTTTTTTTATATGCAGCTGAGACTTTGGGGTTCACCACCTACCCACCAGCATATCTGAGTCCCCAGGCATCAGGAAAGAGCTTACTTATTGGTGCTAACTTTGCTTCTGCAGGAGCTGGTTATGATGATAAAACCGCCTATTTGAGCGTGAGTACCTATCATTTAATTTCGATTATATTCATTCTACGATATAGAGTGACATAGATCAATGCCACACTATGATAGTCGTGATATCATAATCATAACTCATTATGTTGGAGAAAACGAAAAATGAATTCTCGATTAGTGGAAAAATGTTTCTAGTGTACTAATTTGGAACATGTCTACATATTAATCAACAAAATGGTGTTGCAGCATGCAATTGCACTATCACAGCAGTTGCAATATTACAAGGAATACCAAGGCAAGTTAACAAAGGTAGCTGGCAGTCAAAAGGCGAAATCGATACTGAAAGATGCATTGTATATTGTAAGTGCTGGACCAAGTGACTTCATCCAGAACTACTACATAAATCCCTACGTCAACAAGGTCTATTCTGTTGATCAGTATTCCTCCTACCTTGCTGGCATCTTCACAAAATTCATTCAGGTATGTATGTAGACAGTTACAACCATTACTCGTTGAGTCCCCCGTAGGTGATTAAAGCCAATATTGGGTATAATGTCGACTCTGTATCCATATTGCGCCTAACTCGAGTTCCATATCTAATAATGAACTACAAATGCAAAAGGCAAAAAACATAACTATACATGATTATGACAAAATATTGTAGGACTTGCATGGATTAGGAGCTAGAAGAATAGGGGTGACTTCACTCCCACCATTGGGTTGCCTTCCAGCTACCAGAACATTGTTCGGATACCATGAGAAGGGATGCGTGTCAAAGATCAATACTGATGCCCAACTATTCAACAAGAAAATCAACTCAGCTGTGTCACAACTCCAGAAACAACTTCCCGGCCTAAAAATCGCTGTCTTCGACATTTTCAAGCCCTTGTATGACCTTGTTAAAACTCCATCAACTTACGGTAAGAACCTAATCCCAAGAACTATATTAAAGCTATACTACATATATCTTTAAACGACGATCAACGTGTGTTGTATTCATTGCGCTATGTAGGTTTCTCAGAGGCAAATAAAGGTTGCTGTGGAACAGGAAGAGTGGAGACAACAGTTTTCCTCTGCAATTCGAAATCTCCGGGAACTTGTAGCAATGCAACTCAATACGTTTTCTGGGATGCAGTACATCCATCAGAGGCTGCTAATCAAGTTATTGCTGATTCATTGATCATTCAAGGCATCGCCCTGGTCACCTAATAATAAGTACATCAAATATAGTTTGCAACATTTCATTTTGTAAATGTCCCCAGAGGGCTACACTGTTATTTAGCCTGATTAATACTGTTTCAATGGAACTCTGTCAAATTATATGTGCAATCCCAAAGCTGATGCATCAGTATTGTTATGAATCCAGATTTATATATATCAATATCTGAACTCTGAAGTGATATGAACAAAAGGAGTTGCATATAGTGGGGTCAAACGGATGATCATCAAGATGTTCACATTGAAATTTCGATACACAAAGTTTCAGATCGGTCCATTAAAATTCCAGTACTTACATGTAATTAATAATAATCTATGTTCACCATGTAAGTTTGAAGTTTCTATTCTATTTTTTGCACACAAGATACCGAAAAACAGCTCACCCGAACATCCACTCACTGTATACTAAAGCAAATATTAAGGTCAAACTTTTATCATGCGCATTCGACAGAACAAAGATGAACCATACAACTTTATACTTGAATATTAGGAAGGTTCAATTTCGTAAGCTTACATCGAGGAATTTGTACAAAAATACTTCCTAACAAACAACTATATTCAGTGGTCAAAACTAAAGAAGGAAGACAGAAAATTAAATTACACATAACTAACAACAACATGAGGATCACTTACACAATGCAACTGATCATCTTAAGTAGATGAACTTGTTTTGAAGACCTTGTTAATCATCTCTTTTAGATTTTGACAGCCAACTACCTCAATGCCTCCAATATCTATTTCTTGCAAGCACTTTTCCGCTGACCTTGGGACAACACACTTCCTATACCCCAGCTTGGCCACTGTATGTATTCGTTTGTCTAGTCTTGGTACCTACAAAATTCCAACACCACTTGATGCATAGAGCATATGCCATTGAAAGAGAAAAAAAGATAGTAGAAACCAAGTTACTATAAGCAGCATAAGTAAGCACAAGAAGCAACATGGAATTTCTAATATAACAAGCAATGTTATTACTTATTAGCCTCGAGTAGAGAAGAAAATGAGATCATTCACTTATGAGCCAATGCAAGTCAAATGGATCAATTTTGGTTTGAACTTCACTAGAAATTATTACTGGCATCAGAGATCTGATTAAGTTTGCTATTGTAGGATGCAGAAGCTGCAAATAACTACTACCACTCCACCAGACAAAAAGTTTAGCAAGGGAGAATATTTGGATGAAGCAATGGTATAACTACGGTCAGCCTGTCCTGTGGATGCAATTTTGAACTTTATGTGTCCATATATAATCCAACACGGGAGCTCAAATTACCGAACGGATTTCACCACCAAGGCCAATCTCTCCAATAAATGCAATACCTCGGGGAAGCGGGAACTCCAGGAAACTGGTAGGTCACAGAAGCAATAAGTGTATTAGTGTAACAATTGTTGAATAAGATGATAGGAATATAGAAGAACAACAGAAGAGCATAATCTCTCTAACTTTATATATATAATCCTTTGAAAATGACCACCAGGACTGCAGGAGCTACTCACTTTTTCACTTTGCCATTGTCTACCCAATCAAGATAAAAGGATGTTCAGCATAGCCGAATGAGGTGTTGCTCTCATAACACGGCATAGATGAAGTACTTCAAAGATGGACGATTTTAACATTGGATTCAGATTAAGAACATAATCCATATAGAAGTAATATTAACATTGATCAGATTATTCAACTGACATTGATCAGATTGTTCAACTGACACCCCAAACAAATCATAAACAGCAGAAAAACAGAAATTAGGTTCACAATATGGTCAATCTTTAATCTCAAGCACATGTAGCTAATGCTCAGCAGCAATTCTCAAGGAAACTACTAAGTCTTAATTGCCATTTTAGAAAAAATTATGTAACTCAAGATGCTAGCATTTTAACTATAAAGAACATATTTATAAAACATGGAGAAAAGACATGCCTGCTACAAATTGCAGCTGCTATTGCAAGATCTCCAGCTGTCTCTGTCACATTAACTCCACTTATGACATTAATGAATACTCCCTGCAACAAACAGGACGAAGACTAGATGAAGCCAATCTAGGCTAATAACAGTTGCATGTGTTGGTTGTCCACTTTGTTTAAACATGCTTCTGAAAATTCTCGCGAAGTCCTTTTTACTCTTACTCACTTCTTAGATCTCACTCTTCTACAGTCATAAAAATCTAACATTGCTGGTAATTAGAAAGAAAATCTTATTCCAAAAAATAAATCTTGCTATTTGTCAATCGAAATGTCTTTATTGGCAGGAAAATAAGGAGTGATTGAAGCAAATAATTTCTTCAGACATGACATGCCCAGACAATGTAGGGATATTGATTACATTCTCTTGCAGCCTCAGACCAGCTTGCTTGATAAGAACCTACAAAGAAATTACACAAACTATCAGCTCAACAGTAATTTGCATGAAGATTAGGCTTATTGTTTCACGAGGCAGTGAAGATAACTAGTCTTGGAAAATAAAATATCTTTCAAACTAAAATTGAGATGAGTTGTACCACTTCACCTCAGACTCCGTCCTACAGCTAACTGCTAACCTAAGATCAGGTATGCAATGTTATCCATCTTAAATGTAGATCACTCTTGAGTTCAGCACATTAACTTTTTGTTTTATAATCAAAGGCAACAAAAGTTCAAGTGCCAACATTTGTGCATCATTGACACATATTATATTATCAGGCAATCTTTCTATCTTCTATGTGGCACGGAAACATCGTATGGATGACATATTATTTTGGTAATCTCCGGCTTAAAGAATCTATCAATCTTGTTAAGAATGGCCTTTTCCATGAAATGTAGAACGAAATTTCAGAACATCAAAGGATCGCTTACTGAGATGATCATGTCAGCCCTGCTAGTTTGAACGCCATTTACTTGACGCATAATTGAAGACCCAGCCACACATAGTGCCTGCATTATTTAAAATGCAATAAACAGTGTATTCCTATGAAAATAACCTAATGGCTTGCATGATAAAAATGATTGTCATTCATTGGTTCCTAATTTCTATGTTGTCAGGGACATTGTATATGTCCAGGATATCAAAAGATTAACATCTTCATTACTGACAGAAACTCTGACTCAGGTCCTTCATTTTCTAAGCTGTCTGTTCAATTAGCTCGCAAATTCGTATCCTAAAAGGGTGTAATGTAACAGGTTCTCAAAATCATCCCGAAGTTGGATGGACTTGATTATAAGCTGCATCAGTCCGTATCGTAATAGTCACAGATTTTGTATTCTCTGGCTCTCGGATATAATGAAATACATCAAAAAGACTCATTGCGCTTCTTATATTTTGTGAAGTAAGAGATGGTCTTTGCACTTCATTTTCGGTCAATCAAGAAACAGTCCTGTGTAAGGCTGAGTACAATCCTTCCCCCTGCTTAGGTGGGAACATCTTAGATTCATTGGAGCATGTTGAATTACAATTTACTACAAGCCACCAGGGAATATTTCAGTGAATCTACAATGACAACAATATGCCCCAATGCCTCTACAGAGGCGAGAATTATAAGCACTCTTCCCCACCCAATCACCCAAGATCAAGTGCAAATACTATCTACTACGGTAGGTAGTGTTATTGGCCATTTGGACCAACAACATAAATAAAAAGTATACCTGAATCTCGAGTAAAAAGGTTCGGGATCCGTCCATGACTGCAGCAACAGCTAGTCCAGCTAAAACATCCGAGTCCAAATTGTCTTCATTTAAAAACATCTCAGAGGCATTAGTTACAGGTCTTAGACCTGATTGTGCCATTTCAAATACTCCAAGCTGGCAACAGAAAACAGAATACCCTATTTAGGGGGGCTGACAAAAAAAATTATTAAAAATAAAGGGAAAATAACACATCAGAAATTCCACCTATATTGAGCTCTTTCTCATCGTGATTTAGAGATTCTAGGACACCAAAAAAAAATTTATCTCATCATATGAGAAATAATTAATAAATTGAAGAAGCCACATAATAGGTACTTTAAACTGATACACCACCATTTGTCTGCAGATAATTCAACACATTGGTACTGACTTGAACTACGGCAGACAACGACAAGATCTATTTTCTGCAATATATGTGTCTACGTAATGGAGCCTTAAAAGTAATGCATACCTCATCTGTGGAACCAAAACGATTCTTCACTGACCTAAGTAATCTGTGCGAAGAATACTTCTCCCCCTGAAATATTCAGGCAGTATTTGAGATGGATCATAACCAAAATGCAGAAAACATCGTGCAAGAAATTTAAGAGCTCGCCCGTTCCAAATATTTTGGCCATCCGAAAGGTACAAGGCACAGAGTTCATAATTGATTCCGGATGCAAAAGAACAAGATTCTTTCGCATAAACCTTGCCGTAGCCAAAAACTTATTGGAGCTAATAGATATCTATATATGCAAGTCATGCTTTTAGAATCTTTGGTACATAATGTCCAAGAAGCTATCTATGAAATAAAAAGTACACTTAATCTTTGCCACTAGTTTACATCTGACCACCTACTTACACTATGGAAGGATAAGCATCATTTTTCAACCATCATTTTACTAAGAATGAAATATCATTCGAATTGAGAAAATACCCTGTTAACAATGTAATCGGGAAGCACCAAATGGAAAACAAAGTGAGTCGTGCACAACCTATGAATTAGGGAGAATGCAGAAGCACCAAATGGAAAACAAAGTGAGTCGTGCACACCCTATCAATGCAATAAAACAAAATAGTAAATAATTTATATTAAGAAAATGCAGAAGCACCAACTTCCATGTATAGGACAACATCAACTATATGCTCCAAAACACGGGGTCCGGCAATGTCTCCAGTTTTTGTCACATGTCCTATCTGAAAAGAAGAATAGAATATTGACAACATGATGTGAAAGATAGAATTGGCAAGTACAACATGGGTGTTTATGCATATACTAATTTAGATAATCCAAGCCAATGGTTAATAGTTGAGAAACAGGTAACGAATATTTAGCTATGCACAAGTGTAAGCTAGTCTATATTTTGAGTGTGTGGACATGGTTTATCTTTTTCTTATGGAAGGCATTTATCAAAAACGTCTTTACCCCGGATTAGGTTGCATCAAATTGAAATTTCTTTCGTTAGGAGATTCCTATTATCGCCTGAACCGTGAAAATGTATTTAGTTTATGTTGTGTTTGGATTAATGGATTTGGACTTGAGAATGCATCTATGCATTCAATGATCTAAATCAATTGACCTGAAATCGAGGGAGTAGAAGTATCTAAGTCCTTACAGTTACATACCAAATTATCCATCAAGATATATGTATCTCTTTCAAATTTGAGAAAAGGTGGAGCATGAAAACCTTTAGTCATTATCTTTTTCTTTATTCATAAAAAAATATGAAGTCAGTTGTTAAGAAGAATTAGGTCAATGATAGGGGAGATTAGATTGCAAAATATACCAGGAACCCTCGCATGAGTGGAAAATAAAACAAATACATGATAATTAGCAAAAAAGAAGGGAATCATCTCCCTCCAAGATTTCGGCAGAACCTACCCATGCATGGTGAATCAAGTATTGCAGATATGAAGTTATGAACACTCACCAAAAGTATAGGGATATTCGTCTTTTTAGCAAAGCGCAGCAAGGCTGAAGTGCATTCTTTCACCTGCAGCAAACTAGCTAGTAAAAACCCTCCAAAGCAAAACAAATGTTGCAATAACAATATAATTGATTTCCAGGAATTTGAAAACATTAAGATGGTTCACATGACACATATATGTAAAAGGCCAAAGGAGAACCTCAACGTTATATATAGGAAAAAGTTACTACGGTTACGAGGTAAATCCGAAGGAGCATTCTGCAACAGAGCTCTGGAAATGTAGTTGCCAATATGTCTAATTATAGGAAAGGATTGAAAAACACCAGAACTACTAACTCGTTGGATCTTGATTTATCTTATGGTTAGTGTAGCATAATGAAATGTACTAAGTGCCAAAGAATATAATCCTGTGGTACACGTGCATGAAACTATGAAAGCTAAAACCTGCTCCATGAAGTGCTATAAGAGAAAATGTAATTAACAACCAGGGTGATGGGTGGCAATTAAAGAACAACAGTCTACAGAGAAAAGCTTTCCCCAAACCTGCATCAAGGGGCTCATTTCCCTTCAAAAAATTAATATACAAAATATTTGTTTTTTGAATTAGAAATGAACGAAATTACAGACCTGATAGATACCTCCAGCACTACCAGTCACTCCTTTCAGATAAACTGTTTGGATGGAATCAATAACAATTGCCCGTGGAGATAATGCTCGAGATTTTTCTAGAATGTCCTAAAAGAAGCAGGACAGACACAATAGATTCATCATAAGAAACTGCTTATGGTTTGATAAAAAGTAAGTGTTGTTCGTTTCTCTTCTATATATGCTATTGTTAGTATGTTGGGCTCTGAATTGTTTAACAAATCCTTCTCCAATCAATGTGCGCATTATAAAACATGACAATTCAAACCAAATAGAGTTTAGGATTCATAATCTGCAAGCTATAAGTTGGTATAATATAACAAGCAGTTTATTAATATGCCAATGTAATAAGATAGTTGACTGAACTGCTTTAAACCAAATTCTGGTTTTTTTAATATATTTCTTGTTTTTTTAATATATTAAACCAAATTCTTGTTGGCACTATATGCTACTCATATAAAAAACAAAAAAATAAGTTCGAGACAGTAAGATTGAACACCTCAACATCAGTGCTCGAATATATGAAAAGATCTTCTGTATCAATTGTCATTCTGTCAGCTCTATTCCCAATTTGTTCAACACTCTGGAAACAGAAGAACAATTTAATGATCAGAAGAGAATTTTAGTTAGAATAGCAGGAAGGAGGAACATTGAATACCTGACTGAATATATATAAAGAAGCTAAACTAACTTCATATCTGTTGGCAAACATAGAAAAAGAACTTCAGACCGAACTGACTACCAGCACTGAAGGCCATAAAAAAATTGGATTTTCTTTTATAGTGTTACTGAACACCCATTTTTCCATCATGGGCCTGTACAAAATCTTTAATAAACTCAACTGAAGAATTTTCTATTTATGCACATTTTGCTAGGTCCTATCGCTCTTCCTAGAACTGTTGAGTACCAAAGTTGCTAGGATGCAATAGCAGTTCCTTCCAAAATGAAACATATCGTGTTTGAATTTTTTATTCAAAGGCAGTAAGTACAATTAAGTTCTCAAACATGGGAATTGCAAAGACAAAAAGTTCTCAAACATGGGAATTGCAAAGACAAAGCTATAAATAAAGGTAAAGATGTTACTCCGTATCCCCATTCATCACCAGAGTAATTAGAAATGAAAGGAACTCACCTCTTCACCAGAAACGTAAACAACAGGAGCTGATCCACCAATTCCATGACCTTCTGCTATTATTGCTGCAATCTTTCATAAAAGAAGATAAACTTAAAGTTACTATGGATAATTAACCAGTATTTAACTATTCAAGAAAAAGAGCATGTAAATTGTAAAATCTGATAAAGAGCTACTAAAAACATGTACCTGCAATAGTAGTGTACTCTTGCCAACACCAGGATCACCCCCAACTAAGATCAATGAACCTGGACAAAGGAAACGGAAGCTATAGCGGAAAAGAATCTTCACAAAGAAATTAGTGATGTACACTCTCGTTCATGAAAATAATTAGTGGCCAATCAATGATGAAGAGAAACATTGTAGAAAATGTGCACATAGCTAAATGCCAGTTCTGGTGATAAGACTTGAAAAGGAGTAAAGGAGGTTTCCCAGGAAGAAACTATATTCAGGTGATTCTTGTGTATTACGTCTCCACAAATAGATTTCTTCATGCTCACAGTTGGCCTTATAGACGTCGCTGAAAATTTTAATTATACTTCCCCAAACAAATGAGAATCTAAGGAGGCCTGCCACTCCATAACACCTCAATACAGTCTTGTGTAGTGACACATAACTAAATGGATAATGGTCTTGTAGATCACAGGACATGAAAAGACTTTTTATTAGGTATTATGTCAAGTACAGTTCCAAGATAAACCTGTTTAGTTTGCTTAAAAAAGATATAACATATTTGCATTTTGGCAACGTCTAAGCTCAGGCAGATTAAAATGGCTTACAAAATGAGTTATAACAAGAAAACAATTATGAAGTTCATCATAAATTTAAGGGGAAGAACAGTCACCTGGGACAAGTCCACCACCGAGCACCCTGGCAACTTCAGCTCCAAAAAGTCCAGATCTAGACACAGAAATCAATAGAGGCAATTGATCTCACTAACAATTAACAAACCTCTGATATCAGATATATAGAAAGGACAAAATAGAATACGCAGGTTAGATTACCTTAAAAGTGATGGATTACAAGTTAAAAAGAATATAATCTTGATGGGTCTTGGAAGGCAACTAAGCAATGTATTTAAAAAAGAAAAACTATCTCTAGTATTAAGAACATCTGAAAGACGACTTCGCCTGAGTAAGCTGATCCATTCGGACCATCCGAGGAAATCAACCAGCTATCTTTATGTAATAAGAACTAATAGTTACAATAAATTCTACGTATATCCACAAGTGATCTCATTAATAAAATTCATTAACAAGAAACTAAATTGCCTCATCAAATTTATATGCATTATGTTACCATTTTTCAAATGATATTCAGACCGGAATAACGATCAATTTGTTATCCAAACTTTTTCAGCTATCAAATCTCAAGGGGATTCCTAAAATTAGAGAACTTTACTCATTACTAGTTCTGCTGATTATATAATGATAAAACACTAAATATCTAATTGCATGTCAATTAAAGAACAAAAATTATAACTAAGAGTGTCTTCCTCTACTTACAAAGGTATCCGCCAATCAATCTGATTAATCCCTTTATTCACCTCTGTCAACCTCATTGGCTGTGCCTCTCCCACCTGCTTTCCCAACCACGACCTCGTTAAATTCTCAGAAACCTGCATCCCACTACTCACATTACTCTCCTCGCCTAATGCAAACCGAGTCATTGTACCCGCAGCATTGCACTTCCTACAATGACCCCACCACTGCCCTGTCTCATATCCGCAATTCGAACACACATAAACAGTCCTACTCTTCCCCTTCCCTTTACCTTTCCCTCTATTCCCACTACCTCCCACCCCCTCCCCATATACCCTCCTTCCGAAATCAAACTTCACATCATTATCACCACTCACCCCACCACTTTCACTTCCCAAACAATTCCCAACAGTTCCAAAATTAGGGCTTTTCACTGATTCTTGAGCTGGGGCAACAATATTATGGCTTTTTACTGGTTCTTGAAATGGGTAATCAAGATTATGGCTTTCCAATGATTCTTGAATTCGGTCATTGGGATTCGGGTCCTCGATGGGGGATAACCACCCTGTGATGTTCCCAGTGGCGGGAGAAGTGAACTGGCGGGAAAATCTTGAACTAGGGTTTAAGGATATGGTGGGTTTAACCACATTCTTGAAATCATTGATGCAATAAGCAGAGGTAGGTTCGTGTAGACTGTGAAGATGACTGAAAAAGTGGTGTTTGTGAGAAGAAAGTGGTCTTAGAGCTCTCATAGTTGAAGCTTGCATTAACCAAGAAAGAGGAGAAGTTGAAATGCTGAGCTCGGAGGAAAAAACGGAAAGTGTAAGAGACAACTCCCGGGAAATTCAAAAAGACAACAAGTTGTAGCTGTTGTAGTAATAAAAATGAAAATATTAGAGGATCGAGATGAAAAAATTGAGAATTGTATACCAGAATTTTGTGAACCACTCTACACACACCCAAATAGTATTTTTTTAATTAAGAAAATGACTTTTTGTCCCCCAATAAAACTTCTTAAAACACTATACTTACAAATAGGTGACAAAATAGTCATTTAACTTCTCAAAAAAAGAAAATACTATTATTTTGCGTTATATTGATGTGTATAACAGATCATCATAATTTTGTTTTATTTATATTTAATAAAGAATATTTTTAATTGGTATGTTTATATTTTTAAATTTAGCTATAAATCTGAAATTCAACCCATCCCATGAAATTGGCCTACTATCGAACTCGACTTCTTATCCACACTAGTTGTGTCCATGTATGTAATAACCAATTTGAATGAATAAATCTCAACATTTAAACTATCAAATACCAAAACGCAACTGGATCTCATTTTCTAAAACCAAACTCAAGATAAACTTAAGGCTTATTTTCATTGTGCACCCTCAACTATTGGCAAATTTTTAAATTGCACTCTAATACTTTCCTAAGCCTCAAATTGCACCTTAGACTTCATTTTTTTCATTTTGCACCTTTAAATCGATTTTTCAGCCAAATATGATGGAATTTCGTTCTAAAATAAGGGCAAAATCGGAATACCACATATACTAAACTTTTGGGGCATAATTCACAAATAACAAAATGAACCTCACCCTTCACCTTCTTCATCAAACCCCACCCCCAACCCCCATCTTCATCATTTCCGTCATCTTCCTTCACCACCATCAGATCTACTCCATCTTTGCTCCATCCACCACTATCATCACATATGTGCTTCATCGCCGTCATCTTCTTTCACCACCACTAGATCTGCTTCATCGTCATCATCATCCTAGTTCGTCCACCATCGTCGTCGATCTGCTTCATCGCTCCCCTCCGTCCACCATCGTCGTCGAGCTGCTTCATCGCCATCATCTTCCTTGTTGATTTATGCCATCTAGAGTCATTGATTTGGTGAACTTGATGAAGATGGTGGCTTTCAGGGGGGGGGGGGTTGATTAATAATTTTGTTTTTATTATAAATAGATACACATGTTTAATTATTTTTTTAAAAAGTGCCCCAAACAATTAATAATTGTGTTATTCCAAGTTCGCCCTTTTATTAACTTTAGTTTAGGGGTTAATATTGCGTTTTATGAGGCAAAATGAGACAAAACGTAGTATAGAGTGCAATTTGAAGCTTAGGAAATTATTAGGGTGCAATTTAAAAATTCGCCGATAGTTGAGGGTGCAAAATGAAAATAAGCCTAAACTTAATTACTTAATATGTGTGAAAAAGATTAGGTGACTATTCGTGTTGAATTGAATTAAATTATCATCCATGTATATAAATGTCTGTTGTGAATTTTCACAAAAAAGATGAAGTATTTCTTGTAAAATATCATCTCTTACATTACATATAAAAAAACATAAAGTGGATGAAAAGGAACATGAAACTACGGAGAGTTGGGACTTGGGAATACAAATCAGGTTATGTGCGTTAGTTGACTTGGTCTAGTGGGTTGTTTTAGTGTACAAGTTTAATTCTAGTCATGTAAATACATGTTTTACGAGTAAATGGTCATTGATACTGATCGAACATGTGTATTTTAATTCCTCTTTTAGTTTTACTAAGACGTTAAATTTTACTCCCTCCGTTTCTTTTTATTTGATTGTTTAGAGTTTTTTTCTTGTTTCAAAATATTTGATTGTTTACAATTTCAATGCAACTTTTTACAATTTCAATGCACCTTTTTACAATTTCAATTCACCTTTTTACAATTCCAATGCACCTTTTTACAATCCCAATGTAATTTTTCACAATCTCTTAATAAAGTATTTTTTCTCCAAACAATCAAAAAAGAAAAAACGGAGGGGTAATATAAAGAGGTAAGAAAGAGTGTTTGACTTTTCTCTCTTTGCCATTGGTCCAAGCCTTTCAACCAATGGTGTTATTTGAGGAGATAGATAGCATCTAGGTGCCATGCATGGAAACATCGATGTCTATAATTTCTAAGTAGTTGTTAGTAACCTAATTACCCTTCTCATTCCCATAGTGCTTCCTAATAGGAGGTTCCTACCCATCACCATCATCATCATCATCTAGCTCTTTTCTTATTTTAACAATCAATTAGCTAGAGACTAGAGATGGACAAAAATACATTATAGCTGTCAAATTTTTGGTTAATGGGAATGAGCTTTATTATTTTGACTGTATATAGATATGGATGGCCTCCAAATCTATTGAGTGCGTGTTATCTTCTTCAAAGTAGTTGTTCAATTTCACAAGTCAACAATTCATTTTAAACCATTCAAGAGGATAACCTCGAATCAAAAGATAAGGCAAAAGACCAAACAATAATACCAAAATTTAGGTCTACTTATGATCGATATTATCAAGTATGGACCCCTCTAATAAGTAGGCAACAAATTAATTAAGCAATCCTACATACTTTTCATTTGCAAATAACAAGTATTACCTAATTAATCGAGTGCATTTAAACGTCGTGCTTATATATTATGGTATCAAATAAATTATAGGAGTATCAATTTTTATAGAATGTGTCCTTATTAATTAAGAGAGTAAATTGCTGAAATGGTCCTCGAAAGTAGACTTAGGTTGCCTTTTGGTCTTGAAAGTACAAAAGTTGCAACTTAGTCCACGATGTTGACAAACGGTTGCAAATTGGTCCAAAATTTAGTGAAGGACTCCCCAATGACGATTGTAGTTCACTCCTAAGCTAATTATATTGTCACCGTTCTAACTTATTAACAAAGCATGTAACTCACAAGGCGCATGGGCTGTTAACATTTAACAGCGCCAATATCGTGGACTGATTTGCAACTTTTGTACTTTCGGGGACCAAAAGGCAACCTGAACCCATTTTCGGGGACCATTTCAGCAATTTGCTCTTAATTAAGACACAATATCAAAGTATCAATAAAAAGAAAAATACTTGATAAAGTTCAAAATTAAAATTTGATATGATAAGATTGTTTAAACATATATTGACATCATAATTAGTTTTATTATCTAGAAGTTCAATAGTTCTTTCTTTAAAAATATTTAAATTAAAGATAAGAATTGTATGGGTCCAGCAATGGCTTCAAAAAATAGAATTTCTTGTACCAAGTCTTAGCTTGATGATAAAATTCTCTTGTGTACAAAAAACAAACTAATCTCATCAATCCTAGTACGTCTATAAATGCATGCTTCCTTGAAAGGTCCTAACCTCATTACAACCTTGTATAACCCCGACAACTTTTCCAATATTGACTTATCTTACCATTTTTTTGGGTATATATTTGATCTCTTCTCATAATCAATTATTATTTCATTTTGCATTTTTTCACATAATAATGGGTGAAGGCAAGATCAAGAATACTCCATTGTTTCAAAATACATGGTCTCATCAAAATGGAATAATGATGAATAACAAGAAAGATGATGATTGGATCATTAGTGAAGAAATTCAAGAAAATAGTGGATTATCTAATAACACATCTTCATCTTCTCGTGAAGCTTCAACAATTTCAAATGAATCATCATCATCATCATCACTATCTTCTTCCATTGATGATGATATCTCAGATGATGCATCTTCATCACTTTCCTCTTTTGTATCTTCATCCAACTCCAATGAAAGCTTATATGACTTGAAAGATCTCATGGCTCAATTACCTATCAAGTAAGTACCCTTAAATCATCTTTTTAAGCAAAATTGGTTATTCTAGTTCAAAAGTAACTAAACAAGATTTCTAAAATGATACCATAAAATTTCTAACAAGTTAGTAGATATATAGGTTGAGGTGAATTTATGTAAAAGTGATTGAAGTTTGTTAGATAATGGATCTTGATGAATTCAAGTGCAACTCTATGCATGACATACTTGACTAATTAAATGTTCATACGGGAATCGAACTTATAAATTATGATCATAAGCTCATCCAGTCCACCAATTTGACAGCCGTTGTAAGCCGACGTTGACAAATTCTTTTTATGATTTCAGGAGGGGGCTTTCAAAATTTTATCAAGGAAAATCAGAGTCTTTTACATGTTTGGCAAGAGTGACAAGTATTGAAGATCTTCCAAAGAAAGTAATGGAGAAGAAAAGAATGAAGAGTAGCAAGAGTTATGGAGGGCTTGATAACTATAAATCATATACTCTCCCTAAGAAGATGATATCCAAAAGAGGATCAATGGGAACTCTTTCATCATCACCATCATCAATCTCTCCAAGAAGAACCACTCTTTCCAATTCAATAAATTGTTGCAGACCCCCTCTTGTTCAGCTTCAAAAGAATATGGAATGTTAATAAGTATTATCGACTTGTATAAATTCGATTAAAGAATGAGGATGGTGATATTTTACATTAACAAATTTTTTGGTCCCTTTGAATTAAGTAGAGATAATATATATAGAGGAAGGGAGAAACAGAGAAATGTTATTACAAAATTGAAATTTCGTTAAATTTCTAGATTAAATTGCACCCAATAGAAAAATGCCAAATAGAGTTATAGATTATGTAAACTCATCCAAGGATACAACACTATATATTATAAATTTAATTTTATTCTAGTAAAACATTGATTTTTATTTGCTAAAGAATTATTTATCTTTTGTTAGATTGGTAAGATTTTTTCACTTATAAGCATATTGTATCTCAAATTAACCCGTAGGTTTGATCAATGAATTATAAGTACTTTATTTTGCACTAATTTATCTTAGGCTTAATTTTTTTTTTTTTTGCCCAATGAGGTTCAACAAACTGATGCCTCCTAAAATTTTAAATTAGGTTAGTTTGTCCTCCTATCGCTAATTTACAAAAAGAAAAAAGGTTAGTTTGTCCTCCGAACAGGTGATTTTAGGGATTTCGCCTAATTTGACATTAAAAATGATAAATCTTAAGTTTTAATGAAAAATAAAATCGAAATTTAACATATATTACACTTTTCGAATCAATTCTAATAAAAAACATATTAATATTAAATAATAATGTTAAATAGTATTAATAATTAGTGATATTCTTCAAAATATTATACAACAATTACTATTAAAGTATTCATTAAATTATATTTTTAAGATAACTAATATGATGTCGTTTTGAACTATTCTCATATGTTAAATTCAAGTCAATCAATATATTTCATTATAAATTTATCAAAATAATTTTTTATATCAAATATGTATTGATTAAATGAATAAATTAAAATTATATAATAATAATAATACGTTTAATATAAAAACATATTTAATTATTATATATAATAATAATAATTTAATATTATAAATATTGTATTTATAATGTTCATAAGATATTTGAATTTAATTATTACCTTTGTATAAGGTAGTAGTTATTGACTCAAATGAGGTAATTGAATTAGAGTAATTGGATAGCCTAGTGGAAAAGGCTCTTGTTAATCACCAGAAGTTCATAGGTTCGAGTTATTCGAATAGCCTAGTGAAAAAGGCTCTTGTTAGTGACCAGAAGGTCATGGGTTCGATACTCACCTCATTGCTAATTTACAAAAAAAAAAGTGAGGTAATTGAATTGATTAGGGAACGCAAAGAAATTGCATTATTAACTTCTAAACTATGTAATTCAATCAACTTTTATTCAATTATTATCTATTAATATTTCATTCCATCGCTCCCTACAAAAGACAACATAAGCCTTAGACCATATACAATGGAGGTGTTGAATTATTTTTACAACTACTTAAATTATACAATAGGTAGTTGAATGAAGGTGTTGAATCCATGTTGATTAAATCAATTTAACATGTTAGATGGTGTAGAAAGTGGATCATTATGTCATAACTAAAGCATATATATGTATGGTTGGTATTAAAAGTTGGAAGAAAAAAATGATGTAATTAAGTAAATTATTGAAGTGTGTAAATATTGAATTGGTGTTAAATTATTATGTGAAAGTAAGAGAAGATGATGTGGAAGGTTGGAGTGGGTAGTTAACAATGAATTTTGATTGCATTATCTAGTTAATTGAATTACCTCATTTGAGGTAATAATCATTCCGCCCAAATTGGGGGTAAGGTAATCAAATTAGAAAAATTGGGAATAATGTGATAATTCAATCACATTACTGCTCACATACCAAACAAAGTAATAAAATTCATTAATTCATTCATTTCCTTTGTCTATTCCATTACTTTGTCTATTCCATTCCTACATCATTCAATTCCACTATACCAGACGCAACCTTCAGTACTATCTATCTAGTGAGGCCGTTAAACATATAAAATTTTATACTTACAACATATATTGATATTTGTATTGAATTATATTGATTTAATGTATCAATAATTTACTTAAATATTTAATGATATATACAATATTCGAGTATATCAATAGAATTAATATCATGTTTATCTTAATATCCTATCTTATTGGAACATAAATATGGTAGCCATTTTATTAAAAAATAAGATAATCATAATGGTTACATGCGGATGAAATATACGAACTAATTGTTACATTTAATACTGCAACACACATCCATCCTTGATACATTTAATTGCTAATAGTAGTACTAACTACTAACATAAATTAATTATTAGTTTATGAATTTTGAAAAGGAAAAAGAGTATTAATGCAATTTTTTTTTGCCAACTTATAGATAAAAAAGGCAGATAAAAAAGGATAATATAATTATCCGAGTATATGTTTCCTTAATAGCCCCCCATCCGGTCCAACTTCCAACAATGCAAAATTCATTGATGGTGTGACAATTAATGGGGTTTTATCGAAAATAGCCCCACTAATTTTATATATCTTCATTTTTATCCATTATCCATTCATCCCTTTATGATACATAATAGAAATGGTACGAAAATCTTAAAGTAATAAAAATTATTCTGTTTCAGATTTAGCATAAATTGAACCAAAACAGACCGAATCAAATTAAGTATATATGTTGTTTTAAATATTTATCTTTGTAGTATTTGTAAATTAAATTAATAGAGATGTGCTAGTCATATTCTAAACTTGATTGTAAAAGAAAGGTTAAAAGAATATGTGGAAGCAATTTTTAAATTTAGGAATAGTCTTAAATTTGTCAAGTATTCTCGTCCTAGAAAATAGTAATGTCGATAACAAGAATACTAGTAAAAAATATTTTGTACTTGATGTGCATACTAGGAGGAACTCTACATTTGAAATGCTAAAGATATCTAAAAGATATGATGATGTATTTTATTTGTTTAGTATTCTTTTTCATGAAATGTATTTTTTCCTTTTTTGACTTTATTTAGACTATATTTAATTTGAAATCATGTATTTTAATTATTTTATTGTTACAAAACTAAAAAATCGCCCAAACTGACTTGAGTTTGGATCAAAACCGACATATACCAAACCGATTTAAGCCGAACTAAATTTCAACCTAATCGATTTAAGTAACTAAAAAAGTATCAGTAACACATAAAATCTCCAGAAAGTTCGACTAAACCGAGATATGAGCAACTAGTCTTCTTAATAAAACTTAATTTTGTTATATACACACATAACTCAATATGGGAAAAAAGAAAAGGTACCAAGTATCTTAAAAATGACATTTACCAAGGTATCTTAAAAATGACATTTTTGATAATGATGCATCCCCACCATAGCACATGCTCAATAACTCTATAATCTATAATAACACATGAAATTTGCTTTTATGCTTCAAGAAATGTCAACCTCTTGAATAATAACTAACCAAACTAAATTTCACCAATTTTTCATTATCCTAATCTCTCTTTATTTCACCAAACACATACCCTTAATTTCCATAATTGACCAAAACTTAATCAACCCAATTCAATTATTATAGCTATAAATTAGGAGTATAATATACCAAAACATTAAACCTATTTTCTCTCTTCATTCAGACCACAAATTATCCTTGATCTCTTTGTATTTCTTGTACCATTTCATAAATTTATCCCCATTTTCGCCACAATCTCCAAAACCCATTGCATAAATTTATCACATATTTCTTATCAATCTCTAAAACCCATTTATCAGTTGTAATAAAAAAACAAGAAACAAAAAGATTCAATTTTTTGTCTTTTAAAAGATACAAAAAGATTCGATTTTTAGTTGTAAATTAGGGAAATTGAAAAATGGGTAAGGTGACGGTAGTTGTGGCGGTGGTTGGAGCTGCCGTGGTGTGTGGTGGGGCAGCGTTGATAGTCAAGCAGCGGATGAAGAGCTCAAGCAAATGGGGTAAAGCTATGGCAATCTTGAAGGAATTTGAGGAGAAATGTGCTACTCCTGAATGGAGGCTCCGCCAGGTGGCAGATGCTATGACGGTGGAGATGCATGCTGGTTTAGCCTCTGAAAATGGAAGTAAATTGAAGATGCTTATCAGCTATGTGGACAATCTCCCCACTGGGTATATTTATTTAACTCAACTATTTTTTGTTTTGGTTTATTTTTCGTATGTATGTATTTGTTTTTATCAGCTGAGATTTATGTGTGAAATTAAGATAAAGTTGTGTGTTTTGATCATCTGAGATTTATGTGTAAATTGTTGAATTACGTAAATGTTGAATCTTTTTGTGAGTTGGGATGATGGTTAGGGGGAGAAAAGGTTCTCTTTAAGTTGATGTTTTGGACTTGTGACATCTTAAATGTAGTATATGATTGATAATTCGAGAAGTTGAAATCTTTTAGAGATGGGTTTCCTTTTTTAGAATACAACATTTGGAAGGCCTGTACTGATTGATCTATGGTTTATGGGTTTTAGTGATGAAGATGGGGTGTATTATGCGTTGGATCTTGGGGGAACAAACTTCAGGGTATTGCGAGTTCAGTTAGGAGGTAAAGAGAAGGGTATCGTGCATCAAGAATTCGCTGAGGCTTCAATTCCTCCAGAGCTTATGGTTGGCTCCGCAGAAGTAAGCATCCATATCATTTCTAATTACTGATGCAGTGATATGTTTATAATGAGTTGATCATATCTTACTTATTGGATCTTATGATTTCAGGATCTTTTTGATTATATAGCAACAGAACTTGCAAGATTTATTGCTGAAGAAGAGGAGAAGTTCCATCAACCTCCTGGTCGGCAGAGGGAACTAGGTTTTACCTTCTCCTTCCCCGTGATGCAAACTTCAATCAGTTCTGGATCTCTAATTAGATGGACAAAAGGATTTTCCATCGATGAGCTGGTAATTTTGATATGTTGACATCATTCAAGTTCTTTACTTATTTCTGTGCATATCCATTGAACTTCACATGCATTTTTGCATAATTAAATTATTTAATTATAGTTTGCAGATGCTTGTTATCTTAATTCACTAAAAAAATTTCTCATCTGGAATCAGTAAGTTTCAATGGAAATCAATTGGAGCTGCTGACATTGCGGTTGATTTTGTAGAATAGGAAATGTACGCATTAAATTTCTCGTGTCAAAAGTTTAGAAATTTTTGGCTCCTTCTTTCGCTATGTTTCACTAAATAATCTGAAGAGGGCTCTTAAAGACCATTAGCAGGATAACTGAACAACTAAATACTCTAAAGAGGTTCTTAAAGGCAGTCAATATGCTGTAATATAGCATTGTATGTGCACTTATTCCATATGTTAATGGCTCGAAGTCCTCTTTCAAGAAATGAGTAAGGTGGATAATATTACATTCTCTAGGTCTGAGTCAAGTGTGTATTTATTGTTGAGCTGCACGTAGCTTCATACTAATCTTTTTCTCTTTTCCCATCAATTTCACAAGGATAAATCAACATAGTTTTTAATTTTGTTTAACGAAGATAAATAGAGATGTTTATCTGGTCAGACATTGATCCAATGTTACAATTATAAATGTTACCCTATGGCTTACTTCTCTCCATATCATTTCATATGGCTAAATTTGTTATGTGCAAACTGTTGAGCTGTAGAGCCTGAATTTCTTTTTTGGGCACCCAACGTCAGTAGATATACGTTATAGAGCCGTTTCTAATTATAGGGAAAATCAGAGCGACAAACAGACAGAGAGCCTATAAAGAGTTATACAAACTTTTCTCCCATTTAGGTTGTAGTGAACTCTGCAGCTGTAAGTGGATGCAACTCTTGCATCAAGAGTGCCATTATAAATCTGTGTTCTTATCATTCCCTTTATTTCGATTTTTTTTCTAATTTAGTCGGTTTATGGTACAAATCCTAATAAAAAATCAAGTAAAAAAGACATGCTTGTTAATTTGTAACGAAAAGAAGAAGTTGCCAATATCTGTGAAACGGGTGAGTAGCTTCAATACGAAAGCTAAAGGAGGAAAATGACAAATTATGGCTTATCGACTTTTGTCTGATATGAGACAAATGACTATAATAACTTAGTTGCTGATTGCATTGTTACGATGCTGAGTTGTTATAACTATTGTGTGACAGGTTGGCCAGGATGTGGTTGCTGAATTGACTAAGGCCATGCATAGGAAAGGCGCTGATATTCGTGTGACAGCCCTTGTAAGTAGCCGACACTGGTGTTTCTTTAATTTTTCATGATTAACTATATAAGTCCAATCGAGTCTTCAGTGATTGTGTTTTTTCATTTTATCTTTGAAGAACGTTGTCTCTTAATAATAAGTTTCTTCCTGTCTGCATGGATTATCATAATGGCAGGTGAATGACACTATTGGAACGTTAGCTGGAGGTCGATATACTAATAAAGATGTTTCTATAGCTGTGATATTAGGCACGGGGACAAATGCAGCATATGTTGAACGTGCTCAGGCAATCCCAAAGTGGCATGGTCCTCTACCTAAATCGGGAGATATGGTTAGCTAATGTACTTTGGTCATTGGTCTCTGTTCTATCCACTTGGCTGTATCTGATGAAAAAGTTGCAACTAAATTTTGTTCTTATTCTTTAAGTTGAATGTTCGCTAAAATCTCCACTCAATCCTCTTTAGGTTATTAACATGGAGTGGGGTAACTTTAGGTCATCACATCTTCCTTTGACAGAATATGATCATGCCTTGGATGCTGAAAGTTTAAATCCTGGTGAACAGGTCTGTTCTCCATTTCATGTTCTCTATATTTGAGCTAGTTGACTACAAACATTATACCTGAGCATCGACATCAATTCTTCCAGATATTCGAGAAAATCACCTCAGGTATGTATCTTGGAGAAATCTTGCGCCGTGTTCTGCTTAGAATGGCTGAAGAAGCAGCCTTGTTTGGTGATGAGGTTCCTGTGAAACTTAAGACTCCATTTGTTTTAAGGTAATTATGATCTTAGGTATATATCATTTTAAAACCTTTATGGCAGATACCATGCAAATCCAGATTTGCAGGAGGCAACTATGAGAATTTTTGTTGTTCTTTTATATGCGATCGTCTTTCTTCATATGCATCTATACAAATTGTTGAACTCACTCGAACATATTACTGGTCTTTGTGTCATATGCTGTGCTCGAGTTTACCTCGTTTTACTTTATATTTTAAATTTTCTAATTTCTGAATGCGGAACTTCCAGGACACCTGTAATGTCAGCAATGCATCATGATACATCTTCGGATTTGAGAGTGGTGGGTGACAAATTGAAGGACATTTTAGAGGTACCCAATATTGCCTTGCACCGAACTTATAATTTGCATGTTTGTTTTAGGAATGCTCATCCTCGATATTTTGAGTTGCCGACACAATATATATCAGTTCTATCTTGGATGACAATTTGTTAGTTGTTATTGTGAAAGCATACGATTTACGTAGCTGTCTCTACAATAGTATGAAGATATGACATCAAACTGGAGTTTGCACTTCATCAGTTTGTTTCCCATGCAGCGGAAAATATAGACAACAACCTAATTATGCTTCCCTCATGAACTTTTCTATGTAATCTTTGTACTCATAGTATGGTACTATGGTTATGATCAACAAGTTGAACGCTTAGAATTCTGTTGGTAGGTACCTAGCAATTTGAAAACAAGAAGAGTGGTGGTTGAACTTTGCAACATTATTGCCACCAGAGGAGCTCGGCTTGCTGCTTCTGGACTGTTGGGAATCTTGAAGAAGATGGGAAAAGATACTGTCAAGGAAGGGACAACGCCAGAAAAGACAGTCATTGCCATGGACGGGGGACTATATGAACACTATGCCGAATACAGCAAGTGTTTGCAGAACACTTTGAAAGAATTGCTCGGAGAGGAGTTATCAGCCAACGTCGAGATGGTACACTCCAACGATGGTTCTGGCATTGGTGCCTCTCTCCTTGCAGCTTCTCATTCACTGTATCTCGAAGCAGAATCTTAAGCATATGGTATGATGTGCTGTGCTGTATCGAATGTTCAAGATATCAGTCCTTTGTCACCCCTAAATTTCCAAAATGGTATACTTTTAACGTTGCTTGGTCTTGATATCATTACAAATTACATATTTTTTTGGACATACTATACTGCCAATAAGTTTTCTTTCTCCTAGGAAGTTCTAAAGATTCTTCCCGAGACACTTGTATGAAACATTGATCCAACAGTCTCAAATTTTTTTTGAGAGTTGGGACTGAATGGTGTGCTCTTGCGTTAGAGAGATCATCCTCCATACGAATACAAATTACTATCGCATGATAAATACAGTTTATGCTAATGTATTTCATGGTTGTTGCCTCTTGTTGGATTTTAAGTGAATGTTCTTTTCTTTGATATGCATGTTCTTTCCTTCGTTTTCTTCTTCGCATCTTCACAAACCACGCTTGGGTGCGATGTTCAGCTTGCTAACGAATGAACACTTTAATTCCAGACTCAGCTCGACTGAACTACTTTTAGGGGGTAAACCCACTACCCATATAGTTGATGAATCATATACCAACGTCTAGGACCGGTATCATTGTTAAGTACCCGACTCGTTAGCTTATATATACTCAGGCTTGTTTCGAGACACTAGGTAGTTGAGGTTTTGTAGGAGGTGCATCAACCTACAAGGCATCAAAATGGTCAGTCAATGATGTACTCTCTGGCTGCACCGTACTCAATTATCACAAGTTTATTTGGCTTTTGTAGCAGATCTGCAATTCTGCACCCATCAAGTCTATATTAATATTGGCTCCATCCCAAATTCATTGTATATGTAGCCATAGCTCATACGGATCTATTCACTAAAAAGTTAGTACAATAACATATGGTTATTTTTCTAAAAAAAATGTAACAATAATTATTCGACTTTGCTCTCAATATCAAGTTTCACTTGAATGTTGACACAATTCTTGTTGTCAACAGCACAATGAAAATTATAATCATATTGGAGAATGTATGCATGTATATTTTAGTGAAATTACAAAGGATGAAGTCACTTCTATGTTTTTAATGTTTTAATTTTAATGAAAAGATAGTTTGAGGTAAATAATTTTTTATATTTCCTCCATTATAATTTAACTAAGGTTATGTCATTGAGAACATCGAATGACCTAGTGATTAGGAGGTTTTCCAGTGATTCAGAGATTCTGGGTTCGATTCTCATTATACGGGGGGCGGTGGGTGGGTTTTAGAAAAAAGAAAAGAAAAACTAAGGTTATGTCATTCCTTCAAAGCTTTCTATTTATAACGAAGTATTAGGAGTAATAAAATGTGTCATCAACTTATCATGTTGCTTAATAATAACAAATGTCTAAATAAAATCTATTTAAATAAAGATTATTATTGATGGACCTTCTGATGTATATCTTTTTATTATGAGGGTCTCGTCTTTTTGTTAAAAAAATAGACATTGATTGCTAAATCAAACTCCATAAATGTAAATGAAGGTACTACCTCTAATTTAAACAATTTGTTTGACTTTTTTGAAAGGAAAAAAGGCTAGAACAATAATCCATTACATATAATTTAAAACACCAATTACCTTTTTTTAAAATGTTCTAGTTCATCACCTTTCTTGTCGATTCGCCCATGTGAGGTACACATGATCAAGTATGATGTAATATATTTTGAAACATAAGTAATTGATAATAACATTTCGAAACATAGGAGATGAACTAAAAATATTTGTAAACATAAATAATTGTTGCCACTGATTTTAAAATATTAGTACTCCAATATAATTAAAAATATGTCAAAAATTTATCTCAATATGTGAGAAAGGCAACTATTTAAAAAAAATTACTATATATTCTCGATCGGTGGTTTAGGTAAACAATTTTTGCGATAAGGAGAACGACAATTGTTTCCATAAATGCACTCTTCGATCACACATTCAACAAGAAAATTGAAGCTCTACTAATATTAGTTAGAGAAAAACAAAAACAAGTCCAAATTGTTCATCAACTCATATGCAACCTTATATGATTCACAGATTCACATTTCTTCTTCTAACATCAAGCAAAAAGAGCCTTGAGTACATTCATTAGGCCCCTTAACTACAAACACTCAGCTGATCTTCAAATGTCAATAGATCATGGCAAGTCCAAGCCCTTACACCCCTCTTTGCAACTCTTCGATTCAAGAATCAATCGAGATCTTTCCTTGCTTTGCGCCACCTGCAACACCATCATAAACCAATGATAAATAACTAAATGTACAATGCAAAGTAATTGATTCCGAGTATTGTCTGGTAACTCACGGCGTAGCATGGGCAGTTCTG
Organism: Echium plantagineum; assembly: GCA_003412495.2. NCBI lineage: Eukaryota > Viridiplantae > Streptophyta > Magnoliopsida > Boraginales > Boraginaceae > Echium > Echium plantagineum. The sequence continues at coordinate 2,265,026 of CM016564.1, read as the reverse complement.
ATGTCTTCAAGACGCGGAGTCTCTTCACAGTTGAAACAAACATGCTGCGATAAACATTTAGCAGTATAAGATAAAAATGAAACTCCAATAAGTATAATGTTGTAATATGAAATCAAGAACGTTATGGCCCTTATGCTGATTAAAAAATACATTCAACATATTCTGTCACATGGATTAGTGATAATGCTAGTGTATGTTGGGACATTTTTTGATGTTTTGTGGGGCTCCATATATTCTACCTACCTAAGTTTTAGCCTTTAAATAATTTAAACAGTATGTTGAAGTTCTAGCATAGTGGCATGAGTGATGAAATAAGTACATAATATATTTAGACAATAAGTTAAAGCAACTAGGAATTTATGTCTTGCAAGTAATCAAATGAGGCAATAATTCAATTGTTAAGGACAAGTGTCAGTATTAAGTGGTAATTAAATAGATTAAACTGCATCAAGATCAAGTTTTAGAGATGCTTACTGCCAAGGGACATCCCCAACAAGCATCCTGTCTCCTTCATTATCCTCATACACAAGGGTATATTCTCCACTCCCATCTAATAATCCATTAATTATTGTCTTTCCTTCATTCTTCTTCTGACCTCCATTTGCACAGGAATCACTTTGAGCTGATAAAAAGCATCAAAAGTAAATTGAGACACTCTAAAGTAACATAATAGTCTATCATAGCTTTGGACATGAAAACGTCAACTAAAATGAATTGAAACGAATGAAAAATATGGAGTATACTATCAGAGTAAACAAAATCTCTGGCTATGCATGGTTTAGCAATTTTGGACCACTTAAGATCTACAATAAGAATAGTAATAATACTGCAATACAATGATTTCTATGCATATCATAGTATAAAGCTTTGAACACGAAAACGTCAATTAAAATGAACCGAACGACTACAAAGTATGGAGTATGGTATCGACCTGCAAGTAGGCCTCTGAAGAGTTCATCAACAGCAGAGGATAGTTTTTGATAACTGTCATAAGCCTTGAGATCAACTTTCCTCCCAATAGGAATTCCATCCATATTGATCTTCACAAACAGACCCTTTTGGGTTTTTTCAGCAGGTTTTTCTCCGGCAGCCGCGGCCGCCTTGGTAGGAAGCTCATTTGGTAGCTCTGAAGATAACTTCAAAGAACTACTGCTTGCAAGATTCTTCCTAAATGATCTAATTGGAGGCCATCCAACTACTGGAGCAGGAGCAGTTCTATTGTGGAAAGAGATTTAGAACAAGTCAGTTTCAAGAATTGTAGAACCACACTAACTAAAAAAAGGGGGAAAGAAATACATAATTAGTAAAACTAAATTACCCAAAATCATAGAACATCTCAAAATGTTCAAATGCATGTTTACCAACTTTTGTATTAGTTTGTTAGGTACATGTCTCTAACATTCTGGTGAAACACATATCAAAAAAAAAATTCCACCAACATGAAGTTGACCGTTTCTCATAGCAATAATTAACAAGGACACTAAAAAAACAATATTTAATCAATATATACATCTAAAAGGACATACACAAAAAAAAATTACAAGAAAAAACCAAAACCAACACTTTCATACAAATGGACACATACCCAAAAACTAATTAAAGAAAATTAATTTAATAAAGCTCTAAATAGATGGCAGACAAGAAAAAGTAAGACCATAATCCATGCATGGACCACAAGATGAACATGTAACAAACTTGAGTAAAAACAGTGAATATACTCTGTCTAAAAATGAATAAAACAATAAGTAAAAGAGGGGGTAATAAAAGCTGAGACCTTTTCTGAGCACTGCTTTGGACAGCTGTATTTATTGCAGAAAATGTCTTCTTTTCTGACAAATCTACCACTTTAGTGCAACAGGGCTGTGATGATTCCTTCTGGGTAACAGACCATGATGATAGGGGCATAGAGGTCATTTCCGAAAAATAACCAAAAGATGCTTGAGACTTTGAAGAATTATGACTATCACCAGGAGGACCAAGGCTGAGCTGAAGGCTTTTTTCATCAAGACCTTCTTCATCTCTTTTCACATCCCACTTTCTTTTTGACATCAAGTCCAACAATTTGGGACAACTCTCCATTTCGGACAAATTTTTTTGTTAATTTAGACAAGATATAAGGTATTCGAGCAAGGTACACTTCTGATATGAGCTGCAAGAAAACATAGTAAACATCAAAAAACACATTATTATGTTACAATATTGACAAGAATGAAAGAAAACAGAACATAAATTGAAAGTTTACCTAGAAATATTACACATGAAAGTTTAGGTGAAAACTATAATACCCTCCAAAGACAACCTTTGTGGCTAAAAATGATGTGTTGAGAGTAGTATCTAGTATGTTATATGAAGAAGATATAGGAATAGGAAGGTAGAAGGAACCCACAAAAACAAAAGAAAAGGAAGGGAAGAAGAGGTATAATTATGGGTTTGAGATTTGAATCTTTGCTTTATGTAAATTTATGCACGCTTCAGAATAGAGATGAGTGAGGGGGGGGGGGGGGGGAGGAGGGGGGGGGGGGTCTATGTTTCTTGGGTAACACTATACACACACCAAATGTTTCTTTATATCACATCTTCTTGTTTTTATTGCATTTTTACTATTCTTAATTCTATTTGCTCTCTTTTTAATGTAGGCTATATTGAGGTAATTGATGGTGAAACAGAGTAGAGTATATAGGGATAGGGGTACAGTACAAGCAGTATAATGATGTTTTGAAAAAACATTAATGGTTGGGTACATTTTTTATTGATGACTTAAGAAACACCAAATTTTCTGTTAGAAATAAAACGTATGTTCATAGGAACTAGCATCATGTAAAATGCAAAAGCATACATATTTGGATTTGGATTGAGGGTCGGGATAAAAAAGTTGGTCGAATATCTCGTAAAAGTGATTAGGTCGATGGAGTAATTGAATTTGTGATCGTATTATCAATTTATTTTTTTATTATTATTTTTTAATCTATTTTGAAATGTGAAATACCATGCTTGCCTAAGTAATATACTCAAGTAACATAATTATACAGTATGTTATTACGTTAACCTAAAATCTATTCAATATAATAACAAATTTTCCCTTACAAAAAAATAAATTATTTGGATCAATGTCATGTTTATAGAAGGAACAAAAATACTTCTTTTAGTTATGAATGGCGGAAGACAAATTTTAATATAGGAGCAAAAGTAAATTATCCGGAATATTATATGAATCAACCAACATATATATATACGAGTAGCTTATTTTTACGTAAATATTAAGTTATATTTTTGTTATTGTAAAATAAAAATGTATTTTTTAAAATTCTTCACCAGAAATCAACGAGCAATGAAGATGTACCTTGCTCTTTGTTATTTTCCCCTCTTGTTAACTCATAACACCACGTTCATGTCATGTTATTAAAAGATGATTCTTGATATAACAAAATACATTAAAATGGTCATTTCATTATATGTGATTTAAATCTCAAATTATTACAAAAAGAACATTCATGTTATCATAAAGGTAATAAATATACAAAAAAATTATTTGTATACACATATCAGTTAAGAATTTTATAAAACTATTGAGGCATGAGAACTATGATGATAATCTGTTGGACCCTTGGGTCATGAGATATATATGTCTATTTGTTTAGACCAATAAGTGAAGTACTTTTTCTTTTTTCATTTTTGTTTGTCCTTTTTATTTTTGCATAAAATTTTAAGAAAATATAAGTTTAACTCACATTAATTCATTATTTCGTGGTAAATTAAAGAAGAATTAATTTTGAACTGTTATTTTGGGAAAAGTGGACATTGGACAAATAAATTGAGACGAATGAAATAATGTATGGACACAGTATTATAGTTGTCGTATATGGATGTATGGACACACTATACTATAGTTGTAGTATAATTGAAGCATATATATATTCTGAGAAGTTAAAGGATGAGCAAAGAAGTCCCCTAAATAAGGAACGGAAATGGATAAATTGGCACGCAACTTATTACACACATCCCTAAATATATGTTTGGTGTTGTTATAAAATGTTGGCATTTGGTTAAGCAATCAAAGCGTGCTGCAGCTGACTTCTCTATATTCATGTCTCAAAAGCAAAAAATTTCTGAAAAATAATCCTAGAGTATCACTGTATCACACTACTCTAGGAGTCTATGGAGTAATAAAAAGCTTACTTTTCTTATTTAATTTGTTTAGAATGGAGTAAGAGGAAATTCTGGAAGTGTTATGTTGCTTTTAGGAGTAAAAGTCATTAATTTTGTTTTCTAAGTTAAGGGCAGGAGAATTAAGAAATTCGATCGATATGTTAGTAATGACCTAGTGGTTATCGATTCAGTCTCTTGAAAAGTTATGATTTATTAAGATTTTTATTCATTAGTGATTCATTAATTATAAAAAATATTTGGAGGTTATGAGTTTAATATTTTTTGACAAAAAAAAGAGTAGGTGAATTTAATATTAATTTTTAACATGATTATTTACTTATTTATCATGTTATAAGTTTTAATAAGTTGAATATTATGAAGATATAGTGTTAAAAATATAATGCCATTCCTTACTTTCAGTGAATTAGTTATTTTAAAAATATAAATACGGTATCGTTAAATTAGATTTTAATCAATGTTCATTGTATATCATAATATCATGATCATTATTTACTTGTTAGTATTAATCAAAAAATAAATATTTAATATCACGAAATTAATATTTAATTTTTTTCTACAATGTACTCCCTCCATCCCTGCATAATTGGCACATTTTGACTTTTATGATCAATAAAACACAATTTAAAATGTAAATATCTCTCTATTTACATGAGAAAAAAATTATGAAAAGTTGATATTTTAAAAATATATATTTAGACGTAGGGAATTTCCGTCCTTTATCGGTCTTGCTCACGAGCCAAAGAGCGTAGAAGTTGGCACATGATGAAAACGTAGTTGTAATCTAACAAGCTTCCACATAACTATATTATTTTCTGTCGTTTAATGAGAATTCTTGCTCAAAATTAAAGTTTGACCACAAAAGTTAAAATGTATCAATCATTCAGAAACCAAAGAAATACTAAATTAATCATCAAAATTTTGATACTAGACAATCAAAATAAATGGAATAAACCATCCTTAATAGTTACTCCATATTCTATTATCCAATTACATAGTTTCATTACGAGTAATAGCTTTTATACAGGTCTAGCCAGCTTGTTAAAATAGATTACAAGTCATATACTTATAAATACAATCACTTAAACAAAATGTTGAATTGTTCCTCAATTCTAATTATTTTTACATTGTATTCATCGAACAATTCGATATATATAAAAATTTATTCAGGGTTCATAAATGAAAACAATAACTTTTATGGTGTGTTTGGATTAAGGTGAATTAGAGAGAATGAAGAAGAATTTACTTTTTGTGTGTGTTTGAGTACCTAATAGAGTCAATTTATATCCTAGGAGAATCTAATCACACTAATCCACTCCGTTACCCCTCATTCCCCTCAAAATCTCTTCCCTCAAATCCAAAAGTAATCAAGGAGAATAAAATATTTTAAGAATTCTTTTCCCCCGATTCACCTTTAGTTCAAAATTATGGTACCCAAACAACAATAAAATACTCTCTTCGTCCCTAAATGGTACATTTTGACTTTTGTGGTCAATTTTAAAAAAGTTGATCAAGAATTCTCATTAAACGATAATAAATAATAGAGTCATGTGAGACCTTGTTAGATTCGTCTCAATATATATTTTGAAATATCAATTTTTTATAATTTTATACATGTAGAATAAGAGATATTTACGTTTGAAATTATGTTTTGTTGATCATGAAAGTCAAAATGTATCAATCATTTAGGGATGGAGGGAATATATTCTCCCTGAATCTCCCTACTTCCTTTCCCCTGGATAATTTTAAAAAATTCTACTCCCTTGATTCACCCCAATCCAAATATGCTATAAAAATAAATAAAGGGCATAATTTTATCCCAATTAATAAATTTTTACATCTATTACGTATATATTTTAAATCTTATAAAAAGTCAGAAAGTAGATAAGCTTGTGTTTTTATGAGTTAAAGGGAATGTATATTAAAAATTGGGGCCGACGTGGATAGGAGAGAGAAGTCCAATTGGTAGAATGATTTTGTTGAGGTTGAGGTTGAGGTGAGGGGGTTCGTTTGGTGCAATAAAAACATGTACATTTCATGATTTTCTTTGCTTCTTTTCGGCCCTCATCTCTACCTGCAACTGCCCACCGTCCACGTTATTTCCCAAACAACCTACACGGATACCTTTTTCATTAAACTTAATAATTTATGAAAAAAATCGATAATGATTATTTTAATGATATTTGACCTGAGCTTCTATTAGGAGGTTTCAAGTTCAATCTTTCTGTTAACGTTTACTTTAGGTAGCCATTTTTTGCATCTGTTATTTGTAATTCTATAGCCATAATCGTTAATTGTAATTTTCATTGCTAATTATGAGTGAAATGAATATTTTATCGAGATGATATATTCTTGAAAGTTAAGTGATGTTTACAGTTATTTCATTTATTTGTGGAAAAAGAAAAGAGAACTTAGACGATACGATTTTTATTGGATGAAGGTGGTAACAATAAGGTAAAATGTAAGGAGTTTAGTCAGTAGTGTAATGATTTTAATTGGCATTATGAGAAGAAAAAAGAAATTTGGTTGTAGTTATTTTGAAGGAGAAATGAAGATAACAAATTTGTAGGGCTATTGTTGGGATAGTCTTGCATCTAATGATTCATATTCTCACACACAATGGAATGTTGCCTGGCGCACTCAGAGGGAACAAGGCATTCTATACTACTATTAATCTATATGCTTTATATTCATATTATCCATTTGGGGATTAAATAATTGACTTATATTTTCCATTTTATTTTATGTATATAGGGTTCTATCTCATTAAAATTTTGAAATCTTTAAGGGTTTTGGTATGTTATATTTTAAATTTAATGATGACCGGGCACCCCACGTCCCCACCAATTCTCAAAACTTTTTCTAAAAGAAGTTCAAACCTTTCTACTTCTATTAGCATTCTACGAATCAATGAAATATTAAATTATAAATAATTTCTCTAATATTTTCAGTAAAATTGATTTGAATCACATATGTCGAAGTATATTCACTTCAATCAACTCACCATTTACCACAAAGGCTATGTTGTGGGTCACTCCACCGGTGAAAAGACTTTTATAATGGGGAATTCGCAGTTGTGATTCGTTGAGTGTGTACTGGGTAGACTTTGGTTTGACGCAATAACTTGCAAACCATGTCAGTCAGATAAACCATACTAGACAACCCTTGTGTGACAGACTTGACCAAAAGAGTGTTGATAGGAGAAATTGAATTCATCACTCTACCGTCACAAACTCACCTAGTTACAGTTCACTAGTGATCGAACTTGATTTTGTGCATCTCATATAATCTTATATCGTGTTCACAATTAGGGGTTATTGTAATTGACAAATAACTTAATAACGTGTTAATTATTTTAATTGTTTGGATTAAAACAACAATTTAACTAAAAATTGTATATTTAATTAAAAATGACAATTTTTCCTATGAGTTCTCATTTCTCATTTCAAGTTACTTCTAAGTTGTAACAACAATTTAACTAAAAATTGTATATTTAATTAAAAATGACATTTTTCCCTATGAGTTCTCATTTCTCATTTCAAGTTACTTCTAAGTTGTAACAACAAAATAAATTCCTCTCAAACATATATATTATATACACTTAAAAAAATTCTCTTATTCATAGACCATAGTAATTGATATGATGAGAGGAACAACCTAGTTATATTCAGTTGCGGGACCTAGTTAAACTAATTTGGGCCATGGCCCAATTTATGCACTATTTTGAGGCCAATCGAGCTCCAAATCAAATTTGACCGAAGAAAAACACATAAAACATGCATGAATTAACCCAAATTTCTATGGAGTAACTGAATATATATATAATTAATATATGTAGTCAATTTATTTGAGTTAATTGAAAACATTAAAATGTCATGTATGTAAATTACTTGTTGCCTCATTTAATTAAATATATATAGTCAATTTATTATTTAGATTTCATGTAAATTTGTTGGCTCATATTAATAGATGAATTGTTAATGGTAACAGTATTGATGTTGGACACGTTTCTTTGTTTACACAATTAGAATAACGTTGAAGAGATAATAATAGCGATGGTGTAAAGTTTGTGTGCCCCGAATCGATAGTAGGCTAAGGATGAAATCGCTAGTTTGGTCATTTTCAATGGCCCGAACCATTAAAAATGTACGGTAGCTTTCAATAAGTTCTGCCTTGACTAAATTAGTCTACTTGTTCGTTCTTTATTAGGAGGGTCGAGTTCAAGCTACATGAATAGACGATACTACAGATACATAACATTCTATCTTTTTATCAATCGAACTTTGATGCGAGGGCTATACTTATAAGTTATTACTATTAAAGTTACCAAGTAATACAGTACTTATAGAAACTTGTGCAAAGAGCGATATGCTTTGACATATTCGATATAGGACAATTGCTCGTAGCTTTGAATACCGTCGGCAATGTAGTAGATCCTTTCAATACGGATGTGGTTCTTAGGTTGAGAGTAAGTGGTGTAGATTGAACAATGCATATGTTTTACATTTAGTAAAGCAAATTGATTCACGTTTTTGAAGTTATGATTAAGTAGCTACATTCCATAAAAAACATACACTGTATTATGATATTGATGTGTTGATCTAGCTTTTACTTTGTTAATATAGGCCCCTCCAAAATGCTAGTCCAAATATTCATGATGCTAAATGTTGATACACATACAACTTACTCTCATTAATGTTCATTTTTTAACTGTTACGCGTGGTGGTTGTTGTATACTTGGAGTGATGCTCTTTTCCCTGTTTTTATCTTGATTTGGTTCCTTGCCTCCATCATGCACGTACCATTCACAACTCTCACAACATTTAGAGATAAGTGTTACTTGTAACGGTACGGAGGGGCGGTCCTAGGGGCACCCGATCTCCCAGGTCTTTCGATATCGTTATATATCATATACTCTCTCCGTCCCAAAGATTGATACATTTTGATTTTTGGACCAAGAATTTTCATTAAACGATAAGGAATAATATATTCATGTGGGACCTCACTAGATTCATCTCAATATATATTTTTGAAATATAAACTTTTTATGATTTTTTTAGCTGTAAAATAAGAGATATTTATGTTTTAAATTATGTTTTATTGACCACCAAAAGTCAAAATGTATCAATATTTTAGGGACGAAGGGAGTATTATTTTTGAGAAGTTTTTGATATAAAAAATAAAAAGTGTAATCAAACTAAGTAAAAGGCCACCTTAGTTCAAAAGGTGGAGGTCATCGGTTTAAGCCCTCTAAGACACATTTTTAATATAATTTTAAAATTTTGTTGATTATTTAACATTCTTTTTTAAAATTTTGTCCCCTCTATTTAATTTTTTTAAAAGTTGGCCCCCTATTTATTTTTATCCTGGTGTCGTCGCTGACTGTACAGTGATAAAGGTGACTGTGGTAAAGGTTGATGCAAATTGAAAAATAAGGAAATATAATATCTTATTTAAAAACCGAGGAACTATAATTCTTGAATCGAAATGTCGTTCATATTTTAAGGGCCGTCATAAATTAAGCCTAATATAATCCAGTTTGATCATTTGCTTCTCCATATAATAAGTTCTTCTATGATGAAAGTTTTTCTCCCTATTTTTGAACATCTACATGAAATTTCCTAAGCTAGTGGGCTGCGATCGAGGAGGAATGTATTATGTATATAATATTGGCAACCATGAGATATAATGATGAGCGACACTTACAAACTATGTATATAATATTGGCAACCATGAAATATAATATTGGTTACTTAAAAAGTATGTAAGTACTAACAATTGGGATAAGAAGCACGCTATCATATTATTACACTATTATTCAATGAATCTAAACATCCCGGTCCCGATTCTCCTCAAAAGAAAAGCCGACTTTAGCAAATAGCAATTCATAACTACTACTAGTACTTTCTGCTTACTTAGCTTCCATCAATTATTATAATCTCAAAAAGTTGGTTATTGCTAAATCATAAATCCAAAATTTGATATGACGTTGGGCCACGAGCATAATAGATCTAATTATCTAATTGATTATAATCTAACTATCTAATTTATTTTAGACGGTATATTCTATCACGAACGTTCGATCAACTTAGACAACATTTAATATATGACAGGTATAATCATAAACGACAAAAAAGACGAAATGTCATATTTTATATTATTCGTCAAATAAAATGACACCAATTTTTAATAAATAATGCACGGATCAACCATTTTGTTCCTTCTAACCAATGGTTTACACACAAGATAGGCATATCAAGTGTCATTGAATTAGTGCATATGGAATAATATTGAGTGCATAATATAACTCAAATCAACAAGTAATAAGTTAATAGAAGATTCTAATAAGAGACCAAAGTGCGGTATGAAAGCTCCATGAATGCCACAAAGTATAGTTTGTCATCATATTATTAGCTTTTGGTGAAAGCCTAAATGCTCGGAATAATGGACGACTATATATATATATATATCTCTTCACATGCTCCATTATCACATCAGGAATATATATCATAACTTATAAGACTAGAGAATTTTCGGAATTTCAAAGCTGTATAAATATGGTTGGACCACTTTATATTCTTTTCTAACAAGCACCTTGAATAAGCTTAGTTGGTTGCCCGTTTGAACAATAAGTCTCGTCTCTTTATACGACGTGGATTCGAGTTCTGTAAAAGACAGAATCTCATTTTAAAATGGTAAGCCGTAAGCATGTTGCATGGGCACAAGTGTTGGGCTTTACCATGAGTTTGTTATTGAATAATTAATTGTCCACATTTGAGTTACTATTTAAAAGTGTCTCATTTCACATGGCCCCATAACTTGGCCCGAGTATGTAGTAGATTTGTTCTGGACTTTTATGTGGACGAGAGGGACGACCCAATTCAATGTTGCATGTGTTTGGCTTACTTCTTTTACTAGAAAAAGCGTATATGATATGATATGATTTGATGCAAGTTCAATAATTGAAATGATGCCAAGAGCCCAACTGCCCAAGATACTAACGTAGCCTTGTTACAGTATCTGCTGTCGAAATCAACACAATCCGATGCCTCGGTGTTTCAGAGAAGTAAGCAAAACTATCAGGTGCAACGTCTTCGTCGAACTACACTACTCATGGGGCAGCAGTAAAGGGTATGTATGTAGTGTTGTTTCCCCGTGAACAGCAGACATGAGACAAATATGCAATCATCTATAACGGGTAGGCGGTAGCCCTCTATTCACTTCGAGTAAGGATTATGTGTAGCTCCACACTTGGCGAGCATTGGATTTGGACTCAAACTTCATCTTTTTCTTACAAAAGCTGCTCAAACACTCAAAAGCGACTCTTTTAGCCCGCGATACACACAGGATAAAACTTATACATTCTAAATCAGTCAACCATAACATTGCGCTAAGATTCTTGAACATGGACTTATATCTCATGATACCAACTGTTTTTTTGATGATCAATCCTTAACTCCTTTTTATCGAAGCAGGCACATGCTTGAAGTCTAAACATTCCATTCCACGCAAGCTTCATCAAGAACATGAAATGGAAGATCAAGATCAACTATATATTTATTGTGCTAAGTAGCAGCATTCACTCATTAATATGTTGAGGCTAGAAATACATATACACATTCCATTATTTACATATAATCTACTTGCAGAGTGAAGCTAGTATACGACGGGGAGGGTCAAATGGCCTTCGAGAGTGAAGAACAGCCAAATTATCGATCAATAAAACATCACCTTTCTGCCATGGAACTGAAACGCTCTCATCATCTAACATTTGTAGACAATCATACATGATATGTGATGGTAGTGCTTCTCCGTTGCCAAAAGTCACTGCCTTTACAGGATCATTTCGTGCATCTTCCCAACCTGTATAAGCAGCTACCATTTGGTTAAACCATGTTTTCCTATGCCTTGTTGTATCCAATTTGATAGCTGGAATTGGTCCCATAACCGTTTTGACACAGTCATTCATCCATTCCAGCCTCATGCCTAGCTTAGAAGCCCTGGGAGATAATGAAGCATGTCAGTTTGCAACTTCAACTAACAGCTTCATGTAGGAGTCTACAAGAATATACATTTTGTTCTTAATGAAGGGTTAACACTTCTTTAATAAAGATTACAGGTCTCCTAAAACCAATTGTACATCTTGTGATCTTATTAATATAATTTGCCAACAACCTTTGGTCGACAATTGCAAGAAACCAATTTTTATGTTAATTTGTAAGGCATTGCACATTATCTCACTGAGAAGGGAAGGTATTAGCTGAAAGATCATCCCCATCGCATATGACTTCAGAGAAGTCAGTATTACATTATTAAAGATTATACTAATCACGTTGAACATACATATAATACAACATGGCTGGCAATCACAAAGATTAATAGCCTACGATTTTCAGAATTATTGAGCTATCTGGACTAAGTTTGAAATATTCATTAGCTTGAAAAGTAAACAGCTTCTCGTCTTTTTCATATTAATAAACTGGACCTTGAGTAGAATTTGTAAAGGGAGAAATAAGAAAAGCATAAACCTTTGCTCTGCTACACTCTTGTCTTGAGTGAGAAATGTTGACTTCCATCCGCGTCCAATTGGGGAGGAAGGATCATCCTCTTCTCCCAGTACTCTTGTATAAATTAATCCAAACTCCTCCAGCTTTTCTACGAATTCCGGATACTTCTCCTTCATCATATCATATATTATATGACTAAGAACTATAGGAGTCTCTCCCCCAGATGCAGGTTCCACTTCACAGAAGAAAAACAGTTTCGATGGATATTCTGGTACCTATTTACATAACCCGATAAATCTCATAAAAATTCAACATCATAACAATCATTAGGATGACAAATTGTACCTCAACAGAGGTAACGATATAACATATGGATCAATCGAGGAAATATTACACAACTAAACGAAAGATCGATTCTTTAGGATCCTTCCTTTCTTCAATCACATCAACCTCGCCAATTACTCCGATTAAATTACATTCTAAATATTTCCAATTGGTTATTTGCTCACTCTTCATCTATAAAGAACTAATAGATAGTATAAGAACACACAGTATCTCTTATCACCAATTCAATCTAGACATGATCGTGTCTTAATACATCTCACATAATGAATTATCCCGATATATTAATTCAAAACAAACTACGCCAAACTAATACTCCATAAAACATAGAATCATTTCAGTAGAAGAAACTCTGAAACAAACCTGAGCCAATTCATGGTGGAAGGGGATTTTCTGATCAGGTGGGGACTCATTAGCCGTGAAAACACGGCCAACAACATTGGTCCTGGGGGCGGCGCCACCCACGTACGGCAATTCCGGGTACCCAAAAGCTTCAACAACATCGTTGAAGTCAGAAGCAGTGAAGACATTAAAGCCCTTGAATAAAACAGCCCCATGTTGGTGAAGCTGAGCATCCAACCATTTCTTGTTCTGTCTTATTGCATCAGAAAAGAGTGAGGGTTTTGATGATGGTGGTGGTTTGAGGGTTGGAGATAGAACAGTTGGGAAAAGTGTTCCATTGAAGTTTCTTTGTTGATCGATCTTGATTTCAGTGAAGAAAGTATCAGGAAGTGACATGGTTGCTGATATTTTTAGACGATCAAGTGTGTAGAATGGGTTGAGAAGTACGATAAAGTTCTTATCATGATGATCAAATCATTGTTTTGGATTTGGTTTGTTCATAAAATTTAGTACTTGGTCGAACTTGGGTCTAGGTTCATTCTTGGATAGCATGTTTGCCTGTTTGGATCCGGTGAATCGGGTAACACTAAATCTTGAAAATTACTACTAATTTAGAATATGGCCATTGAGGTGAATACTTTAAACGCTCATCAATTTTGAGTATATTTTTATTTGTACAGTGAATCAAGGAACACTAATGTGAAAATTTGGCATTTTAAGATGTAAAAGAAAAAAAAATGAAGTATGGGATGTAAATTCAAGCTTAGGAAAGTATTAGGGTGTGCAGTTTGATATTTCGGCAATAATATAAGATGCAACATGAATATAAGCCGATTATAAATAATGAAATGAAAATTACTAACTAATAATAGACACTAGAGTACGTAAGTATTAACTAATAATAACAACCAGAATGAAATATGAGGCAATGATCAATCTTTTTTTGTGGAAAAGCGATATATTAATAAACATCGAACTAATACAATTTGTCCATATAAGGGCACAGCAAACAACAACTCGATTGAGAAATCAGCCCATGAGCCCCGACCCAAACCGTCTAACCAAAGCCCATTTCAACAATTAGAAGCAGCCCTAACTACACACTATAAAAGCTACTTATAACCCTAAACCACTTCATTTAACTCAAATGCCTCTTTCACTTCTTTAAAGTTTCTTCTCTGGAGCTCCAACAGTCGCCCCCTGAAAACTTCTAAACCTCTTGAACTTCCTACCTTCCCAGAATGAAGCTGGAGATCCCAGTGATGATTCTTACAAGTTTCTGAGAGAATTCCCTTCATTGAAGGAGGATTAGGTGGCCGAGCCCACACATGGAGGTTTTGAGCTCAATAAGGAGGAGCTTGCCGACTGCTCCCTAACCAAGAAGATGTCACTGAAACACACCACTTCCTCCGGTGTTCTCACCTCCTGGTCCCAAAGAATGTTGTTCCGTTGATGCCATAAATCCCAGGTGCACACAACCCATCGATTGAACTTATCCGGAGGCAATGATCAATCTTAAACACTGGAATACTAAAGACTTTTTTTCATATAGACACCTTCACATTATCTTTTCAAATTGACATATTGTATTTTTTTTACCATTTAGGCACCTTAAATCATTTTTGACACATGAACTTTCATGTTTTAACAATTTTCAGACATTTGCAGTCATTTGCAATCATTTTTGCGTTCCTAAATATTTTAATCATGTTTTAACAATTTTCAGACATTTGCAGTCATTTTTGCGTTCCTAAATATTTTAATAGTTTAATATTAATATAAGATCTACAACTACTTGTTTTGATCATATCGTTTCGTTTTCTCATTTTCTCTTATAAATAATCCAAAACATTAGCACTTGAAAACATCAAATGTGCAATTATTTATCTATTTCATTGAAATGTAAACAACTTTATTATTAGACTATTTCTGAAAAAATTATTAGATATATTTCAAACAACAAATACTAAGGTGATACATCCAAACTATGTAATGAGTATAAAATATTATATTTAGAATAATTTTTATTATTTTAAGCGCAATCATATGATAAATATCCTGATTTTCGCCTATGCTTACACTAACAGTAGTAAAACTGTCATGAACATGTAAATCTACATTGAGTGTTTCAAGTAACGAACAACCGAAAAAATATTCCTGACCGAGGTATTGGACACAAAACCAACTTGGTATAGATTAACTGTTATCAGATTGGGTAAAAGAACCTCAGTTGGGGGTGACAAGATGTTCCTTAAATCTAGTTTCTCCAGGCAAGTAGTAAGTTGAAATCGAAATGGAGGTCGCCCTTCAAAACGCCAAAAATTTGAAATTGTTTAACAAGTCGGGAGATAACAATCCGATCCCAAATATTCATATCGGTCTCAACACGTTGATCACATACCATCTTTCCAGCAAATTCAAACGCAACACTCTACAAGATTATTGTTAGGAATTATGGACCTTCGAATAATTCCCCCAACCCAAGAATCCCAATGACAACGAAAAGAATAAATTGCGGAATTAAACAGACACGAGGATTTATACAGGTTCCCCCACAATGTGTAAGGTACGTCCTGTTGCTGCTGCAGATTCCACTATCAATGAATATAGATTGTTACACAAGCCCTACCAACTAGCTAGTCTAACAGTTGAGTACTTTCTTATACACCGAAAGTCTCAACAACAAAGCCTAACCAAGAACAAAGATAAACTCTCTAAGTTCTTCAAGAATATTAGAGCCCTAATATTCTTGCTAGGACAATTCTCCCTATGTGTCTACATTGTGTTTTAGACTTGGACAAGTTAGAATCATAGGAGAATCCCGCTATTTATAGGCAAAATACAAAACCTAGCTAGCATAAGAAATCGGGCTAAAAGCCCGCCAGAATTCGCCAAGGTCGAATGCTATTAGGAAATAACTTCTCCGTCAAGAAAAGACCTTTCTTTTCTTGCACTCCAATTATTTCCTAAAAGCCCATCCGAAACCTATTTTTGCCAGCTGCCATAATTCTTCCCCCATTGGCCCAGCTCAGCAAATATGGCTTCACAACTCAACAATCTCCCACTTGAAGACATATTTCGGATCACCATCTTCAAGCATCAATCTGCAGCAACTCCCACTTGAGTTCATCATCCCCGAACTCCCACTGAAGTTGATCCCAACTTCAGGTACTTTGTTACCAATCCCAGAACAACACTGAATGACACCAACATGACTATCGAAGAGAAACGAGAATAGTCAATACCTTTACCCCGTTGGAATTTACCCTCATTCAGACAATTTTCATGTCCTGCCCGTGTCTGCCACCCAGACACCTTGAAAAAAAACCTCCAAGTTCGATTGGTCATCAATGAATTTTTCTCTTCTTCTTTCCCTTTCCACGTTAACGACTTTCCTTGATCCAATTCATTGATCTTCGATGTTTGATCAGAACATCCTTCACCAGTTAGCAAATCTCCAGGAGGTTGGAAATACCTCTCACCAGGCCTGTGAACCACGCCAGCTAACTCGGATGATTCGTTCACAGTCTTCAACTCATCACCAAGTGAAGTCTCGCATTCTGTCAGTTGGGTACCTCTCTGACCTCCAATGCGACTTCCCTTCAACAGTTCTTCAAGACTCCCCGATGAACTCTTCCAGTACATCACCAATAGGATTTTCATCAACGACAATTCTATCCTTCATAGAATTTCTCACGTCGAACCTCACCTATCTTCTGTACAAAGTTCTACAACATGAATTCTCCTTAGAACTGCCAGCCAAGTATAACATACCTGACCCATGCCTCTTTAGCTATCACGCAACATCGGCATCAACGTATAACACAGCTCTTCAAAGCTGACCCTGCACTTTTAGCTGTTAAGCAACATCGGCAGCAACGTTATCACAGCTCCTCCATACTGCAGAACTCTCCAGTACATCAACAACAGGAATCTAATCGACAACAACCACGTCGAACCTCATCTGTTTTTCCTGTACCCAATTCTGCTTGAGGAACACGGTCCCAACACACAACACATCTCTATCAGGTTTCACATCATCTAGATCCTCAGGCTTTCCCGCTAGTGGTGCTTCCAACTCCCTCCCATAAAGGCAGTCTTCTATATTCAATTTCCATCATCCGGAATTTGCCCCGTGAACCTTTTTTCACCTGTGTCACATCCTCTTCGCTTCCAGTCACTGATTCTTGCGGTTCTGATCCCAACCAAGGCTCTGATACCAATTGTTAGGAATTATGGACCTTCGAATAATTCCCCCAACCCAAGAATCCCAATGACAACGAAAAGAATAAATTGCGGAATTAAACAGACACGAGGATTTATACAGGTTCCCCCACAATATGTAAGGTACGTCCTGTTGCTGCTGCAGATTCCACTATCAATGAATATAGATTGTTACACAAGCCCTACCAACTAGCTAGTCTAACAGTTGAGTACTTTCTTATACACCGAAAGTCTCAACAATAAAGCCTAAACAAGAACAAAGATAAACTCTCTAAGTTCTTCAAGAATATTAGAGCCCTAATATTCTTGCTAGGACAATTCTCCCTATGTGTCTACATTGTGTTTTAGACTTGGACAAGTTAGAATCATAGGAGAATCCCGCTATTTATAGGCAAAATACAAAACCTAGCTAGCATAAGAAATCGGGCTAAAAGCCCGCCAGAATTCGCCAAGGTCTAATGCTATTAGGAAATAACTTCTCCGTCAAGAAAAGACCTTTCTTTTCTTGCACTCCAATTATTTCCTAAAAGCCCATCCGAAACCTATTTTTGCCAGCTGCCATAATTCTTCCCCCATTGGCCCAGCTCAGCAAATATGGCTTCACAACTCAACAATGACGTGTTAAAACATCTGTAACAAAATTAGCCCAATTCATGTAACTATCAATGATCATCTCACACATCTCCAGCGTGATTGAGCTTCATGTACGAAATGAAAATTGGCCCTAAATTTCCACACAGATACCCAATTTTTAGATAAGACACTTGTAGAGACAAATTGCTTTGCCGGGATCCATGATAAAATTTCAGCACAAATTGTTTTTAGCATTATGCTTATAATGTCCTCTTGGGTTTATCATATTTTTTTCGTGTTCTTTTATCTTAAGAAAATCAAAATTGAATTTGGAAAACTTAATAACAGATTATGATATGGGAATGATATGACAACTTTATTTTGTCATTAAAGGCCGAAATAATGCTGTGATTTATTGATGAAGTCGAACAAGATGATGGATGTGGAAGATAGAGAAGGGGTTGCTTGAGAGAAAAAATCTGTTATTTGAGCTCACAAGTTAGTTCGATCGTTGGAACACATATGTACACACATGATGATCAACTAAAAAGTTACTTTGAGTTATTTGGTGTTTATATGTATAGGCTTTAAGGTCTTTTTTTAAATTGCTGAGGTTTATTTATTGTGATCATTTTCTCGTAACTCGCTTATATTATTAGAGGGCCTGATGAGGTGCGTGCGTGCAACAATCTTAGTGAGATGTGTTAAAATTTTGAAGTTTACATAGGTTACTAGAGCATTATCATATCTTGATTCAATTTTTGTTGGAGATAATTTATTTTACATTTTTATATTAGCTATCTATGAATTAGTAATTTCTTTATTCATTATTATTTATAATATTATTATATTCATGATCATATTGGTAATTTATATAAAAATATATGAAATTTACATAGGGGACTAGGCAAACCTATTTTGGATGACATTTTTGCATGTCAAAATTTACTTCTATTAATTTGTGTTGAAAGTTTATTGTACATTTGTACTACTCACAATAAAAACATCTAATAAAAATAATAACTACTGGATGTAACCCAAGATTATTATATTTACATCATTTAGTACATTTTCTCGTCAGAATGAAGCTTCCACTGATTTCTTCTCTCTCTCTCTCTCTTGTAGCTACATATATGACATACGTATAATAAGACTAATACAATTCGAAAGTATTTTATTAAAGATAATCGAAAAGAGATGAGAAAATTATCAAATCAATGATAATGAGAGCTAAAACATTATCAATGATAAACAGTTTTGACGTGGTCCCATGTCTAAACAATCTATTACACTGTGTATTGGAACAAAACTTAATAAACTTTAAACAATCTATTATATCGAAACGGAACCAAAATATAATACTTATATAGTATATATATGCCTAGATAGCTTGCTAGTGTAGTTGCTGATTGTTGAGATTCTTCATTTTGAGCGACATGCCATTTCAAGAGGGCCAGCTTGTCTCACATACTGAAAATAGAATTAAGAGTATATAAATATATATATCAGAATATTAACTTTATTTTACATGCATTATTTAGTTGATTGGGTCACCATCATGTTTTTAGGTAAGTGAATGATATGAGCCAATTATATATTTGTAAGATAAGAACCTGAAAATAAAGTTCTAGCTTCTTTTTCAGTATTGCGTACTCTCTCTTCATTTGTTGAAAAGTCCTCCTGCATCTGTTCACCAAATCCAAACAATTACTACTATTAATTATTAGCTAACAAGCCCGGTACTTAACGAGTCGAGTAAGCCGTATAATAACCAAGCCAGTTCGAATTTCATATGATTCAAAGCTTGATATGTCAAATTATATATTAAATTTGAATTATACATACCCCTCTCCGTTTCGTTGCCTGCAGTAATCTCTGAATTGTGAGCATTCATGTTTTACCTTTTTGGCTCCAATGCTGCACCAAAACAGAGAGATGCATATATATAATATACTATACATAATAATTGATAAAACCTTTTTAAATTTAATTTATAAGAATAATGGAATATATCTATCTTTTATATATGAACAAATAAAAGTAGTTTGCAGCAATAATACGAACCTGGAGCAACTACCCGTGAACTGGTGCATGTTGTTGTCGAGCTTCGCGAAATCAAGAGGATTTCTCTCCCTACATTAAATATATATATATTCATTATATTACATATTTTTATTTAGATTAATATACGTGTATATGTATATATATTGTCTTTGCCCCAGAGAATCAAACATGATTATATTGGGTTACGTTATTTGGACTAGTAGCTAGGGACATAAATAAAGTAAGCTGCCTTCAGGCTTTATCACATGAACAAAAAATCTGAAATTATGCACTCTAGTAAGGTATCCATGCACCCTGCTCTAAATAGAGTATTATATATATAGCTCTTCTTTTAATCATTTTAATACAAGGTTACTCTTGACGAGAGTTAAATCTACACTATGTGAAGTAAAGACGAGAGTGTTGGTACATTTAACACTCTAGTTCTTTATCAGTTGAACTATATATGTCCGTGATATGTATTACATAAATAATTATACCATTTATTTGTACATTATAAAAATTGTATGATTATAAAAATAAAAGAAATACTTACAATGTTTGTTCCATAGTTTGGATCAAGCGAACAGAATCACGATAGAATAATGTGACAACTTCTTCAACAAAGTGAGGATTGGCATCATCTTGTAGCTCTTCCAATTCAACGAATTGTTGTTCATCTAGATATCCCTGTACATATATAGGCATTATTATTATTATTATTATACTCCCCCACCTCTAAATGATTAGTACATTTTACCTTTACATGGTCAAACTTTAAAAACTTTAATTGATATTCTCATTAACCAATAAAAAAAAGTATAATCATATGATATCTTGTTAGATTCGTCTCAATATATAATTTTGAATTATCAATTTTTTTGTAATTTTTTCATATGTAAAACAGGAGATATTTATGTTTGAAATCGTATTTTGTTGACCATGAAAAGTCAAAATGTACCAATCATTTTAAGAACGGAGAATACTATATATACTAGCTAGGTAATCATCTACTAGTTCAATTTTATTTAGACATGTTCACTACTTTTTGTTAAGGCAGGCAACTAATAAAGTGTATTGTTCCCGTTTCTATATACCTACAGGCAACAACCATAAATAGAAATGTATTGACTAATTGACTGTCCACTTGCTAAACCTAAGTATATGTCAATTAAAGAAAACAAGAATAATTTATTATCTTTATTATTAATCCATTTAGTTTTTCCTTCAATTTGTAGCATTTAGTAGGCCATGCATGGTTCATCTAAGATAGTACATGTACATGTTAACATAATAATCTAATTAAATAATGCTTAGAAAAATAAGTACAAATATTATACCTGATCAAAAAGAGCCTTCTTCATGTTAGCAAGTTGGCGATTCATTTGATTTCTATCCATTTGTAAGAGTATAATGTTAGGACACGTGTCTTTTTTAGATGTCGATGAGAGTGAGTGAAGAGTGAAATGTGAATGGAGTAATTTAGTAAGGAGGAAGAGGAGCTTCTTATATAAGTGTTGTTAAGGAATTGGAATATTTAAGTACGGACAGGCAGTGGGTGCATCCAAGGAGGGCTACTACGTGAGATACTATTCTACTCTACATGCTCTGTAAGAAGGGTTCCAATCATACAAAGAGATTCATCTTTCTCCACTAATAATTGCAGAAAGTGATTGACGTGTCACATGTGTCATTCATTTTTACTACCAATCATTGCTTCAATTAGGATTGTAATTGCGGTAAGAGTGATCAACATTGTTACATTCGTCTAAGGTCTACTTAGTGAACACTCGACAGTAACGAATACATGTCTCTTATTACAAGAAACCAGGGCGGTAAAATTTATAAATCCAACCAACGTTAGGTTGTCGGGGCATCAGATGTTTGGAGGTAGGGACGTTTTCGATTCGGTTCATGTTTTCTCGAATTTTTGTTAGCGAAACCGATATTATCGAGTTTTAAACTATATGAACAAATTTGGTTGAAAATTAGTTCGGTTTGAATCGATTCAGTTGATGTCGGTTTTGATGCAAAATCAGTTTGATCGGATTTTCCGGTTTTGTAATAATAAAAAATTAAAGTGCATGATTTTGAATTAAATAGAGTCCACATGAAGTCAAAAAAGAAAATAAAAATACATTTCATAACTTATTTTGAAAACCACAAACTAGCTCGTTTGTTTCCAAACTAGGAATAGATTACTTCCAAATACTAGGCATTAATAACTGTGTACCACCATCTACATTATCACTTAAGTCTTGAAGAAAATGTCGAATTTAACAACAAGAAGCTGGGAATTTAGGGATTTGAGGGACGGAGAAAGTATGTAGAATCAAAGACTAAAATATGTTATTAGGATTTTATATATTAGGTTATAATAAGTTTGGACTATTTTTTAGTGAAAAGATTGAGTGCATCAATACTTCCATGCATCAGGTTCATCAAGGGGTCGGGGCATAATATCTCATAAATTAAGGGTCACACTACAATTATCTATATAATTAAGAGTCACGTTGCAATTATCTATATATTTGTGGGTCACTTTGCAAATCACATATATATTTACTACTTTTATTTTGGGTTGGTAAATATTGTGGTATTGTACCATTGTTATAGTATAATTTGGGTACAAGTTATGTTGATATTGTTTCTTGTACTAATGATGAAATATTAAATGGGTACAATACCCACGTGAAGCCTCTAAGTGGATACATTGATGAACCTCATACATGAAAATATTGATGCACCGAAACCATACTCACTTTTTAACCCAATAAATTGGATAATAATCATTTAATGGGCTATTCTGGATTACCTTGTAATCTAATAACTCGTGTAATAAATTTCATAAAATAAAATTAAGTGAAAATTTCACGAATATAATTTTTCCCTTAAAAGTTATTTTTATATATATAGTAGGTTCGTATTGTAGGGTTCAGTTAAGTTTATGCTAAAATCACAATTGAATTATTTTGTCGGTATGGTAAAAGAATTTTTTAATCAAGTCGGTACAAATTCGATTCGGTTCCTTCAATTCTTTTGGTTTGAGCAGAAACGAAAAACATTATCATTTTTTATCGTTGTAATATATCCTATTGTATGTGCTTTGACAGTGATATATTTTCCACCATAGTCTGTTCACAAAAACTCTATAACACAAAACAGTGGCGGATTTAGCGCCAAAATTTAGGGTGGTCCCTTTTCATTAATGATTTTAATTTATATAAAAAGAGTGATAAACGAAAAATGTGTTCACATATTATATGATCAAATATAGTGATCTTTTAAATTACAATTCAAAAATAAATATATTAGCTAAAAAATTTCACATCCTTTACAACACTAGTTAATTTTGTTAATTAATTGACTTAATCAATACTAAGTTGATTAATTATACTCTTAGATTGACTAAGAAATTATGTCTTAAATAATTGAGTAAGAAATTTAACATTATATAGTTGAAAAATTGAGCCTTGAATCATCTTCATTGAAAACGAAACAGAATAATTGATTGAAAAATTGAGTCTTAAATCATCTTAAACATTTTTGTAAGAAAATTGACTTAAAATAATATTTACATTATTGAATATTGATACATAAAGCAGTAATTGTTTAATGCTCAAAAAAACTTAATATCCCTTACAAATTAATTAAATTTTATAAATCAATTGACTTAGTAAAAAATAATTTGAACATCCATTCATTTAGCTTAAAATCAAGTAAGTATTTGTTACTATTACTTTAATTATGCACATAAACGTTAATAGAGTATACTAAATAACGATAGGAGAAAACAAGTTTTTCAATTAACATGATTAAAAGAAGAGTAATGTTTATATTAGTATAAGGAGTATAAAATAAAGGAGAATTGGAATGGAGAAGAGTACTATTTAGATTAAAATAGCCAAAAATAATATTGAGGGGTTTGAGGAGGGTTCAAACCCTGGTGGTGCATAAGAATTAGAGAGACTCTTATCATGTGAGTGAAGCATGCTTTTGTATTTTGGGGTGGTGCAGTGCATAGTTGGAGAGCAAATTGCTGAAATGGTCCCCGATAGTATGACCGAGTTGCACTTTGGTCCCCAATAGTTACACGGTTGCACGTTAGTCCCTGAATCCGCTCCTGACACAAAATCAAATTTGTCAAAATTCTCGTCCATAATCTTTGTTTTAAAATCATTTTCTTTTTATGTACGGTTTCAATTTTGGGAATTCTTGAAATTTTAATTTTGTCTGAATGTAAAATATAAGGAACCATCACGCATAGTTTTTTATAATGTATTTAGAGAAAATAATGAAACTAAATGTGCAAAAAATCCGTATATGCGGCAAAAGTTGTGCAAAAAAGGGGTATTAATAAAAAGTAGGTATGGAAATTTGTATCATCATATTATTCCCGACATTATTGATTGGACACAAAGCATAGCATATACTCCATTTCTGAGTAATTGCGTGCTAAGGCACATATTCAAGAATTATAACAAAAAAATTAAAAAAACTTGGAATATTTCTTTACCTTCCAGAAATGTGTCCTTGCAGTTCCATATAAATTTCCTAAAATGACATGATATGATCAAGACCTCATATTATTATCATTATTATGATTATTATATATATAACCTAATAAAGCTCCTTAACTATATATACCAAAAGAACAAATTGAACTAATTCACGGCGCATTTTCTACCACTTTCCTACCTCCCACCATATTCTTATATGGAGTACAGTAGTATATAGTAGGTATCATATCGTTATTAAATATATATATATATACACCGCAGATACTAAATAACACTACTGTCTCCGTTCATGTAGATTGATGTTGAATATATATATGGAGTATAATGAAAAATAGATCGATTGGTACAACTAGTCTTTAACAATGTCATTAATTGCGAGTGAATTGGATAGCCTAGTGGAAAATGTTCTTGATAGTGACCAGAAAGTCCTGGTTCGATACTCATCTCATCGCTAATGTACAAAAAAAAAAAAAAACAATGTCATTAATTGCAGTTCATTCCCCAATAGTGACATCATTGCAATTCGTTCCCCCCCCCCCCCCCTCAATCCTATTGTAATTGTTTTTTGTGTTCGATTTTAATATATCGCTTATTATAAAAAAAAAATGGTCAAAAAGTTTGATATTAGTCCCCACATTAACTAACCAACACGGGATGACAGGAATTATGAAACACATTTTCTCAATCGCCAATTAAACCCAACACCTCTTGGTTGCATTGAAAGCTTGTTTAAATGTCACAAGACTATTAAGCTATCATCGTTTATTCGGTGATTATTAATTAAATCGAATATAAAATGGTAACCTATATATCTAATCTGATTAATGAATCATCATATTATATTTGAGACTGAATTTTGAGTAACAAGATTTGGGATGAAAAAATTATGATGAGAATCATATGAAATTCACTAATCATTTTTGGCCTACTCCATGCACACAAGGGCTATTAAACTTTCGTGTGGTTCTTGAACTCGATACACCAATGGCACCAACCACAACAAGTTTAACTTGATGTCACACACGCTTAACATTTGTATGAACATGAGAAACTATATATTCTCCAAACAAAACTACTTTCTTTCAACCTATTATATTCTACTCTAAAAAGGGACGTTTATCATAATATTTGCATGCTTCTATTGTGATTTGTGAATGATATTCACAAATCTTCTGCGTTCATATTGTGAAGCAAATAAACGTTCTAATCTAGCATCATCACTTTCTATTTCTGGAAGACTTCAAAACAAAAAACTATAATATTTAATTCATTTTCTTCAAAACATATTTGAATGTTGAAATCCTAGTTTACTGCAAAGTATGTGAAGTTAATCAGATTCGTGAAGTCATCAACTTCTAAAGTTCCAGAAAATAAAAATGTAGTTTGTTCAAATTAAATATATACAAGTGATGAAACAATATTAATTTAATTTTAATCAATTATACGACTCGCCTAAAAATTATTGTATAGCATCCCTAATGATGAGAGGCAATACCATCGGGACAATAATACCTTGGATTTTTTACACTTTAAATCAAATTGTTGATAATAGTTACACTTCAATTTATCATATTTTTAAAATAAATTTTCATGAACTGAAGTGAAGAGTAAAATTAGAAAATAGGTATAGTAATCAACAATGCTGTAAGTGTAAAAGTTACTTAAAAGCCATTAAAACCTGATGAGCTCATCAAACTTGTTGGCCTTTATTTAGAATGAACAACGGACATGAATTGGCATAGATGTAATGTCACAAGTGGTAATTCATATGTGAAAAAATTGGGTGCATCAATACTTTCATGTATCAGGTGCATCAGGTATCCATTTAAAGGTTTTACGTGGGTACTGTACCCACTTGAAACTTCATCATTGGTACTTGTACCCATTGTACTATAACAATGGTAGTACAATATCATCACATATTTATCAATCCAAAATAAATATGTGGTATTATACAATTGTTATAGTACAATTTGGGTACAAGTACCAATGATGAAGTTTCAAGTGGGTACAGTACCCACGTGAAACCTTTAAATGGGTACCTGATGCACTGAACTATTGATGCACCGAAACCGGACTCAATTCATATATGTGTTATTGAAAAAATGGTTGAAATAGTTTCACAAAGTAGATTAAAGTTTTCATTTGATCTTTAAAAGTTGAATGTAATTGGTCCCCAAAATTTAATACAAGTTATGATTTAGTCTAAAATTTGGTAGAGAAATTAACTCTTAATTGTAATTGTGCGACTAATTTCTGCTTGCAGAGACAAAACAACGTTACGTTAGATTTTAACACCTCCATGAATCTATGAACTAACTATGTGCGACTCGAACTAAATGACAATTTTATTCTTTCGCGTCTCTCTAAAATTGTAGTTTTGGTAAAATCTTGGTTTATTTAATTATGAGGGACTCCCAAGCACACAAATTTCTATTTTAACTCACTTTTTAATATTATTTCGACAATTTTCTAAAATGTGCCATTAAACAGCACAAGTTAAGAAGCTAATAAGAGAAACATATATAATTGATAATTAATTGCATTTGAAATTTGAATGTTACCTTGTATGCTTATGGATTAAGATTTTTATTTTTCATATTTAATATTTAATCGAATAGCCTAGTGGAAAGGGCTTTTGCTAGTGACCAAAAGTTTCTGGTTCGAAAGTCACCTCATCGTTAATTTACAAAAGGAAAACATGTGTCCTTATATCATATTTTAGGAAAATCGTATAATAGTGTCGTCAGACTATTTTTTATATTACATGAGTAATATTTTGCATTAATTACTTTTATATGAGTTACTATAATTGAAAAGCAAATAAAGGCGGAAATTGTAATGTGTTCGAAGAATCACATGATGATGACAAAGCAATATAATGGTGAGAGTATGAACATAATACATAACCAAATAAGGAAAAAAAGTAATAGTAGTAATTATTGCAAGAAAAAAAACAATCATAAAATCAGCATATGCGAAACATACGTGGTGTCTTTATACATGTTTGCTTCATGAAGCAGTAACCAGCTGCCTAAAATCATAAAAAGTGATGGTTAATTGTTGAAGAAGCTAAAACATACATAAAATATCTCCTTTATTTATTCTCCCTTCCATCCCCTTCTGCAGATTATATTCATAGCTCTCATACAAGTGTTTTTTTGCTTTTGTATAAGGTGTGGTCACATCGAACAAGTTTGTTAAAAGAATTACCAAAAGATGTATAGTATAGGTGTGCATGGAATGGGATAAGACATAAGAATAAGGTTATGTGTTTTTATTCAAGCACAAATCTTGATTCTCTTTCTCCCATCACTTTCTTTATTGTTGATAAGAGAATTATACTTTTAACACTAGATACTATTTCATTCTAAATAATTGTTACATGTCACAAATTTAATTCCAATGGGCTCAAACCATTAATTCATTTAAAGTTAACATCAAACTTTTAGTTCGATCCTTTGACGAGGTAGGGCAAATCCCGCAATTGGTCTCTTTCTGTACTTCACGACAGGAATTATTAGTGTGATAGTTTTATGTTATTACTCCATTTAATAGATGTTCAATTTTATTTACCATTTTAAAGGGGTTGAGATTCTATTATGCCTAAAATTCTACAATCAAGGGGACGATAAGAACATTTACAATATATGTATCAAAATATTATATCCTATTTTATATTTAGTATAAGGAGATGAAAAGAGTAAAAAAGGACCAAATATCAAATTTTCTAACTCTAAAAAGTTTCTCAAACATTTTAGGGAACATCTTATATTTATATTTTCCCCCAAATCACTTTTATTTTTCACGTTTAAATATGTTTGTATAGTAAAAGATAAAATAGTGAATTCAAATTTATGAAAAAGTTAAAATATAATATGATAAACTAGTATAAATTGGCTTTAAAGAGTTCTTTTAAGTCAGCTGTGGTTGCATATGATCTAATATAAGATATCATTATAAAGCGGGATTACGTTGGGATCACGAGAATGGTTCATACATTGGTCCACGAGTGAGCATCTTAAAAGAAACATTTTAATGTATTATAGATATACCATGCGCATGAAAGGTAGCTAGTACATTATTCCCAACTTCATTCGTCAAATAGAGAGTAGAGCACAAACGACCCCCTCCTGCATAACACGCTTGTACGCTATGCATTAACTTCTGTACCTTCACGTATACAACATACGCTTGTACATCTCGGTGTAATAGTTGTATCTTTTATTTGCTCTTCTCCCCTTTAATATTTTGTTGCTTTACTTTGACCCCCATTAATTTTGTTTCATGCTTATTTTTACCACAACATTGTTTTGCCTCTTTCTTTTCAATTCGGTGTTATTACATAGACAACTAGATGGTGTTATCACCTGAGTATTTATTTTTTTCTAAAAGTATTGTGCAAACATATGAGCTGATTGCTGGAATGGTCTCAGTAAGTGGGGGTCTGGTGCAGTTTGGATCTTGAAAATGGCACTGTTGCGGAAATGATCACTAAAAGTGTGTATATTGGTGCATTTTGGTCACTGGTCCGTTAATATTGACGGTTTTCGGCATGAGTAGTGAAGTTTTGGGGAAAAAATGAAGCTTTTGAGAAGTTGGTTACCTTAATGAAACTTGGAGGGGCAAAATGACTAAATTACCCCCTAATATTTTAATACACTTTTTTTCCAGTTTTTTTGATTTTTTTTTGCAATTGTTTTCCCTAGTAAAAAGAGTTCGATTTGGTAGTTGTTTAAGGTAAAAGTTTCGGTTTTGGAAAAAATGTTCGATTTTTTATTTTGATAGTTGTTTGCCAAAAATGTATGAAAACTGAACCTTTTTTATTTCGAACATTTTTGCAAAAAAATTGAAAATTTTTGCTAAAACAACCACCAAAATCGAATTTTTTTTATGAGAAAACATAATCGAAAAAATTGAAAAAACAATGGAAAAAGTAACAGAAAAAAGAAAAAAAAAATGTACCAAGAAGTAATTTAGTCATTTTGTCCTCACCAATTTCATTAAGGTAACCAACTTCTCAAAAATTTTATTTTTGCCCCAAAATTTCACTATTCACGCCGAAAACCGTCAATGGTAACATATTAGGGATCAAAATGCTCCATTATTATACACACTTTCAAGGATCATTTTTGTAAATGTACCACTTTCAGGGACCGAACTGCACGAGGCCCCCACTTACAAGGATCATTCCATCAATAAACTCACAAACATATATGATATATATGCAAAATTATTGATTACAAAATTTCGAAATTAGGGATCCAGAATGTAGTAAAATAAGAGTAGTGGAAGAATTACCATGTCATTATGCATGCCAAGAATATATCGAATTCATTCAGCGGAAAAAGAACGATTCAACCGTCCATTCATTACCTTGAAGAGTAATCTACATAAATGATAAAATCTATATTAAGAAGAGAACTGAGGCAACGCAAGTTCAAGGGAACAATGAGAAAGTAACTTTAGAGTGAATAATGACATTTTTTATGTGTTAACCTACATAATGTGACAGAAGATCCTATAGCTAATTATCTCAGTTTACAAACTCCACTAATTTAATTTGCCGATAATATGTAACATGGTTGTAACAATTAACTATATTTACAAGATATATATTTTCATTTTATTATTTATATTTTAGATGTTCTTGCTGTCAATCACATATGTTTTAAAATATTTCAGTTTATCACACCTATAAATATGTTGCTGTTAAGTATAATACGAGGTAAATTTGAATTTAGATATCGTATTCTTATTTCACGTTCAAGTTCGACATGGTTCCGAATTTCAATTACCAGACTATTAAAGCCTGATATTATCATTTATTATCAGTTTGTCACTATCTTTCCGTGTTAAAATTGGATAATTTGCAGGCATGTTACCTTTCTTGGCTCATATTTTTTCAAAAAAGAAAAATTTCGAGACATATTTTATATGTTGAGTAAACTAATAATACCGTGAAAAATTACACACCCTAAAAACGTAACTGAATGCTCAATAAAGTAATCCAACATTTAAACTAATTACGCTCCATGTGCCAGTTACATTTAGACGTTGCTATATAGATATCTCACCATATCGGATAGTTTCTTAGATTGTGTCTGGTATAGTAGAATGGAATAGTGTAAGAATGAAATAGATAAAATAATGGAATAGACAAAGGAAATGAATGAATTAATGAATTTTATTACTTTGTTTGGTATGCGAGTAGCAATGTGATTGAATTATCACATTACCCCCAATTATTCTAATTTGATTACCTAGTAAGAGGTAATCAACTAATCATCCATTACCCCCAATTTGGGCGGAATGGTTATTACCTCAAATGAGGTCATTCAATTAACTAGGGAATGCAATCAAAATTCATTGTTAACTACCAAACTAAGTAATACAAACTAATTTAATTTCATTCCTTCCTATCTCATTCCATTCCCGCGTACCAAACACAACCATAGAGTTGTACAAACCTAGTGGGATTGTAAGTAACATGGATAGAGCGAATTGTACAAATATTCTTTTATAGTATCACCAAGTTGTAGTTTGGTCCTCAATAGTAACATCATTACAGTTTGGTTCCTGAAAATGGCCAAAAAGTTACAGATTAGTCTCCACGTTAACCATTCTGTTAATTTTTAATATCAACACGCGATGAGAGGTCAAATTTGGACCAAAAAATGAATTTTTAATACATAAACTCATTTTTAGTGTCTCGTGAAAATTCATTATGAAACTGAAATGCAAAACTTCAGTGATTTCTAACACCAAAAATGAGTTCGTCTTCCAAAAAAATATCATTTTTTGTCACAAATTTAACCTCTCATCGCGTGTTGGTGTTAAAAGTTAACGGAATAGTTAACGTGGGGACTAATCTGCAACTTTTTGCCACTTTCAGGGACTAAACTGCAACGGTGCTACTATTGGGGACTAAACTGCAACGTGATGATACTATTGGGGACTATTTCTGCAATTCACTCACATGGACACGTGATGATTGAAATGAAGATATTTTGATACTGATGAAGACTGGGAATCTGTTATTAAATATCATATATTTTACTAAGATTATTAGTAATTCTGTTTAAATTATTATATGATAACTATTAGACGACCCCATTCGTATTAGGGTTGTCTAAAGAGTCCACTTATGTTAGGATTTTAATTATATCATAAATAGTGGTCTAGTCAATGTATTGAAGTCAGTTGATTATTGCATAAAAATTCCAGAGAAATTTTTCTCGTCCCAAAAATATTATCAGTTGTTCTTGGTGAACAAGTATATTATTTTTGAAGACTTAGCCTTCGTTATTCACGTGTGAATCAACGATCGCTTTGAATGATTATTCATATCCGTAGCTTCTGCTACAACAATATTATTGATATTTTATCGTAACTTCTCATTACATCAGTTGGTATCAGAGCTAGATTATTCACAAATTTGATCTATGCGCAAATAAAACGCAAGGCTGGTGTTTCATATGGGAATAATAATATTTTGTTAAAATAAGGCAATAATGTTACTTTGGAAATTTGCTTCTCATTGACGACCACTCTGTTGAATGACTATTTCTTATGATATATATACCATACTAGTATTCATTAATTTACAGTCCGCCTACGTAAAAGCATTCTTAATTTCCCAAAAAAAGTTCGTTTGTAGACTCAATTTCTCTTTTCTGTATTCTTTGAATTAATTTTATTCTTATAATAATCGAAAATTTTAATTAAAAAACCTCAACAGAAAATGTCCTCTAATATATCAACAGAAAATATCCTAGCCCTAAATATATACTACATATTTTCAACAATCGGAGAATCTATAAGCTCCAAGTAGTTATGCATCCAGAGCCCAATCAATACTATCCCTCACCGAAAGCTCCATCAATGCACTTGTGACAGTGACACATTAAATTCTTTTTGTTTAGATTTTTCAGTTATATTGTTCTTTAACATCCAATAAATTTATTAGTAGTAATGTGAAAAACAAAGGAAATAGATAGATTAAAAGTTAAAAATATAAAAAATCTCGACACATATTCTACACACTACATATTACTACCAGAGGCAAATCTAGACATGACATCTCAATATACTCCATTCAACATCTTTATTAGGAGTGAAAAGATACAAAAGAACAAGATGTGACCATTTTTGGATCTTCTACAATATGTGAGCCACTAACCATTCTCAACTATCATCATTATCATTATTATAAACTAGAAACACATCAAACTTGTAAGTAAAGAGCAGGAATGTGAAACTAGTGCCTTTTAATTAAGTTTAAACTACTGTATTAATATTACCAGCTTGGAGAACTTCCATAAAGGTTGTCCTATTCTCCCTTCCATCAAGAATCTGTTGTAAGAATAATTCACATTTGTGGGCATTGATGCAATCATATCAATGATATATTTAAGGTTGCTTTCCGGCTAAACTTTACAAGTATATATATTATTCTTACAGTATTATTCTACTCATCCCCTCAAGAATCTCAAATTTACTCGGTGGAAATCACTAATCAGCTAGATTTTTATAGGAGGTTGTCTACACTATATAGAACTGGTATCAAATAGTTACCCCTAGTTCCATCCTTGGGGAATAATATACACACTACAATAATATTTTATAAGTTACGTTTCTCCCTAAATAAAAGACACGACTATTTCCATGACAACAGAGGTTCAGGACACCATGTGTCTAATGTGTTTGGACCTGTTCAGGATCCGGTCTTATGTTAATTTACCAGATCCAGTTTCGGGTTACAGTTCCTGATCCGTTCGTATCCTGGATCGAAACTTAGACCCGGACGGAATCAGATTTTATGTCGGGTGGATTTTAGGACCGGATCAATCGTGCTGGTGCCGATTTTCAGTTTATCCGGTCCACCAACAATACTACCGTGGACATCATTCATCCCACAATAAATCGTGGGCCTGACCTCAAACTAGGCCTGGACCAAATATCCACCGAACCTGGTCTGGCCTGGGGCCCCCGTTTATCGTTTGTCCCACTTCCAAGCGGAAAGGGCCTTTCCTGAGCCCTCAGGGGAATGGGCTGAATTGCACCGGGCTAGCAGGCGACGCCTGAGCAGTCCACCAGGCTCTTTTGGATTTATCTCTAGTGAGTAAACAATTTATTCGTAAGTGTATAACCCAAACTAATCTATTTAAAATAATTTTTTTTTTTTTTTGTAAATTAGCGATGAGGTGAGTTTCGAACCCAGGACCTTCTGGTCACTAGCAAGAGCCTTTTTCACTACACTATTCGATTAACTTAATCTATTTACAATAATTGAACACTTATTATCTGTATTTACTTATAGTATTGTTAGAATCAAGTATCATAA
Source organism: Echium plantagineum (assembly GCA_003412495.2). Classification (NCBI taxonomy): domain Eukaryota; kingdom Viridiplantae; phylum Streptophyta; class Magnoliopsida; order Boraginales; family Boraginaceae; genus Echium; species Echium plantagineum. Next base: position 2,230,965 of record CM016564.1, on the reverse strand, counting down.
CACTGAAATAATATTTAGTAATGTAAACTGATCTACACGAATTATGCTTTTTCACTAGTCATACCAAATGACATTATTAATATTCTAAAAGTCTCAAAGAACATAATTTCAAAAATACAAGATAGTAAACAATTTATTGATAAGTAGAACACAAACCAATCTATTCATTTCAATGAATTTAAAGAAATAATGGAACATTTATTTGGACAAAACATAAAGATTTTGGCCTTTTGCAAGTTACATGTAACGTGTCTGAGAAAAAAGCTCTCTTGATTTGCAACAAACCACTGCATGCCAATCTCCTCAACACGTCCTCAATATTATGTACGTATTATTTCTCTTGTTTAACATATTTATATCTCTACTCATTTCTTTCAAATGAATCTACGCAATTATAATGGATACTGACGATTTTCTCCTTCCCATCTGCCAAGAATCCCAAAAGCAGAGTTCAGTAGAAATCCAAATTGGTAATAAACCAATATCATTCTCTAATATCATAGAAAATTCTTCATCGGAATTCACTCTGGCTGAGGTAACTTTTATGTTAACATCAATCGAAGAGTTAAGGAGTGTAGCAATGCAGCTTATCTTTATATCGTTTTTCTAAAATGTGCCTTTAAGTCACGAGTTAATGTTTGGAACCCAGTGCATTCCAATCATTAATATGTGTCTTAACGACACATTTTGGAAAAAAAACTTGCTTTATAATAGTCTGCTTCTTTGATTCTTTCATTTTTTGAACCCCTTTTAATTGTCTTCCGCAAAGATTCAGTACTTCTCTTGGCTTATAGATCATAGAAATGGAGAAGGCATTTAAGGGAATAAAAGAAGCTACATTGAATCCAGAGTTTTGTCAGAAGCTTGCCTCTCAGTTCAGGTAGGTGTTAAAAAAGAATGTTATTCTTTTACATTTTTCAATCCTACATTCAAAAGGTGCTTTTGCAATATTTTTTATTATTTAAATAATTTATGATTGTGATTTTTTGGTGCTCTGCTACCTGTGTTTCTTGCAGCTGTTCTCTTAATCGTCAGGGGCAGTCTTCTATTAAATGGCAAGAGGTAATAGTTTAGTCCTTTTTTTTTTTTTTTTGTGACGAGACCACATCCGTTATTCGTAGTATGCATACTGGGTAGATTTCGGACTTAAATAATATCCAGGTAAACCACACGTCTGTAAGCATGACCAATTTGGTGGAATAGGTGAGAATCTGACCGTAAGGTTATGAGTTTGATTCCCTATCAACACTTTATTGTGCGAGCCTATCCTTTATTTCTTTAAATTACATCATTGCATGCAAATTAGGTCCTTAACGTCTTGAATATGTTCCTTGTAAGTATATTGTGTTTATCTTAATATGATGAAGGTGCATGCATGGTTTCAAGAAAAACAGGAACAAGATATAGCTAAGTCTACCAATGCAATTAAATTGTTTGGGGACTTGAGCATTTATTCTCCTAGAGGAGGACCAAATTTCAAGCTCAAAATGTCTCCTTTACCTAAAGGTGATGACAACTTTCAAGTTACACCAAAATTCACAACCCATTTTTCTTTTTGTAAACAGAGCAAATGTAGCTTTTTTTCATGCCCAACTCCCTTCAAGGCGTACCATACTGTAGGTCCATTGTTTACCTATTTGTTTCGTTATAGGGTATTCATGTGAATACTCGTACCATACTGTTGGTCCATTCCTGCTTCAAGCCTTCCTTAAAATTTGCAATTCTGCATGAGAATCGAACTAACTTAGATATATGAAATTTATGCAGTTGAAAGTGCTGCATTGCTAAATGAATTACTTTTTGAAGCTAAATCAGCAAGGGATTTAGCATGGTAATGATCAAACTAGAAGAAATACTAAAAAAAATATGGCCATAAATTGTTTTTAAGGAGGCTTAGCTATGCTTGAAAATAACATAGTGTTTCAATTTCTAGGTACGATGTTGGTTCATTTCTCAGTTACAAAGTTTCTACCATCACGGGCGAACTTGTAAGGCTCTTCGAATGTTGCTTTACATATATTCCTTTAAAACGAAAGGATCATGCTTATAATTATCAACAAACGTTGCAGTTGGTTCGAGTGAGATTTGCAGGATTCGATAATTCTAACGATGAGTGGGTGAGTGTTGAAAAGGAAGTACGTGAACGATCAATACCACTAGACAATTCTGAGTGTCACATGCTCCAACTTGGTGATCTTGTTTTATGCTACAGGGTATGAATCATTCTCTTTAACGAGGACGTGCAACCGCTACTCTTCGTACAATTTCCATTCTCTGTATCTTCTAACATTGGAGTAACAAATTTCCTGGGTTTTGAAGAATAATTAGGTCCATGAACAATTCTTTTAAATGTTCTCTTTGTCTCCAGAACGACGAAGACGAGGACATGTATTTCGATGCGCATTTAGTGAGGATTGAGAGAAACTCCCATGATCTTGAGGCTTGCGATTGCATCTTCGTGGTTCGCTATGATCATGATGGCGTTGAGGTAAAGATCAAACTAGTCTCTGAAAGAATATACACTTTTACTTTAGAGGGGAAATCTTAATGTTTTGTTGTAATCATGGCAGGAAACTGTAAACCTCCCCAAGTTATGTCGCAGGCCATCTTAATTCTTAACGTAACTATTTCAAGATGTAGTAATCTATGTATAACGTGGATGATTTAATAGATTTGGCACTGACGTATAATATTGGGTGCTAGTCGAGTTCAAACTTTCGAATAAGAACGATCATATCATGTATATATTTGACTAGCTACATCTGAGAAGAGTTTAACCTAACTCGACTCACTCGAAAAGAACTTTCCTATTAACGAGTTTAGCAATAAGGAGAATTTGATGGAAACTAACCAAGTGTCATCCCGTGCTAATTATAGTTTCAATCAACCAAGTGCAAATAAGTGGGAACGATGAACAAGAAAGACGTCAAAATTATGTGACTATTAAAAACTACATCAATAATCTCCATGTTGTAATCTGCCATGATTGTGCTACACAAACAGACAACTCCACATGACTACATAATCTTTTGTTTAACTCACGACTCCACAATCCCAAGTTCTGCATTCGAGAACCACTATACAAATTTCACAGGTGCAACTGCACTATCCTCACACATTCTACTGTGCTCAGATTGATGCTACTAGGCTAAACGTTACACTAGGCCAGGCAAAATTTTCGCAGCCTGGATTCCTGATCAGAAACCCATAGCCTGTCAACCACGGAAAAGCTCCACGAGCCGAGCTGCTCTTGATACTTGAGATCTATGAGATGGTACGCCCATAGCATACAGATGCAAGGTATAAATTTTTGCCCCACTTCTCCTGCAAGAAATAGGAACTTTCAGACTGAATACATTGATGTGCTTCAACTTTGAAAGACCATGTAATAGCATGCTCTATGTTCAGGGTGATAATTTTAGCATGCATGGACTAATCTACCTTGACATGTGTACTGGGGAAGGCAGAAGTTCGGAGGGTCTCTTGTGTTTCATCTACAGGCCTTCTTCTCGGTACACTGAGAACAATAGCAGTTTGGTCGTGTGTAGCTGCTGTTGCTGTGATACGATATCCATAATCCCAGCGCTTGTGAATACCTTCACTTGGATAAAGAAAATCTAATTCCACCACCTAAAACATAAACTAAAATTAGTATATAACAATATGTGCATCAAGTATAAAAATGATTTGGTGGCAAACCTGTTCAGATATTCCACAACCGCGTGACATAATAACAGCCCATCTACTCCCAGAGGTGGCCATTGATGTAACGTAGAAACCCTCTCTCCATTTTTTGTTTATCCATTTAAATGGGAACGATTCACTGACTTTGTAGGACTGCTGTAAGTACTGGGTTCCTGAATTGTATTATATAACATCAAGCAGACCTCTACAAGGAATAGCGCAAACTGGTAAACAAAAGCTAAGTAGCTTCAGACCTTTTGACATTACCACCAGTGAGCTACCATTGGCAGCTCCAGCTACGGCAGTAATATAGTAGTTCTTCTCCCACTGATCCATTATCCATTCCTAGGAAAATCAAATTTATACAATTAAATGTATCAACCTGAAACTAGTGCGCGACGCTTTACAATATAGATGATCCATCCTGATACAAACCTTATGAAGAAATTGGGGTGAAAGCTCATAGACTTGACCGCAGAAGCCAGTGCCTGCATCCATGATCAGTGCCCATAGACTCTGACAAGAAGCCACACAGCTAATTAACAGGCCATCTTCGTTTCCTTTCTCAATATGCTGGGACAGCCTCATATCGGCCACATTATAGTGATACCTTAGCAAGTTAACGAACTTATCATTGGGTTAAGAACTCTATATTCAAAATGACCAAAGAAGAAAGTAACTGAGATAGAGGTCAACAGAGAAGAAAAGTGAAACTGACGAAAAGAATCATAAAGCAACTTGCAGTTTGCAGGACCAATGAGCATCAAGGAAGAATACCAAAAGGGTAGAACATACCGTTGTTTCATAGGTCGACGAGCATTATATACACTGATCCACTGTGTAGCAGGCGTACCCATACGGACCTTTTTCTTGGGTTGTTCGTCTTCTTCATCTTCAAAAGGAAGGCGGCCTCTCTTATGACCAACCTGATGGATAAGCTGCATAAAAAATACATGCATATTAGAGAAGCAACTAGACTGGATCTGGAGATAGAACACTGAAGTGTTATCCACGAAAGTCAAATACATAGTTCGATAGAGTTAAGGCAAAGAATCAGAAATACCTTTTGTGCGCCATCAGTGTTTATTGGCCGTACATCTGGGTTTGGTCCAATTATACCATCAAATAGGGAGACATATTTTGCATAGTTAGGTTCCTCATCAAATTTCAAGTTCACAACGTGCTCCACAAATAGCTTGAAAGGTTCTGGGCAGAAACAGCACAGAGCCTCTGGCGATGTTGCCATCTTCTTCTTACAAACCAGAAAGCTTTTGTTCTCCCCCTGTATAAGCATTTGTCAATAAAATCTCAATCAAACTAAACCTTCCAGGATCAAGTGGAGTCAACTGTCAACAGTCCTAGATATTAAACAAACTAATCAAATAAGTAAGAATTTGAACAACAACATTGGCCTAATTGTTTTACATAACAAAGATAACCGACCTGGTATCCTTGCCAAGGAAGACGACCCCGCAAGAGAAAAATAAGTGTATATGCAAGGGACTCTAAATCATCCCTCCGACTACCAGTCCTGCCCAAGTGTGCATGAACACTGGCATAGCGGACAGTTCCCCTGATTCGACGATTAGGTAAAAAGATGATGAAAATATGATAAAAGGGTTTTACTAGGAAAGCAAGAACAAGAAGGATGAAAATTACACAAGCTTAACAAGAACAGAACTGATCCTACCTAAAAACATCAGGCCTTTGGTCATAGTCAACATGTTGGCCAGTGTTTACATCTCGCCATCTAGTTGCTAATAAACACAGAGGAACATGTAAGAGATACTCGTTAAATTATCAAGGAATTGAATTTCAGCAGAATATGAAAGAATAAATTACCTAACCCTAGATCAACCAAAAACAGTTTCTTCTCATCAGGAGTAGCTGGCGGACCAAGCAAAAAGTTTTCAGGCTTTACATCACCATGAACATACCTAGAAAAATGTACAGTTGAAGAGAGAATCAGGCAAGACACCACATCAGTATGCTTCTAGATACATATTACCTTATCAGATGAATCTGAACAACAAAATTAGTTGGACTCGTAATCATACATTTTGGAGAGAGAAATGAAAAGCACACCAGACATTAACCTCCCTCATAATACCTAGAAATAATTTGGCAGATCAAATAGCATAGATAGAACGACATGCCCCAATGCCTCCAAAGAGGCTTCTGCCTAAGCAGGCTTGGGAGAGGGGGGAAAGTGTTGATTGGACTATAACGCAGCCTTACATCTGCGATAACAGAGATGCTGTTTCCACATTGACCCAAGATGAAGTACAAATACCATCTACAACTTCTCAATAAATAAGACATGTATGTAGTGTGATGTGCGATTTCTATCTATTCCATTATGTAAAATGTAAAATCTGATTGCATGGGACATGGAAAAATCAAATTACATATGATGTAGGCTAAGAAATATAAACACCATTCGAAGAATCCAACAGCTTTGCCCATAAAAAAATGTATGTACCAAAAGAAGGAAAATAAATCATTCCTTCAGCATATTAAACACTCACCCTCTTGAATGCAGTTTTTCTAATATAGATATTGCTTCAATGGCGATGCAGGCAACCATCTCCACAGACATCCTGAGATTTGAATAAGGACGATGTTTATTTCAAAGTAAAGATATACAAATAATGAAGTATCTGGTAAGCAATAGCAGAAACAATTTTTCTAAAATCACACTACACATAGGTTTATACCAATTGAAACACAAACCAAAAGATCAACTTACGTGTGTGCATTATTATTCCAAATGTCCCACAGACTAGGTCCAAGAATATCCATAACCTGGAGTTGATGGTTCCGTAATAAGAAAGACATAGAAATAATTGAAAATAAACAAGCCTCGTAGTTATTAATATAAAAGAGAGCATCTTGTGCAGAGAGAATTCTAAAAGTAAGATAGAACGGAAAATATAACAACATAACTGGGACATCCTCCAAATAATTCCTAGCAGTGTATGAATTAAGCCCGATACAAAGAAAAAATGTAATGCATTAGTACAACACCGCCATATTTGGTGATATTACCAACTTCATATTCCAATGTCTATTCCCATTGATTCACTAAAGAAATAATCAAAAAGGGAAAAGCTAAGTGGATCAGCACAACATCTTTCAGTACCATGATGTAATAGTCCCCTTGGCGCCCTTTGTAGTGCACTCGTGGTACACCATGGCTTCCTCCTAGAGTGCTGCGCAAGTTGATCATATTAGTTGAATTAATTCACGTTGAAAGTCGCATGTTTCCTTAATCATGCATAAGAAGGTAAATACAAGCAGAAGATTATTAATTACAATTGAGACTTACTTGTACACTTGCCATTCGTAAGGGGGTCCATAGTTACATCCTTTACTGTTCCGATGCTCAAACTTAAGCGCAACCTGAAATCAAATTGTAGACAAATATTCTAAATTTATTGTGTACATTAGTCTCAAATTGGTGGTTGCGTAACAACTAAATACACACCTCTAATGCACCAGCACCAGCTCTATCAGTCACACTACCACCTGATAAGCGACGGCCGACATAAACCTGCCCAAAACCTCCCTTTCCCAGCTTCCTGTCCAATTTATACATGGGAGAACCCCCAACTTGAACCTGTAATAAAAGACAAGAATCAAATATATGGAGCCCAATTCATTTTCTAATAAGGAGATTCGGATATTTCAAAATGATCTATATGAATAACCAAATGCTTGCGGTGGTACATTAGATATGGAACCAAAGTTCAGCATTAAATAGCATATCTGAAAATTTCACTATGCTTTATATAAAAAATTGAGCACTTAGCTGATAGTGAGGGGAAAATATTCACCACAAGAGAAGGGAGTACCCTCATCGATGGACCTCCCGGTACAATTATTTACCAGGTTATAGGCAGACATATAACCAATAATTAATAAGTTAGCGCCAGTTCGACAAGATATATATCTCTTGTGTATCATAAAAACAATATAAATTTAAGTTTCTACAGCAAAATTTTAATATCTCAGTTTGGAATAATGAGCCAAGCTGATTTTATTTGATTTGAGTCTAGTACCAAAGTCTGTTGATCACCATTCATTAAAGAGCTGAGAATACATTGCCCAACTCAGGCTGATAATAGGCTCAACCAAGGATTAAAAAAACCCAGGGACGAAACCAGAATGAAATTTGAAGGGACAGGGGGGGCATAACTAAGATTTTTAAATTGAGGGGGGGGGGGGGGGAATAAAAAAATGAAAAACAATTTGCAAGAAGGAGAAGAAAGTATACTGAATAAATAATGTTGTGCTGGCCAAAGGGATTGAACCCTGGCCTGTTTAAAAAAATACATGACCTTCACCATTTCATCTATAGAGGCTTTTAGTTTTCAAATGAAACTATAATCTATATACTACATTCGGTAATCCAGGGTGGGGGGGTGGGGGCTTGTTCCGTCCCTGGGCCCAACCAAGTACACCCCTCAAGGGGATGCATATAACTTCATGTGTATATAATGAGTATAATACTATTTTGAGAATTCCACATGAACATAAGAATGTTTTCAATTACTGAGAAACGACAAAACCACGAGCAAGACTACTTAGTTGATGTCATTCCAGTGAGTCAATTTTACGCATTCAACTTGTACGTACAGTAGTTCAAAGACCGCATACATCAAACACACAGTCAAATATTCATCCGAACAACAGCACACTATTATACATTTATCATAAGATCACCATGGGAAGACGAGAAGATCACCAAGGGAAGACGATGAAGACCACCAAGGGAAGATGATGATGCAAGATAAACATCCACAAATAGACCGGCATATGACCGGCATATCTTCCAGGATATATTTAATTAATTAACACATGTATAAAACAAAAGGGGACACCACATAAAACCTCAATTATTGCAGGAACTAACAAGCTGGGACATGACACAGAAAACCTGCTTAGGACAGTCATTTTTTCACATTCAACCAGTACCTATAGCAGTCTAAGCGCATTCCATGGTGTCAGAAGAATTTGTTATACATATATAATTTTTTACTATATGGGAAGGGGATGTAAACAATGATACCACATTTTAGAATAACTAAAAGGGGTGGAAGTAGAAGAAACCAACTAGAATGATTATTAAGAAAATCCATCATCAGGAATGAACAAGTGCTCAACTAGAATAGAATGCCAGCGAAACTATAATGCTCAATCTGTTCGTTTAACACAAAGAAAAAACAAACTTTACACAATATACCTCCATGTTAACCTATTTGTCTTTATGAAAGATCAAAGCCAAACAATGGCAAATTTTCTCAGCACCCACCGACACTTCTCAGTTTGAAGTTTATAGGAAAATATTGTAGAGACATGAAGATTAAGGCTTTTAGCTGGACATATTACACATATAAACCCATCGTTTAAAGACAGGTACAAAGCTGAAAACTTCAACAAGTATACAGCATCAACATTACCCCCATGATAACTAGAAGGATGTTTATGAATTGACCCAAGATTTGAACTGCAAATACTATCTACTACTTTACACTACATAATAAGCTATGGTAGTGTAACGAGCTAGTTCGATTTATTCAATTATATCGAAGAGCCAGCTAATATAAAATCTCTGACTCCATCGAGCAATTAACAACTAAATCAACAAAACAAAATAAAAAGCATCATTACCCTCTCCGGAAGAGGACCAAAGGTACCATCATCAGCAGCAGCCTGATCCTTGTCCCCACTCTTGGCACCACCACTATCATACACATCCATACCCTTATCTCCTTCCTCTTCTTTCTTCTCTTCTTCCACCCGAACCCCTTCAACAACAATATTCTCCTTCACAGGTTGCACCTCTGCTGCCTCCTCAGCCTCAACCGCCGCAGCCCTCCTCCTCCTAGTTCTTGTAGCTATCGGCCCACCACCACCCAAATTGACTTCTTGATTTTTTGTATCAGTATTTCCCCGGTTTCCTCGCCCGCCTCTGCGACCGCCACCACGGACTACCGGCATCATTCATTCTGTGCTCTTCATTCCCTTCTCTGACCAAGAAAACTTAGATTCTCAACCCCTCAAAACCCTCACCAATCCAAGTTTTCGAGCCGAACTTTTCTAATCCAAACCAACTTTACAGGCCGAATTTTCCTAATAAATCGAGCTTTGGGGTACTTCTACAAACAAAAAATTCTTAAGAATACACCCACCAAAACCAAACAAATGCTAATCTATAATCTAAAACGAGACATGGAAAATTAAACAAATTAATAGTTAATCAAAATAATGAGGTTGATAATAAAAATGGAGTCGTTATGGAAAAGAAGGGATGTTTTATTCCTTACCGAGAGAGATAGAGAAGAAAGAGAGCACACCTAAATCCTAATGAGTGTATCAGTCTACACATAAATCCCAAATACCGTCATTTACTAAATAATGACTCCCTACACTATACACTTCTATTTTTATTACTCCCTCCATCCCAAATTGTTTGTCCAATTTCTATTTTGGGAGTCAAACTCTACAAATTTTGATCATGAATTCTCATTAACCGATAAGAGATAATATAGTCATATGAGATCTATTTTGGGAGTCAAACTCTACAAATTTACGCTTGTAGAATTATAGATATTTACGTTTTAATTTGTGTCTCGGAGACCGCGTAAGTCAAAATAGGACATCCAATTTGGGATGGAGGGAGTATTTTTGGTGCTGATCTGTTATACACACCCAAATAGTGGGTTACTGTAGTAGTAAATGATAATTCTGTCCCCCTATTTGAAAGTGTAGTAGTTGAGGAAATTAAATAGGAGGACAAAATGATCATTTACTGCTATAGTAATCCATTATTTTGGTGGGTGACTCGTCTGAATCCTCTGTTATATTTTTGTGTTACAATGATCAACTTTTTCAAAAAATTTATCACTAGTAGCATATCTTATCAAATAATATTGTTAATATGTATATCAAATTATATTTAACTCAAAATAATTATCATTTATATTTTTCAAAACAAACATTTATCTATTCATAACTTTTACTATTAAAAATTAGAAATTATAAAATTGTGTCATAAACTCATAATAAGCAAAATCAATCAGTTTCTTTAAATGCAGTTGGTAATAAATACATTATAAGATTATTTGATAAAATATTATGCTTATAAAATTAAAAAAATAATTAAATAATAAAAATGTAATAGAGAGTGTCGCAAAAAATATCACAAGTGATCCAAAACTTGATTTTGTTGAGGTCTATATAATTTGAGAAAAAAGGACATGAAAATTTATTTCGTTTGGACAACTAATTTTATAGAAACTCTATGACAATAAATTTTAAATTTTAAAAATCAACAGTTTATTTATGAATAAAAATAAATACGATTGACGTTTGCAATCCATTAAAAAATGTACCAGGGGTAAATTAGAGCCCAAGCCCCCAATCGGCCCCACTAATTAATGTTCGAACTTCGAATGCATACCAAACTACCAAAGGACCAAACAAATGTGGGCTGAGCATGAGATATTCTAATGGGCTCAATTTGTTACTTCGTAGTCAATGGAATTCTAGGAAAAAAAATGGGTTGAATAGCATTCTTTCATGACTTTTTTAATCTCTATCATCTAGCTTAAATTATTTGCTAAAATACTATCTTTGTAAATATACAAAACTACCCCTCAATCCTCTCTTTCCCAATCTATCTCATCCCCCTTTGCCTCTTCTTCACAAATACAATCACACCAACTACTACCACCCCCGTCTCCACCTAAGGGCGGACGTATTAAAGTGTACGTATGTACAATTGAACATGTACTTTTTAAATTATATAGATATAAAAAAATATAAAACAAATAATATTTATATAATAATACATTTAATTACTTTGAGCACCTACTTCATTCAAACTAAATGTCGATATAATATTGAACATCTATATTAAAACAGCTAAATTCGCCCTTGCCCCCAGCTCACTAATAAATTACGCCATCCCCAGAGGCGGACCCAAGGGGGGGCATGGCTCCCCCTGGGTTTTCAAAAAGTATGTGTAAAATATAGCTTTATTTTTTTAACAAAACTAGTGCTTGCGCCCCCCTGTGCTAAGTTTCCCAGGTTGTTTGGGTTCGAATTCCAGCAGCTTTACTTCACACTTTGTTTTTTGATTTTTTATAAGCATCCCACCTCTTTTGTTTAATTGATGAAACACCGATCCACCTTTTCGTTTAAATTGATGGGCACCGATTTAACAACCTTCAATTCTCCTAACTCAATTATGGATTAAGTGTGATTAAGCCAAATGTCTTTAAATACTAAATTAATTTACACATTCTTTATTTATTGTTTGTAGATTCATTCGACTTGTTCTAACACCTTATCAATGGTTACAATAGAGTTCATGGTTGTAGAGTACCTTTAAGATAAATTTTATAATTTTTATTATGTCTTTTTTTTTTTAACTAATTAAACCTGAATTGTTATACACACAACACACCAACACAATACGAAATAGTATTTTTTCAAGAGTGAAAATTATTACTTCGCCCCGAATTTGTAAGTGAAATATTTCATGAAGTTTTGTCCAAGGGCAAAATAGTCATTTCACTCTTCAAAATATTATTTGGGTGTGTGTCTAGTGGTTAAACCAACATTTTTTTTCAACTTGGTCCCCCCTAACTTTTCATCCTGGTTTCGCCCCTGACCATCCTCACCCCTAATTCAACAACCTTAATATCCCCACTACTCCCACCTATGCTCGGTTGAAATCTCACCTATCCCAATTCAAATAACTACCTTCCCATTTGAAATTGAAGATGGACATGAAGAAAGGGAGGTTGCATTTTTTAGGGGGTTAAGGTGGGAGGAGTCGCGTTTTTCAAGGGGTTGTGTAGGGAATTAGAGACTCACATTTTTTAACGTGGTGTAAGGGAAGTTGTTTTTAGAAGGAGACTTCTAAGGGGGCAAGTGTGGAGAATTTTGGTATGTGGTGGTAGGTGATAGTGATGGCGGGTGTGGAGTGGGGGAACGTAGTGTTTGGTGGTAATGATATTGATGGTAGTAATGTACGGTTGGTGTCGGTGGTGGTTGTTGTCGGTGGTGGTGTTGTGAAGAAGAAGAAGAAGATGTGAAATTGTTTTTGGAAGGGATTGTTTAGTCTTTGTACGAGGAGGAGATGATATTGAAACAAAGAAAATAAATAAATAAATAAGGTGTGAAATTATTTTTAAAAGAGATTGTTTAGTCTTTGTTCGAGGGGGAGATGATATTAAAACAAAGAAAATAAAAAAGGACGGTAGAAATTAAAAGAGAAAGTTAATCTTATGCCATTTAACCAATTTTCTCGAATTCTATACATCTGGTGGTGGAAAATGAAGTCCACTACTTAATTCGATTTTGAGCTTATTATCCTAGAAGAAAAGCCATCATACATGACTAGATCTTAGATGTAGTGGAGGAATTGGGAGAGGTTATCAGGAGCAATAGTCCCTCTTAAAAAAAGTTTGAAAATAAATTTTTATTATTATATAATTTTCATATTCATTCGTTCAGAAATTAAGTTGTTTGATTTTGTATATATTTTTTTAGTTGTCTAATAATATTAAGGGCAAATGGTACCGGACATCACTAACGTTTGATTTATTTATCACGTTTACCTTTTGACGTTCGCTTTCGTGCCAAAGACATAATTCATGTTTCAATACGACGCAACCCATCTAATTTTTGCCAATTTTGCTGAGATCGCATTTTTAAGCACAAAAGTTAATAGGGCAATTTAGTCACGACACTTAAAATTATACATGTTTCGTTTTTTAAAATTGTATCTTTTCAATATTGTACTTGTTAAATTTTCGGGTTTTTCAAAAGAATATGTTCTGTTTCTGGAAAGCTTCAATTGATGGCCAATTAGAGGGGGAAATGCAATATCTAGAAGTAGTTAGTAATAATTTTAAGTGTTCTGACTAAATTGCCCTTCTAACTTTCGTGCTTAAAAATTCGATTTCAGCAAAATTGGCGAAAAGTACACGGATTGAGTAATATTAGAACATGAGTTATGTCTTTGACACGAAAGTGAACGTCAATGGTAAATGTAGTAAATAAATCAAACGTTAGTGATGTTCGATGAGTCCGGTTTCAGTGCATCAATAGTTCCATGCATCCGGTGCATCAGGTACCCATTTAAAGGTTTCACGTGGGTACTGTACCCACTTGAAACTTCATCATTGGTACAAGAAACAATATCAACATAACTTGTACTCAAATTATACTATAATTATGGTACAGTACCACATATTTATTAATCCAAAATAAAAGTAGTAAATGTATATGTGATTTGTAAATTGACCCACAAATATATAGATAATTGTAGCGTGACCCTTAATTATATAAATAATTGCATCGTAACCCTTAATTTATAAGATATTATGGCCAAACCCCCTTGATGCACCTGATGCATGGAAGTATTGATGCACCCAATCTTTTCACATGTTCGATACCACTTGCCCTAATATTAATTCCGCATTAACTTTTATATAAATATTATGTTTCCACTATGTCAACACTAATTATGTGCCTTGAATTAATTAATGACTACTTTGTCTTTATCCGATCCCATCAAATCCAATTGAACTCACCATACCCATACATATATTATTTACTAGATTTTTGTAGTTTCCACATTTATTATGCCCTTTTTTGTTTGGTTTGCTTGTCAATTCGAAGGAGATGTTATATATGATTGCCTCAGTTGTTTAGTTTACCATTGGTGAGTCGTGTCACATGTATGGGAAAACCTAAGTGGCTAAGCAAGCCTGTTACTTCTCCAACGGGAAAATTACATATCATTTAACTTGGCTTTATGTCAATTTTATAAAGGCGTGATGAGCTTTACGTTTCCATCTGGGTTGAATTGAAGAACGGCCAAGTGTAACCATCAAGTGAGAGCAATATGCTCTCCAATTATTTTCATCAAATTCTTACCAAGTTACGATAAATAATAGGAGGTAATTGTCGAAATAGTTCTAATAAATGTGTGATCGTTTTTATTTTGATCACGCAAGTAACAACAATGAATAAATGGTTTCTGTAAGTGTGTATTATGTGGGCAAATGATCTATAAATTAGCACCTCCCTTAAAAGTTAATTAAATTACTTACTTAGATCATTTTTATAATACTGATATAATTTTAAACAACTACTCCCTCCGCCCCTAAAAGATTATCACATTTTGACTTTTATTGGTCACATATTATAAAATTTGATCATAAATACTCATTAAATGGTAAGAAATAATATAGTCTTATGAGATCTTGTTAGATTCGTCTCAATATATATTTTTCAATTAACAACTTTTTATAATATTTTCGTATGTAGAATAAGAGCTATTTATGTTTTAAATCGTATTTTCTTGATCACGAATAGTCAAAATGTGACAATCATTTAGGGATGGAGGGATTATTTGTTTTTAGGTTTTTCAAAATGATCGCAAATGATCACCGTAAGTGTGTATCGTGTGTACAAACCTTCTCCGTTAACATTTAGCGTGAATGTTACTTTAGAGACCATATATGCACGCCATATATGCACGCAATACATACTTAGAGAGGACCACTTAGGTATTATTGCCACTTTCATAGATCAAAATAAAACAATCTATCAATGGTGAGACCATTTCATCAATTATAATAGCAAAAATTTTAATATTACACCAATGTCGCTTCTTAAAGTAATTGTTGCCATTGAAATTTGATTATATGCGATTTAGATTGAGAGAAGTTTAATGAGTAATAACTTGTGATGAGAAGCCAAGTCTGATATATATGTTTAAAACGAAATTATGTGTTCATTGATGAGTTTTATAATTTGTATAATTGTTTATTCGAAATTTCAATACAGTTACCAATTGAATATGCTCATCATTCAAAATAATTGTTGAATTAAACACATGAGCACAAGTTATCACTTTATATTCTAGCTCATATTATACATGATGCAAATTTTCACTTAGCACAGTAGTCTCTGCATTTGTATTTAGGGTAATATTTACAAGATTGACTTAGGGCTTAAACAATTATTATTTAAACATCCTAATTTAGAAAGATAATAAAAACATTTATCCAACCAATTTAATCAAACGAAAACAAATGACTATTTTTGTGGTAGCCTAGTATTTCGCCAGTTTCTTCTAACCTTCCTTCACTCTCCTCATTAACTACTGCCTAAAATTTGTTATTATCAATTATCTCCAAATCTCGCAATGACACAAAAAATTCTCAAAAATCAATTTCAAAAATCTAACAATAATACAACAAAATAGACATGAAATTGGCTTTATACTACAAAATAGAAATGAAATCGCCATGACAATAATATAGCCGAGTAAATCTATATATATGTCCCCCGTGTATATACTTTTCGCGTTAGATCAAACCCAATTTTAAAGATTAAATTTCTAGAAATAATCATCTCTCAATAAAACGCCGTGTATCAACTAGGAATGATAGAATTTTAAACTATATATATATATATATATTTTTTCCCACAAACTATCTCTAAACTATATATATTAATTGTATAACAATCTCATACTTAGTAATACAAGATATTTATTACTTGTCTAATACTTAGTAATACAAGATATTTATTAATTAGTTCAAAATATATATGTGTTTACAATCTAGAAAACAAGAAACATGAATATTATAATACATCTGGGACATACTATATATTTTCCGTAACTTATTGCCTTCCTTCAAGAATTGAACCTTAATAAAGATGAACTGGTCCAACTTCCGGACCCCTCTTCATATGAATCTTTTACGCACATGCATGTTTTTAAATTTTTCATTAACCAAAAGCATACCAAATAATAATAATTCAATATAATAACATCACTTTTCTCAAACTATCGAATTTCTTCATCATCTTCCTGGAGTACCCCAAGCAATTTTATTTTGTCTTCTCAAATCATTGTAAAACTTCTTAATAAAATGGTCAGCATCTTCATCAACATGTTTATCATCTTCGTTACCACCATAATTTATCGGAAATGGCGAGTCGGTTACCCTTAGTTGCCTCACCATAGGACTCTTCCCAAACCCGGGCAAAGCCGGCGATGCCGTCTCACTTTTCAACATTTCTATAGCTCTCACGACTACATTTTCAGCCTCAATCTGACCCTCTTCATCAATAGGCGCGTTTCTCCGCGGATTCTTGCGTCTCCCAATGTGAAATGGTAGGTGGAAGTTTATACCATGGTGACGATCAGGGCTTGGGCTGCAGCTGAATTCATACTCATCTGGATTGGGTTCGAAGGACAATTGTCGTTCGGGTGTGTGTTGGATTGTGTTGGAGGTGGCTGCGGCCACCCATATGTGGGTGTGGTGGAACATGAGATTTTGTATCGCCTTTCCGACGAGTTTGCCACGCTTGAGCATCATGTTGAGATCGGCTAATAATTTGCTCTTTGAAATGCCTTTCTTTAACATGAATAATGCAACGCGGACTAAGTTCCAGAATTTCTTGGCTACTATTGGCAAATGTTGTTCCATTTTAGTTTTACTAGTTGTCAATTTTTTATGGATTATTTGCTGTTTTGAGAAATTATTGGATGAGAGAAATGGAATATTTTCTTTGATTTAATAATCTAAAGAAGTAGTTTTTGTTGGTTTGGATATGAAAGGAGAATTGAGGATCAAGGGTGTATTTATAGGGCTTCCGTATGTGCATTAGGACGGTGGGTTGTACTTCAAAAGAAAGTAACATATATATATATCATATGTGTATTGACCAACTAGCTTTGATACTATTAAAAAAACTTATATGTTGATGAATCTCGATACAAACCTAACTCTAATTATTTATAGGGGTTTCTCCTCATCATAAATATATTGCAATGAAAAATATTATATGATATAAATGATTTGATCGCCGTCGAATTACATTACAATACTAACAAATTCTATCAAGAATTCTTATTAATTATTTCTAATATTAACATTTATGGAAATTTTTCTAAACGAAAATGTTTGTGTACTAAACAAACACGAAAGCTAAGAAAGTGCCGGCCAGTAAGATTATAGATGATGCATCATGCAAAGAACCTAGCTAGACAAATTTTCACCCATAACAATAGTCAAGTTGGTAGAGTAGGTGAGCTTGTGACTGCAAGATCATGAATTCGATTCTCCCGCCAATTCCTTTTTTATCGAGCCTGTCACAAAAACTATTGTGTCACTCCGAGATCTACCCATTGCACTCTATATGATGAATGGTGGCAGGTCCCGTTAGATAAATTTTCAAGCAACTTATGAAAATATTGACATACACAATACAACTGATCTATGCCGTTGATTAGTTTGTGTTCACTCAAAAGATGACAAAATGTAAGGTGTAGCGGCTTAAGTTTAACAATATTGTAAGGGATTCCTTAGCGAGAGAGGTTTTTCCCCACTAAGTTTCCTTGCTTATTTCTTTAGTTTAGGTTGTTAATGATATCTACACATCATTATTACCAACCCAATAAACTAAATATGTTTAGTGGCACACTTGATGCACTAACTAACATAATTAATTAATTTCTTCACTTTAATTTGGACCCAATGCGAAACAGTGACGGCCACTACTAGAGAAAACACCTTTTGCTTCGCCCAAATCTGAAGCCAATCTGAGGAGAAAAGAGCAATGGCTTCGGATTAGCTTCAGAAAAAATCTGAGGAGAAAAAGTTGTCGCCATTTTACAATCCGAAGCCATTCTGACTCCACAAACACCTGAAGCCTTTCTGAAGCCATAGTAAAAATTAATTTAATTTGGCATTAATTTAAATCTGAAGTCAATCCGAAGCCACTATCTGAAGCCATTCTGAATCTAGGTGAAGACATGATTAAATTAACAATAAACGTTGTTAGCCTTAATTAGTCCATTCCCAAGCCTTTCTGAAGCTAAATAGTCCGAAGCCAATCCGTAGCTAACACCACAAGCCAATCTGAAGCTAAAGAATATATGATAGTTTTTTCATCCGAAGCCAATCTGACGCCTTTTCTTTGAATTCCGAAGCCAATCCGAAGCCAGTTTCTTTGATGTCCGAAGCCAATCCGAAGCTAAAACCTTCATACCAAAAAAAAAAATTGCAGCCTGGTTTTTGCAATATATGCAAAATTCCAGGCTGCAATGTATATGAAACGCATCCAAAATGCATTCAAAACACACCCGAAACACAATAACAATCAAATTACATATCCGAAATACATACACAATATAATTAAACATCGAAAATACAATTAAACACAACCTACAAAATAAAAAACACAAAGAAAAACCAATTAATTTAAAACACACATACATCAAACTTGGAAACATATATAATAAAACATAAACATTATCAAAAAAATAAAAATTCCTCAAATATTTGAGGAACACAATTTTTCCTACAAATAATATAAGAAGGAAAAAAAGTTAGACAAAGTTAGATAAATACAAATTGAAAGTTAAATAGTTACCTCTTTATCACCTTTTTATGAATTAGCCTACAAAATGAAAACGAATTTAAGATTAGTATTGAACAAAAATGAAATAGAAAATGTACATGGAGTATGATTTTAGAGAGAAGATGGAGAAATGTGATTAAACAAACTTGAGATGGATTGGAATGGTGCATAAATAGGTAAATATCCTGGTCTGTCCGAAGCCATTCCGAAGCCAAGTTTTATTTTTTAGAAAGCTAATGTTTCTAAATCCGAAGCCAATCTGAAGCTAATGTTTCTAAATCCGAAGCCAATCTGAAGCTAATGTTTCTAAATCCGAAGCCAATCTAAAGCTAATGTTTCTAAATCCGAAGCCAATCTGAAGCTAATATTTCATAATCCAAAGCCAATCCAAATCCACTTTTCAATGTTAATACAATGTTTTTACTACATTGCATATCAAAGGCCTTAGCATTGCTCATGTC
Organism: Echium plantagineum; assembly: GCA_003412495.2. Lineage (NCBI taxonomy): Eukaryota > Viridiplantae > Streptophyta > Magnoliopsida > Boraginales > Boraginaceae > Echium > Echium plantagineum. The sequence continues at coordinate 2,211,358 of CM016564.1, read as the reverse complement.
AAAAGTCATCTTCAAGTAAGTATTGAAATAATTACTGTAAAAATGTATTAAAAATAATTTGAGTTCAGTTCGTTTCTAATAATAATCGTTACATTGTAATTGTGCCAATTAATTATAAACTTAATTAAGCAGATGTAAAGAAGCAAGAAGATAGATGATGAGCCTAATTATCAAGGTAATAATATGTAGTAGCTAGGTAGGGTTATGTAATTAATTAATTAGAGATTTTGAAGGTGTAATAATTAACGTTTTCTATTAATAATAAATTTCTAATAAATCAATTTTACCTTTTCATAACATCAGCTACAATTTCGGATCATTTCTAATTCATAGTTCAAATAATGTATATTAATTTGTAAAATGAATCTATTTCACACTATATAGTATATACCATATGGCTTCGGATTGGCTTCGGATTAAAATGAATCCGACTCAAATCCGAAGCTATTATACGATAATGGCTTGGGATTGGATTCGGATTCATTTAAATCCGAAGCCAATCCGAAGCCATTAGCTTTATTTTTTTCATGTAAATTAATTTTTGTTTTCCATGTCACTTGAAGATATTATATAATCTCAAACGTAAATTTTGAATTGTTTTTAATAGTTACTCAATCTTTATTACATAAATGGCTTTAATATCAAGATCTTTGGACCGAGCAACGAAACTAGTCACCGTCCATGTTGATTAGATTTGTTTCTTATTTTATAATAGTAGTTCAATCGAATGTTTCATTTTTTGAATGATTATATTAGTATTAACAACTTGGTACTATATTCAGGATTACGAGCCTAAATCGAAGAACAACAAATAATCACATAACACATAATAAAGATTCAAATATAAGTAAATAATAATAACAATAACAACATACTACCAAGTTGTTATTTATGTATATACATACGTCCTAGGTTCGACACTCACCTTATCGCTAATTTACAAAAAAAAATGCATATTAATATGTTGTGAAATGAATCAATTTCACACTATATACTATATGGCTTCGGATTGGCTTCGGATTAAAATGAATCCGACTCAAATCCGAAGCTATTATACGATAATGGCTTGGGATTGGATTCGGATTCATTTAAATCCGAAGCAAATCCGAAGCCATTTTATTTATTTTTTTCATGTAAATTAGTTTTTGTTTTCCATGTCACTTGAAGATATTATATAATCTCAAACGTAAATTTTGAATTGTTATTAATAATTTCGAAATCATTCCGAAAAAACAAGTTACGAAATTTAAGAAATTTTCAATTCTTTGAGATATATAAATGTTATACAATGTTTTTGTTAGCTCAATGATTTTCGCGCTCCAACTGTTAATAACTACGTTCCTGCTCGTGTGATGTTGATATTAGTATAAAAGTATTACCTTTTGCATGTAGTTAATTAGTGCTGGATTTGTATAAAGGTTTTGGAATTGAATTTAGTTCTCAAAATTGTTATTAGTAGAAGAGCAGTAAAATCCTTATGAATTAATCGGGATTTGATTTTGTTGGGAATTTAGTTTGGTCATGTGTCACATGTGATTTAACATATATGATAATGGCTTGGGATTGGATTTGGATTCATTTCAATCCGAAGCCAATCCGAAGCCATTTTCATTAATTTTTTATTTAAAAGGAAGGGTTTTAGTAGTAATTGTAAAAAGGGAGTCGGAATGGCTTCAGAATTCAACTTTATTTAAATAATCAATTAGTTAAAACTACCTGACGCCATTATGAAGCAACCAAATTAAATTTTTCTTCTTTTTATTCGTTTTGTTTTTATTCGTTTTGTTTAATAGTACGAATTAAATAATTTGATACGTTAATGAATGCATGCGTGAAATAAACCATTCATACTCCACCTAATTAGATTTGTTATTTGTTGTGTAATAGTATTTGAATTAAATTATTCTTTATCACGTTTTCATATAGTGATATTCGAATCGGATTATGTATGGTTTACTAATTATTGTTATGAATGATTATGGTCTATTCAAGAATTAATACTTTCTTATTATTGTTTTTATAAATATTTATGTATCTTTAAATTGGCCTATTAAAGATTATATCATATTTATTGGAGACTACAAAATTTTCAATTTAATTATTGTTTATTCAATGCTCTAGAATAAGTGGCTTCGGATTGGAGTCAGATTAAAAAATTTCGACATCCCAAGCTAATATGAAGCCATCATGGCTTCGGATTGGAGTCAGACTGGAAATTTTCGACATCCCAAGCCAATCTGAAGCCATTATGGCTTCGGATTGGAGTCAGACTGAAATTTCATTTCTTAATAAAATAAATATATTCGATGCCGAAGCCATTCTGACTCCATTCTATTACTATTTTCAATTATTAATTCATTTCATTTAATATTATCAAATATATTTCCGATTTCATTATAGTTTGGCTTCGGAAAGGAGTCGGTTATTATTTTATTTTGTAATAAATTAAATAAATTAAGAAGTCCGAAGCTATTTTGAAGCAATTTCGATACCAATTTCAAAGAATTCAACATTTTATGGGTTGACTTTCATTCCCAAGCCATTCCCAAGCTAATCCCAAGCCCTTTTTATGGCTTCGGATTTCACCCCTGAAGCAAATAGTGTGTTTTCTAGTAGTGGGCTCAAGGTGCGGGACATAAAGTTGACCACAATTAGAAAAGTATCAAATTACAAATTTGATCCTCAAACTAAATTTGACCCTAATATAGAATACATTCTATGTATTAAGATTTTGACCAAGTTCAAGATTGAATCTGACTAAATGATTCATCAATTATTTGATTTTTATTACATTACGAGTAGAATTTAATATTATTATACTGAATATATATTTTGTGTAATAATAATGTATAAATTTGACCCTAATATATAATCACTTATCACTTATATTATGTATTTTTCACAAATTGCTGATATATGAAGGTTTATCACCATGGTAGCCAGCAAACTTTATCACTAAAAACTTCTATAAGTTTAATAAGAGACATGATGTTTGAAATAAGTGTTGATTGTTGGAACGAAAGAAAACACTCCAACATCATAAATTCGTATGTATGTATCATGTATGTGAAAACAATACTTTTTCTTCTTGTAACCTTGTGATCGGAGTATGATTATAATAATATTGCAAATAATGAATACAAATAATTTTAATTAATAAAATATTAGAATAGTTAAGGGCTAGAATGAATATAAAACAAATTGTCTCTAACAAGAATCGAACCCAAACCTCCTAATTAAAAATTTGATTGAGTCAAATATCACCAGACTATTGAGACATCTGCATAAAAATAATTCTCTATTTGCTAAAAAATTATGCAAGTTAGTTCGAATTTCATGTCATATTAGTCTTCTCCTAATTCCCATGCGCAAGCCTGCTACTATACACATTTTCTAATTTACATTTTGTTTGACCAAAATCCCTTAACATAGATTAAACATTATTATATAACGAAGTTAGAGCGAGTAAATTGTAGCCCTGGTCCTAATAAATGACGTCAAGTTACATTTTCGTTCCAATAAATTGATACTATTACAGTAATAGTCCCTGATAATGTACACTCGGTCGTTCACATTTAGTTGCAAAATTAAGGTGTCATTAGAGCTTGACAGTTTTTGATTTTTTTGGGGTCAAAATATAAATTTTGAAAATTTGGGGTAATTGCTTTGTCCCTGAACCATAGAAAACATAAAGAAAATTGATGTTAAGACATTTGAGTGGTTTGGGAACAACAATCTAAATTTGTATAACTTTTTTTTCAGCTAGGGAAGAAAAAAATAATTACCCCACATTTTTGAAATTTTCATTTTGACATCTATAATGTTACAAAACGTCAAGTTTTAACGGTACGGTTAACTTTGGAATAAAAAACGAACCGGAAGTACACTTTGAAGAACTACTAGTACAATAATGCTACTAACGTACTGAGACGAAAGTACAATTTAATCCCACTTGTTTGAATATTGCCACAGTATAGTAAAAAAAGTGTGAAAGTAGTAGTTTGACCAATGTGCATCTAGTTTCCTCCAATAATGGTTTAATTTCTTGTATTACTCCCACATACAGCTGTTTACCCTTTACAACGCACAAGTGCTGCCAAAGGCCTCTAAACAGTTCACACCACTTCTATATTTGTATCAAAATGTATGCCTTAAAGCCAAACATGTGTTGTACCTGCTGGGACATTGTATGATTATATGAGTATGTATAATTGTATATGATACATTATTACATTTCACTTTTCTCCTCCATGCGCTCCCTCTTCCAATTTGTTTATAAAATGATATTCCGTACAAATTTGAAGTTATTGACGTTTTTGTTTTTCGGTGTTATATTTTTTAAACAATTTAATTAGGTAATAGTAAGTGCTAATGCAAATGCGTTGGTATTGGATTAGATAATAGTAGATGAAATAGAAAAGATCTGCATTGGCTTTTCTCCAGTACAATTATGATTAAGTCGAGGTTTGAGTAAGTGAAAAGGTTTTATAACACTAACAATAAGTTTCTATTTGGTGCATACTTCACCATTACTGCTGATATGGTATACCACCTGAATAGTAACTTTTTAGGTGTGAAATGACTATTGTACCACCTTATATGAAAGTGCAGTGCGTGAACAAATTTAGTTGAGGGCAAAATGATTACTTCGTGCCTAAAAATTTACTATAATGTTGTGTGTATAGTGAATCCCACCATTAGTGCCACCAAAATTAGGGATGTTTTTCACGGGGCTGGTTATTTGGGACTCGGCTCCGAACCAGGAGCACTGTCCCCGCTCGCAATAGATCTGGTTCTAATTCTGGGTCGAAATTTAGACTCGAAACCTTACCAGGCATACCCAGGACAAAGCCGCTACCTTAATTGATTTCGTTTTTTTTGTTCATTTCATATACTAAACAAGCAATTTCGAATCAAATAACAGATTCGAGTTAATTTAGAGTCATTTCGGTCGAGTTGAGTACTCATCGGATTTTTTCAAATTTGACCCATAACCATTCTCGGAGTAAGTTTCAAACCTAGCCGAGTTCCTGAGCAACTCGGCTCGAGAAGAACCCTACCTAGAATTTCTTTCAATTATGAGTGTGTATATAAGCCACATCAGAGTGATGCACTATCGTGACAATTTCATTCAAGCATTTAGTTTTTACTCTGTTACTCCTTCCGATCCAAAATTGTTGTAATTCTCACATACACTAAATATTTGACTTTCAATTATTCCTTAATTATATATTTTAAAAAGTCTAAAAATTAATATTGTGAAGACAATTTTAAAGACGAATCCAACTATATTAATTTTATGTCTCAAAATAAGTAATAGTTTTTAATTATTGATGATAAAAGTTCAACTTCAAAAAATTCAAACGTTAATTATTTTGAATTATGAGAAATATCATTCAAATAAACGTTCTGCACAAATGATTCCTGATATTAACACCTTCTTCGACCAATATTAGAGATCATTTATCCATACCTTACATTTACTCGGACTAAAGTGTAACTTGCACATATTATATGCAATCATTTAAGCAATTTTCTGTCCATGGGTCATAGCTCGAATAATCAAGGGTTTCACTATAAGAGTGTGCTTCTTCACAAGTGTGTGGTTTCGATCCATGACAGGTGTATGAGTAACTTTGCATTTGTTCAAGGGAGGACCTGCTTGTGGGTGGTTACCCAGAGTCTGGGCACTCCTGAGGTGGAGTACCGGACCGCTAGAGGCACATCCCGAATTTACCTCCTCTGTTGGGCGATGAGCTAGTCAACGGGGCACTTAAGATGAACATATCATCTTTAGTTAAGCAATTATCTCAATTCTAAATCATTCAAGCAATTATTAAGCCATTAAAGACCTTACATAAAACTTTGTATAGCATTAACCACCTCATTTAAATTAATCGATGATATATGGATTTAGTTTTAGAATGTGAATCACCAGTGTGATTCGGACATGGGTGGGATTGGTAAAACCTTAATACTAATATCATACGAGTTAACATATTTCTTTGTTTTTTGGTGATTATATCCACATTTGAAACACCATGTAGCTCCATCCCTATATATATATATATATAATTACTATATATATATATATATGCAATTGTGCATTTTCTCTATACTATAATTAGAGCATCTTTTTTTGCCTTTGTAATTTCCTCTTTTGTTTTTTCATCAAACGGAGAGGTGTTAATCAGCCCGTCCATTAGTTGGATCCCAACTTTGGACAAGGTCCACCATTGTCCATTCAGTTTAGCCTGTTTAGGTCTTGTATGAAAGGGGCGAATCTGGGTCTGGCTGTGAATTTTAATCCACGAACTCAACAAATAGAAGTCTAGTTGCCTACCAGTACCAATCTCTTTTTTTTATTTATAATTATATTAAAATAGACAAAATATATGTAGTATTTTGAATTACATATTGTATGACTGAATATAACTAAGACAAATCTCTAATTTAGATCTGTCAAAAACTATTTTAGATTATACAAAATGTGATCTAAATGGGAGAATTGTCGAGTACAAAGTATCTAAAGACGTACTATTCGTGGGCTTTAGCACTAAAATGCTTTTATCCGATAGATGTTGGCTCCAAAATTGCTGCCATGTATCTTGATTTTGGATGATATAGTATCAATTTCTTTACAAAATTTCTTTCCTTCCGAGATTCATTTTCATGGTTTCAAAAATAAAATTAGAACATAAAAAATGGGATATGTTTAAAATTTGAAAACAAATCTAAATGATATATTATATATGTACTTAAACTAATTCTAAAAGGTTTTTATTTAAATTGATATGGACTTGCCGTGATGGCCTTTTACAAAAAAAAAAGAGATGTCATCAATTTATTGAGAAAAAATTGGTACGAATTATTAAAAAAGGAAATATTGATGGCAACACACGTGTGATAATGAATATACATCCATTTAACATCGTCATTAATCCGAAGGAGAAACTCCCGAACAGAAGTATTTTACATATCTCTAGTCCCCAACATATACACAAAAGCGACCTAAACATTATCTCTACTATTCCAATATAACATGTTATATTTTTATGTTTTTTTACTTGTCATCCTAGCTATTGTTATGTTTATTAAGAATGAATGACATATTACATATACGACAATTTAATGAATATATTGGTACGAAAAGCCTTTGTTATAATATACATCATCATTAATGAGGACTTAAGAGGAAAATCAATCAAACATTCCATGGAAATTTGAAAGCTGACAACTATTCTAAAACAAGCTTCTTTTTTTAGGATGACAAAAAAAATGGAGGCTAGTATTTTAGGATCTAAATCGCATTTTAATATAAGTGATTGTTTTTGACATGTATGTATGTCAAAATATTTTATTATTGGTTAATACTATTTTTTTTTTCAATCAATTTAGTTGATAATGTTCCCTATTTAATAGTTTTGTAAACTATTTTTAAACTATATAATACCCGTCTAATTCATTTCAATATACTTTCTCTCTTTTTGAGGTACAATTATTCACCTATTACTTTTTATGCGTTAATAAAAAATATATAATTAATATAATTGAATTTGTTTTTAAAGATATTTTCACAATATTAATATATATAAAAAGTAATTGTTGGTATAAAGTTAACTACTCTTAAAAAATGAAAAAGTCATGAAAAGGCGAATTGAAGGGGTACGTTATATTGGAGCCAGAAAGAATACAATGTACATTAGCCATTATAGTAATTAAAAATTAATCTAGCTGAGACTAATTAATATAGAAGAATGTATTAAAAATATGTTTGCATATTATTTAATTTATAGAGGTGAATCTAGATGATTAGTTGTAACGACCCGCCCCAGGTGGGCCCCCCTGAGGTTAGGCTCGATAGCAAATCCGAAACCAGAGTCACCACTCGATGGATGACTCGATAAGTAAGACAGTTTTAAATAAATACCGTGGTTTAAACAAAAGGAAATGAAAAATGTGAAAATGTCCATACTGAGTCAACGAGAGTAACGAAAATAGTTCCATCGGGGTGTAAGCTAAAACTCCACATAATACAAGAAGTAAAGAAAAGCGCAACATCCGATAACCCACGCAGGGGTAAAATAGGCAATAAACATACGTAAGAAAATGACTCGACTCCAAAGATGATGACTGAGGGAACTCCTAATGCCGTCCGTCTCTCACCGATGCAGATACTAACTCTGCCGATCTAGCCTGAAAAGATAAGTCCCCGAAGGGGTCAGCTCGACAGCTGGTGAATCCTTCTCACGCGTGGCTACCACCCCACATACGTGATGCGAAAGCAATGACATACATAATCATAATGAGAAACAGACAACGGTCCAAATACATGAGTAAGCGCAATAATAACCACTATATCCACATAAATGCGTAACTATATGCATGGATCCGGACTTTCGTACTGTACAGCACTCTACCTAGCTCAACCTGCAGGGAGTACACATCATCTCATCCGCGGGGAGTACATTATCTCAACCCGCATACCATCATCACATCACAAATCATCATCACCCAACCATCATCACACACACCTACGGCCCATAACCAACCATGGCGACCGTTCAATCCTAGGTTGCCGGATCAAGACCACACACACAACACATATACGACCCGTAGGTCCACCCTAAACATCTCATGCTCAATGTTCAACAGTGATCATCATAATGCATCCATATGTACTATCACAACCACACAACACATACAAGAGTAATAACAACACGTGAGTAAGAACTCACCTCAAGCAAAGCACGCAAATAGAATCCCCGAGTCTCGAGCTGGAATCGCTCACACAGTAGGACCTATATAATATAGATATTCTAGATCAAATATTACTCCAAATACACCCCGTCCCACTCGTAATAGTCACATCACTAATTATTATACATATGCAAGGCCTTTTAGATTAATATAGGAAAAATGACGATTTTGCCCTTGGCCCCCACATGGTCAACCCTGAGACTATAATAATTATAAGTCATATTCATCGTACCTCTTACGCCCATTATTATATTATTATCTTAACTATCCAATCGTTAACAGTTAAATCACTAGCGAACTGGTCAGCGGTCAACTCCAAGTCAAAGTCAACTATGGTCAAGGTCAAACTTAAGTCAATTCAATGTCAATCCCAAAAACAACTCTTAATTCCAATTCAAGTCAAGTCCAAGTCAACATCTTAAGTCTTAGTCCAATTCATGATTAATCGCCCCAACACTTATTCTAATTGTATTAAAGCCCCAATTATACAACATAATTACAATCAAGTCCCCAACACTTATTCTAATTCTCAATTCATGTCTCCAATATTCGTTTTGGCCTATTTTCATAATCTTGATGTCCAATTAATCATTAAATCACCATTTCATACTCCAATTACTCCAATTAAACACTTATTTCATTAAAGTCAACCCTAACTCTCAAGTCAACAAGTCAACTCATCAATCAAACCCCAATTAGATGCACAATCCCAATTTATATGATAATTACATGTTAATTAACAACATAATGCTCCAAAAACGCAACCAAACACACCCTTAAATTGACCAAATTCGAAACCCACTTTCTCCCCAAAAATTGCCCAAATCATCAACAATTTAAGCCAAAATTCGTGAGTTTTTGGGTATAATTCGAAGCTTAAACATGTTTTAACATCATCTAGCATCAACCCAACACTAAAATCGGTCCAAAAATCGCCCCAAAAACCCGCGACTTTTTTCCCCAAAAATAGGTACGAAAATTGGTTTTTAAAAGCTCGATTTACTACCTTTAATCGAAGGAAGACGCGTGGGAAGGATGGAGCTTGGTTCGGTTTCGACTTTGCTGAATTTTTCCGGCCGAAATGGTGGTGAAATGGTGACCCACGTTTTTGGTGATGGAGAAAAGGTGTGTGTGTGTGTGTTTGTGGAGATGGAGGAAGGAGAAAGTGATTTTAGGTTATTTCTATTTTTGGCCCTTCTATAAAGGGAAAGTTCAACCATAGGCCCACTTATTAAAATGAACCTCCAAGACCCAAATCAACTAGCTCGCTAAGACAATTAGACGGACCCTTAACCATTCCCGAGCAATATAACGAGTTACGAAATAATGTAATTTAATTATTATATTTTATTTAATTAATTTAGGGCATAATATTACAATCTACCCCCCTTAAAGAATTTCGACCCCGAAATTACGAAATCAATGAAGGACGAAGAACGAGACGCTTACCAGTTCCCACACCCCATAACTCCGGGTAACGCGCACGCATATCCTCCTCGCGTTCCCAAGTCGCCTCCTCCACTTTCTGATTTCGCCACAACACTTTCACCAATCTCACCGTTTTGTTCCTTAACTCTTTGTCACGGCGATCCACGATCCTAACTGGGCGCTCCTCAAAAGTCAAATCCTCTCTCAACTCGACTGGCTGGTCCGAAAGAATATGTGACTCATCCGGCACATACTTACGCAAACATGATACGTGGAACACACTGTGAATCCTGTCCAAACTCGGTGGCAAGGCAAGTCGATAAGCCACCTCTCCAACTCTCTCCAATATCTCATAGGGCCCAATGTAACGTGGACTCAACTTCCCCTTCTTACCAAAGCGCATCACCCCCTTCCATGGTGACACTCGTAAAAACACCTTATCCCCAACCTCAAAGGCCAAACGGATCCGTCGTCGATCGGCATACTTCTTCTGTCTATCCTGAGCTGCCCTCAAATGCTGGCGAATCAACGCTATGCGCTCGACCGACTTCTCCACCAAATCTGACCCATAAATTTTCCTCTCACCCACCTCATTCCAACAGACTGGAGTCCTGCATCTCCGCCCATACAAGGCCTCGAAAGGTGCCATCTCAATACTCGCATGGTAACTATTATTATATGCAAACTCGATCTTAGGTAATTCCTCATCCCAATTACCTGAGAACGTAAGAGCACAAGCCCTCAACATATCCTCCAATGTCTGTATAGTCCGCTCTGACTGCCCATCTGTCTGTGGATGGAAAGATGTGCTCATAGTGACCTTAGTCCCCAGTGCCTCCTGAAAACCCTGCCAGAACCTCGAGGTGAAACAAGCATCCCTATCTGAAACAATCGTCACTGGAACTCCATGAAGTCTCACAATCTCATCGACATACAACTTCGCCAACTGCTCTGGAGTACGTGTCGATCTAATCGGAATGAAATGTGCGGACTTCGACAATCGATCCACTATAACCCATACACCATCATTCTTCCTCAAAGTCCTAGGAAGTCCAAACACAAAGTCCATCGTGATATTCTCCCAAGTCCACTCGGGTATCGGTAAGGGCTGTAACAGTCCTGCGGGATGTCTATGCTCAATCTTAACCTGTTGACAGATCAAACACCTCGATACAAACTCTGCAATATCCCGCTTCATCCCTGACCACCAGTATCGACTCCTCAAGTCCCGATACATCTTAGTACTCCCCGGGTGCATACTGTAGGAGGAGTTGTGACCCTCATCCATAATCTCCTGTCTCAACCCACCACGATCAGGTACTACCACTCTACCGTCCATCCTGAGTATACCATCATCGCCTAGCACAACCGAGTGCTTATTCCCTTCCTCCCCGAATTGCCTCTGCAACTCGGTATCCTCTGTCTGTTGTTCCTTAATCCGATCCAGGAGCACTGGTCTCACTCTCAAATGCGCTAACAATCCACCACCAGAACCCATACTGAACTCAGCACCCAACTTTTTCGCATCCTTCTTCATCCCCTTTCTACTTAGTGCATCAGCTACTACATTTGCTTTCCCCGGATGATACTCAATCGATATGTCATAATCACTAATGAATTCCATCCACCTCCTCTGCCTCAAATTAAGGTCGTCCTGTGTCGGCAAATACTTCAAACTCTTGTGATCCGTGAAGATCTGACAAGTCACCCCATACAGATAGTGCCTCCAAATCTTAAGTGCGAACACAATCGCTGCTAACTCCAAGTCGTGGGTAGGATAATTTCTCTCATGAGTTTTCAACTGACGAGAGGCATAAGAGATCACCTTCCCATGCTGCATCAACACACATCCCAGACCCTGATGCGAAGCATCTGTATACACCACATAGCCCTCCAGCCCTGACGGTAAAGCAAGAACAGGTGCAGTAGTCAATTTCTCCTTCAGTGTAGTGAAACTCTGATCACACTCCTTTGACCACACAAACGGTGTACCCTTCCTCGTCAGCCTAGTCATCGGAACTGCAATCCTCGAGAAATCCTGAATGAACCGACGGTAATATCCCGCTAGACCCAGAAAACTGCGTACCTCCTGAACATTAGTAGGAACCCCCCACTCAGTAACTGCCACAACTTTCTGCGGGTCAACACTGATGCCCCCTCCGGAGACAACGTGGCCCAAAAACTGTACCTTTTCCAGCCAAAACTCACACTTCGAAAATTTGGCGTATAACCGGTGTTCCTTCAGAATGCTCAACACCATCCGCAAATGCTGCTCATGATCCAACTCAGTACGAGAATATATGAGGATATCATCAATGAACACTATCACGAAATTGTCGAGATACTCCTTAAACACTCGATTCATCAATTCCATGAATGCTGCTGGTGCATTTGTCAATCCAAATGGCATAACTCTGAACTCGTAGTGCCCATACCGAGTCCTGAACGCAGATTTCTCAATGTCTTCCTCCTTGATTCTCAGCTGGTGATAACCTGATCTCAGATCGATCTTAGAAAAGATGGTAGCTCCCCTCAACTGATCAAACAAGTCATCAATCCTCGGTAGTGGGTAGCGATTTTTAATTGTCACCTTGTTCAACTGCCTGTAATCGATACACAACCTCATTGACCCATCTTTCTTTTTCACAAACAACACTGGTGCACCCCATGGCGAACAACTCGGTCTGATGAAGCCCTTCTCTAACAACTCCTGCAACTGGGTCTTAAGCTCAGCCAACTCAGCTGGCGCCATCCGATACGGTGCTTTAGATATAGGAGCCGTACCTGGTATCAAGTCAATGGAGAAGTCCACTGCCCTCGGGGGTGGCAACCCCGGTAGGTCTTCCGGAAACACATCCGCGAAGTCCCTAACTACCCGTACATCCTTCAAACTACTGGTGTTCTTCTCAACCCCGATGATATGGGCTAAGAAACCCACACACCCCTTCTTAAGTAGTTTACTCGCTACCATGGTCGAAATCAAACAAGAGGGTAATACTTTCCGATCCCCCACAAAGCGAATCTCAGGAAATCCTTCCCGGACAATCACTACTTCCTTACGGAAACAATCAATCACGGCCCTATACTTACTTAACCAGTCCATCCCCAAGATTAAATCAAAATCCCTCAATATGAAGGGTAATAAGTCCGCAGTCAAAATATCCTTATCGATTCCTATAGGGCAATCTCTATAAACCATAGTCAATGTATAGTCCTTCCCACCCGGGGTCATAATACGTAAGGATTCAGATAACAGGTCATAAGGAGTAGGAATGTTATTCACAAAACCATGGGAAACGAAAGAATGGGTCGCCCCCGAGTCAAATAATACCCTCGCATCAATACCAAATAAGGAAATAGTACCTGTCACCACATGAGTCGCCTCACGAGCTTCTTGCTGGGATACTGCATTTATCTGTCCCCTGCCAACTCCCCCACCAGTCTGGGTACTACCTACCTCGCTCGCAGCCGGTATCCCCGCACCTCTCCCTAGGCCTCCACGACCCCTGAATCCTCCACCTCTTGTAGCCTGATGAGCTACATACCCCTGAGCCGGTCGGCCAATCGGACACTCCCTCGCCAAGTGTCCCCGTCCCTGGCATCGATAACACGTCACACTCCTCGCTACCGATCCTCCCTGAACCACTGGACACTCGGCCTTACGGTGGCCACTACCACCGCACTGAAAACATCTCAACTCCGTGGCGGCGTGGGCAGCCCCGCTCCCGTATCCCTCTGACCTGGCTGGCTGACGCGGTGCTGACGTACCCGCAGCTGACATGACTGGACGCGCCGTATAACCACTAAATCGACTAGGTCCTGACTGGGCTGGCCTACTAAACCCCCTCGATGGATGTGTAGTGTGTCTAGGAGTCTCATATCTGGGCCTCTTCTCGGTTCTCTGCTCCTCCTCCAGGTTTCGCTCTACCTTTAGAGCGGCATCCATCATCTCATGGAACTGATAGTAAGTCATTAGTGCCATCCGGTTGCGAATCTCCAAACGCAACCCCTCCTGAAACCTGGTGATACGAACCTCCTCACTGCGGTGAGCATCAGGTATCAGTCTACTCAAGTCACTGAAACGTCGCTCGTACTCTACTACTGAGCGTCCTCCCTGAGTCATATGTATAAGTTCCCTCTCTAGCTCCTGCATCTGACTAGGCGGACAGTACTTGGCCTTGAAGGCCCCCACGAACTCCTCCCACTGAATCTCAATATCATCCCCATGTCCGTAGGACCTGCGCACCAAGTTCCACCAATGTCGAGCACCACTCCTCAGCTGATAGGTAGCGAATTCTGTCCTCACAGCCCCCCTCACTCCAAGGGGTCTGAAAATGACCTCCAAATCCTCCAGAAACTCCAGAGCCTTAATCGGCTCATACTCCCCCTCAAACGTCGGTGGCTTCCTCTTAAGGAAGTCACTAAATAGCCTACTCTGAACGTCTAGTGCTACAGGTGCCACCACCTGCACCGGCGCCTGTGCCTCGTCAATCCCCCCTGCTCCCTCCTGAATACTCGGAGGAACCGCCTGACTACTCGCGTCCTGCTGACCCAAACTGGGTTCAGCAACCCCAACTCCGCGACCACGACCCCGGCCACGTCCTCTCGGAGCACCCCTAGTACCACGGGCACCCCTTCCCCTAGCAGTGCCTGCGGCACCTCTGCCTGCGGCACCTCTGCCTGCGACTCTGGCAGAATGTCTCGTCTCAACTCTCGGCGGCATGTCTCCTCAGTCTATGGAAAAAAACGAAAAGGAAAACACAATCATACCCCTATCCATATGCTAACTATTAACGACACCACATACCCTAAACACTCTAGCAGACAGGCACATAACACATATGACCCAACAATCCTAGAACCTAAGCTCTGATACCAAACTTGTAACGACCCGCCCCAGGTGGGCCCCCCTGAGGTTAGGCTCGATAGCAAATCCGAAACCAGAGTCACCACTCGATGGATGACTCGATAAGTAAGACAGTTTTAAATAAATACCGTGGTTTAAACAAAAGGAAATGAAAAATGTGAAAATGTCCATACTGAGTCAACGAGAGTAACGAAAATAGTTCCATCGGGGTGTAAGCTAAAACTCCACATAATACAAGAAGTAAAGAAAAGCGCAACATCCGATAACCCACGCAGGGGTAAAATAGGCAATAAACATACGTAAGAAAATGACTCGACTCCAAAGATGATGACTGAGGGAACTCCTAATGCCGTCCGTCTCTCACCGATGCAGATACTAACTCTGCCGATCTAGCCTGAAAAGATAAGTCCCCGAAGGGGTCAGCTCGACAGCTGGTGAATCCTTCTCACGCGTGGCTACCACCCCACATACGTGATGCGAAAGCAATGACATACATAATCATAATGAGAAACAGACAACGGTCCAAATACATGAGTAAGCGCAATAATAACCACTATATCCACATAAATGCGTAACTATATGCATGGATCCGGACTTTCGTACTGTACAGCACTCTACCTAGCTCAACCTGCAGGGAGTACACATCATCTCATCCGCGGGGAGTACATTATCTCAACCCGCATACCATCATCACATCACAAATCATCATCACCCAACCATCATCACACACACCTACGGCCCATAACCAACCATGGCGACCGTTCAATCCTAGGTTGCCGGATCAAGACCACACACACAACACATATACGACCCGTAGGTCCACCCTAAACATCTCATGCTCAATGTTCAACAGTGATCATCATAATGCATCCATATGTACTATCACAACCACACAACACATACAAGAGTAATAACAACACGTGAGTAAGAACTCACCTCAAGCAAAGCACGCAAATAGAATCCCCGAGTCTCGAGCTGGAATCGCTCACACAGTAGGACCTATATAATATAGATATTCTAGATCAAATATTACTCCAAATACACCCCGTCCCACTCGTAATAGTCACATCACTAATTATTATACATATGCAAGGCCTTTTAGATTAATATAGGAAAAATGACGATTTTGCCCTTGGCCCCCACATGGTCAACCCTGAGACTATAATAATTATAAGTCATATTCATCGTACCTCTTACGCCCATTATTATATTATTATCTTAACTATCCAATCGTTAACAGTTAAATCACTAGCGAACTGGTCAGCGGTCAACTCCAAGTCAAAGTCAACTATGGTCAAGGTCAAACTTAAGTCAATTCAATGTCAATCCCAAAAACAACTCTTAATTCCAATTCAAGTCAAGTCCAAGTCAACATCTTAAGTCTTAGTCCAATTCATGATTAATCGCCCCAACACTTATTCTAATTGTATTAAAGCCCCAATTATACAACATAATTACAATCAAGTCCCCAACACTTATTCTAATTCTCAATTCATGTCTCCAATATTCGTTTTGGCCTATTTTCATAATCTTGATGTCCAATTAATCATTAAATCACCATTTCATACTCCAATTACTCCAATTAAACACTTATTTCATTAAAGTCAACCCTAACTCTCAAGTCAACAAGTCAACTCATCAATCAAACCCCAATTAGATGCACAATCCCAATTTATATGATAATTACATGTTAATTAACAACATAATGCTCCAAAAACGCAACCAAACACACCCTTAAATTGACCAAATTCGAAACCCACTTTCTCCCCAAAAATTGCCCAAATCATCAACAATTTAAGCCAAAATTCGTGAGTTTTTGGGTATAATTCGAAGCTTAAACATGTTTTAACATCATCTAGCATCAACCCAACACTAAAATCGGTCCAAAAATCGCCCCAAAAACCCGCGACTTTTTTCCCCAAAAATAGGTACGAAAATTGGTTTTTAAAAGCTCGATTTACTACCTTTAATCGAAGGAAGACGCGTGGGAAGGATGGAGCTTGGTTCGGTTTCGACTTTGCTGAATTTTTCCGGCCGAAATGGTGGTGAAATGGTGACCCACGTTTTTGGTGATGGAGAAAAGGTGTGTGTGTGTGTGTTTGTGGAGATGGAGGAAGGAGAAAGTGATTTTAGGTTATTTCTATTTTTAGCCCTTCTATAAAGGGAAAGTTCAACCATAGGCCCACTTATTAAAATGAACCTCCAAGACCCAAATCAACTAGCTCGCTAAGACAATTAGACGGACCCTTAACCATTCCCGAGCAATATAACGAGTTACGAAATAATGTAATTTAATTATTATATTTTATTTAATTAATTTAGGGCATAATATTACATTAGTAATTAATTTAGCAAGACATAATAATGAGTGATAACTAATAACTAAAATATCTTTGTGTTTTCAATTTGAAAGATTACGAAAATGATGAGATGAATCTAAATGAATGTACATTAAATACATAAAATTAGTTTGAAATGAAATAAACTTAATTTTTCATCTATCTACATTCTCTTGCAACCAATTTTTGTTACTATTACGACATTCGCTCACTTGGAATGTTAATTCTCAATGGCTACAAATAATGTATGAGTAATAACTAATACGGCAAATGGCCGGAACCATCACCCATGTTTATAGGATGTTTCCAGTCAATCACCTGTGTTTCAAAGTGTTCCATTCCATCACCTATGTTTAAAAATTAGTCCCACTTGGTCACTCCGTTAACATTTCCGTTGAAGCTCCGTTAAATTGGTCAGGTATATGGCACATGACATTTAGGGGAGGGCATTTTAGTAATTTCAAATGCTACAATGTTTAGAATGCATCACCCATGTTTATGTTGGAAATTGATAGGATGTTTCCAGTCAATCACTTCTGTTTTAAAGTGTTCCACTCTATCACATGTGTTTTAAAATGTTCTATTTCATCACTTATATTGAATATAATTATATATATCGATATTAAATATAATTATATATATTAAATTATAATTATATATAAAATAACTATAGTGTTCAAGTTATTTTATTTCTAAGTTGATATCTGGTCCGACTTATATTCTTTTATTTATATAGATATAGTTACTTACTACATACATAATATATATCATATATATTTAATATTTGTCATGTTTATTTTGTATATATAATTATATTTAATATATATATATATATATTTAATATCTAATCATATTTAATATATATATATATAATATATATAAACACAATTTTACTTAATATTATTCGATGTATAATTTAATATATATAATTGTATTTATTATAATTATATATACTCATGATCAAGTGAGATTCATTTTAAAACATAGGTGATGAAATAGAACAGTTTAATACACAGATGATTGACTGAAAACATTTAACAAACATAGATGAGGTGATGGAATAGATAACAAACATAGTAGAATGTAAAATGACTAAAATGCCCCTGCAAAAAAGTCACATGACATATTTAACGGTTCGTTAACGGAATGGGTGATGGAGTGGAAACTTTTGAAACATAGGTGATGGAACGGAACACTTTAAAACACAGGTGATTGACTGGAAACATTCAGCAAACATAGGTGATTGCTGCGGCCATTAACCGTAACTAATAACTAAACTAACATATAGTAGTATATCTTTGTTTGTCTACTGAAATTGAAGTTGGGTGTCGGACGTCGGTATACCACAAGTAAATTGGCAAGCCTCGAAGTTTCAGATATTTCGAAAAAGGAAACTATGATTCACGGAAAGCTTAAAATAGAAATGAAAAAAGAACAATCAAGAACCAAATTGAACCACACCATTTTTAAAAAGTTATTAAAAATAAATAACCCGTGATTTAAACAAAAAGTTGTAGTGAATCTTCAACATCAAACGACAACAACCACTATTTTAAAATAAGGATTTGCTTTATAATTTATATATATGAACAGGGTTACTTCAGCATTAATTAACTAAAAAAAGATATATATGGTTCCACGATCGACATATATTTTTTGCATGGACATTATATATCTTGCGTTTTATTATAATTACATGGTTAAAGTTGATCAACATGTGAACAACTTGAGCAACTTGGTTTATTTGTCACATTTATTTTCAAATATAATGTACGAAATTATTACCCGGAGAAGTATCTAGAACAATTAAATTCAATAATTATATGTGTGAATCAGTTACTTCAAATAATTCTTATTATAGTTATAGCTAGCTAGATTATGTAAGTAGTGTACATATACTAAATTCTTAATCACTTACTCACATGGCTATTCATCCACTTTGTGTTTATTATCTACAAGCCTAGGCGGTTGATGATATATAACTTGATGCCACATAAGATAGTATTAATCATGAAATCATTTGGAACATACACAGTTCGACTTTTAAAGGGAGAACAAAATACAAATTTATTAACGTTACATATGCTATAAAAGTTTGAGATCCTTAAACTAATGATTTTGATAGCTTCCTGTCTTGGGTATGATATCAGAGGTTGGTACGTACGGGATGTGCCTCGCCTGATCAGGGGACTAGAGCTTGCTCGTTAACCACTTCGAAATACAAGATTTTTAATTTTCATTGGGAATCGAACCTGGGTTGCATGAAGAGGCGAGACTGCTTAGCACTTTGCACTCTAGCTCTTTACCAGTTATTGAGCTATGCCCCGATGCAACGTTACATATGCTATATATAACTGGTTGTGTGAGTATAATCAGTGCTTGAATCTCATAATAATCAATTAATCATTATATAAAAATTTTAAAATTAGTAATTGCGTGTGAAAAATATTAACTAATAATTTGTTATATAAAGCATTTATCTAAATAAATAATGATTTATAAATGAATGAATAATTTTTAAGTTCTATAACTAAGGAGATTTGAGAACATCCGATTTCAAAAAGTAACGGTTAACTGCCTCATTCTCCAATCATATAGTGATATATATGGGGAAAGTTTTATTCCTATAATTACGGAAATTTGAGAATATGAAACTTCAAAATAACTTCTACTTGCCCTCTTCTCCAATTATTGGAGAATAAATTTTCTCACATACTAAGGAAATTTGAGAAATAGTGCTTGATAAATAAACTTCAAGTGACCTACTTCTCCATTTACATATATGATAAATTCCTTTAATCACTTCCATACCTATGGATTATTTAAACTAGTTATTTACGTATAGTATCACTTATACAAATTACATTATTATAGAATAATATCACATGCACAACAATTATTGATATAAATCTTACAAAGTATAAAATATGTTAAAAAATAAAAGTATATATATTTATTGCATGTTAAAAAATATATACTGTAAAAGAACATTTTCTCCAAGTATAAATATTAGAGTGATTGAATTGAGTGATTTTTCATGAATAGTGAGTAATTTTTTAATTAAACAAATAACGAGATTATTACGTGGCTTAAGATTGGCTATAGACATTATATATAATATAGATGATCAAAACACTCTATGGTGAAAATTTATTTATGCAAGGTATAATAAAAACTCATTGTTTCTCGGATTTTAATGGAATCATAATATATATATATACCTTCTAATTACATTTTTGTATTATCCATTTATAATGAAAATAGAAAAATACTTTTTCTTCCACCCTACTAGCCCATGCTTTTAATTTCATACACACATATAATAAAGTTATGAAGAAAAATCTAGCAATTTGAGGACCATAGACTATTAGATTTGGACAATAAAGACACCTAAGTTTCCATGGTCCACAAAATCTCCTTTTTGCCTCGTCACAGCCGCAACCAACCACTATAAATACACAACTCTATCAACTACCCTCATCACTTATCATAACAACCAAATAACTTCTTTTTCGAAGAAACAAAGCTTTATTATTTCTTGTTTGAAAATCTTGTATACTCACTAATCATGGCACCACATGGAGAGTCACAAGTTATTATCAACTCCTACGGACGTACAAACAACTTAACCAAACCTCCAAGACTCTCCAACGACAACCTCAAACGAACAATTTCCGATATCTCGTTCGAATTGAGCAAAGAAGCTTCCATAGTAGCAGCAGCAGCCGAGGTAGCTGCTGCTAATCTTCCACCGATTTCAGAGGTGGAAGACGCGAGATGTGAATGTTGTGGGATGTCGGAGGAGTGCACGGGCGAGTACGTCGACCGTGTACGTGAAAAGAACTTAGGGAAGTATATATGTGGGTTGTGTTGTGAGGCAGTGAAGTTAGAGTTGGAGAAAAACGGTGGAAACAAAGAGGAAGCAATGAGTGCACATATGAACACATGTGTGAAGTTTAACAAGTTTGGAAGGGCATTTCCGGTACTTTCTCAAGCAGAAGCAATGAGGAAGATGTTGAAAAAGAGTCATTCAATAAGGGCTAAGTCTATAAGTCCAAGGGATAGGATGAGTGTTGCAAACAAGGGTGGAATTGCTAGGAGTTCAAGTTGCATTCCTTTTATTACAAGGGAGATTAATGAGCTCAATATTTAGAGTTATTATTACATGAACATTTTTGTGTTGTAAAGGGGATTAAGGTCAACTTTTGTCACTGCCTTTTGGGTTGTTTTTTGAAGTTTGTCCATAATAAGTAGTCTCACCTTGTTTCACACTAAATGGTTATGTAACATATGTATACTCTATATTGCCTTTATTAACCCCTCAAAGTGTGAGGGTGTCTTCAAGGTTCTATCTAAGGAGGTTGTAATGGTTCTTTATTTAGCTTTCATGATCTTGTTGAATTTGCGTTACAATAATAATATGATCTTTGTTACTAACTTATTATAAAAAATATTGTTGGTTGGAAGAGCGCTAATCATCACGATATAATTTTGTTTCATATGATGTTCAGATATACGTATAGTTTGATATGCGACAAATTATAGTAGATAATCAATTAAAAGGGAGAAAAATACGGAAGCAAATATTGTAAAACGATTGCATTTAAATTGTTCGTGAGAGTAAAATATGGAAACAATTAAAGAGAGTTAAATGGATAATCAATTGAAAGGGAGAAAAATACGGAAGTAAATGTTGCAAAACGATTGCATTTAATTGGATATTAAATGGGGAGTGTATTTCACACCACTACTATTGGGATAGTGGGGCTTAATTTTCTCACTTAAAAATTTAGATTTTCCCTTTCACATTTACCCTCATTAAATCTCAGTCACAAGATTAAAAACTGCCTAAAACACACTAATCTAACGGTCAGCAATAAAGTTATCACTAGGATAACACATTTGAGTTATCACATAAGAAAAAAGTCGATAGTAATAAAGAAGTTATCAATTAATATGACAAAGCAATCACGTTTTACTCTAAATAACTAATTAAAGCATAAACAAGCAACAATAAAAAGTATTAAGAGAACATAACTTTTAGATGTGAATACGTTATAGAGATGGTCTCACATTTTGCCGAGCAATTGTACGAACAAATTGGGCTCGATTGAACATCCCGATGGCGGATGAGCATAATCATTGGAACTTGAACGAACGAATTAAGCTCAATTGAACATCTCAGTGATAGTGGGCATAGTTCGAATTGTCTGTTGTGAGGAGGCAGTCGAGCTTTATTTCCATTAGACTAACAACTTATAGGGACCTAGTCACCTAGCTATAGGTGTCAAACTAACAGGGCCGAACAGGCCCGACAGGCTGAGCCTTGAACCGGGCTGGACCGTGTTCGAGGGCTCAAGCCTATAAACGGATTAGGTTGGCCACAATTTTTAAGAGAGTATTGTCCGGTTGTCCCCTTGTTCGATTTGAGCACCAATTTTAAAGGGGCTCCGTGGCGCACTAACATGCTCACGTTGAAACTAACGTGAATATGTTAGAGCCTTGTACAACTGTTGTAATGTTAGCACCAAAAAGCGAATTTTTTAGTGCTATGATTTGATTAATGGGATCTCCATAATAGATCTCAATAACATAACTATCGAGGCCGATCAATCTCATCATTCTGTCACCAAGAAGTTGTCACTTTCTGCAACTAAAACAATTCCTAATGATTAGGTTGTCGCCTTGTTTTATACGAAAATGAGTTGGGCTAACTCTATGTTTGTTGGTTCGGCCATCTATGGTCAAGCCTGTTAGTAGTTAGGTTAGCTTTACTTGTTGGGCTGGCTGGTTCGGCCTTTTAGACTAGTTGGTCAATCTTTGTATATTTCCAACTTTTTTCTAATACAATTGCTTATTGACAAAAAAACAAAAAGTAGTTATGCATATATATTGATTTAGACATAATATATTATCATATATATTATTATTTTGGAAAGTAGTTATTCATATGTATTGATTTTGAAATGTAAATTGTTATCATACCGAACTTACGAACCTGCGTAGGTTCGTGTTTTGGTCGCCTGGGATCGATCTGGTCGCCTAGGATCGAACCTATAGTAGGTTCGTCTTCGTTCGTGCCGGTAAACAAACAAAACTCTATCTAACTTACGTAGGTTCATGTTCGATTTGAGCGGCATCGAACCTATGTTTCAATTCGATTGGATCTTATAACGAACCTGAAGATGCAGAGTAGGTTTGGTCTGAACAATACCAGATGTTCTATTTGAACGTCTAATTTCAGTTTGAATGTTCAAGTTAAATTTGCAACATTGATTTTAATAAGCTAAAATATATCAACACTTGCGTGAGGAGATATTCATTTAAAAAATCCGAAAAAAGAAAATTCAAAACTGGAGCATATTATTACAATTATAACAGACATACATTAACTAGCCTAAAATTCAACTGAAGTCATACTATAATTACATAATTCATATTTTAATAAAATCAACCTAGTCATATATTAATAAAATGATATTGAACCAATAGTTCACATGAACTTTAATTTTTATACAAGACTTCTTTTGAGGAACTTGCGGTCTTACATAATATAGAGAAATGTTGAGTTTGACTTACAATAAACGATGAAGTTGATGGAGAACCAGTTATGGAGACGGGAGAAAATTAAGTAAATGGAATCAATGATACGAAATATCACCTTATTAGTCTTTATGCGCCATATCGAGCTGAGTTGTAATACACACACCAATACAATGTTACTTCTTGAGATAAAATGACTATTGTACCTCCTATTTGTAAGTGTAGTAACTAATGAAGTTTAAGTAAGCAGCAAACAAATAATTTCACTACTTAAGAAACTCTGTTGTGATGTGTATAATGGTGCCCCAATTTGAATGATGGATTCAGAGGGTTAAATGGGTTGAGAATTAGAGCGTTGGTCATAGTGGGGTACAACACATTCAAAATTAGTTTAATAGTTCAACCAGACAGAGCCTTCAACCCTATTTCGGTCGAACCTCATATCTAGGTTGGGTTCGGTTTGAATGGGCTGGGTTCAACTCGAAGTTGTTTGAACCTCAGGTTCGATTCATCTCGAATTTAACGAGTCTTAAATGCAGAGTAAGTTCGGTTTACAATACCAGATGTTCTATTTGAACATTCTACTTCAGTTTGAATGTTCAAGTTTAGTTTTCCTAAACAACACTAATTTTAATAAGCTAAAATATATCAACATTCTCGATGAGGTATGCTTTTGAAAAATCAGAAAAAGGAAAATATAAAACACGAGCATATTATTACAATTATAAAAGTCATACATTAATTAACCTAAAATTGAAGAAAAGTCATACAATGATTACAAAATTCATATTTTAATAAAATCAACTTAGTAATATCTTAATAAAATGATATTGACCAATAGTTCACATGAACTTTAACTTCTATACAAGATTTCTTTTGAGGAACTTGCGGTTTTACATAATATAAAGAAGTGTTGACTTTGATTTACGATGAACGATAAGGTTTATGCAGAATCGGTTATGGAGACGGGAAAACTAAGTAAATGGAATCAATGATCCAAATATCACCTTATTAGTCTATATGCGCCATATTGAGTTAAGTTGTAATACACGCACCGAAATAATTTTACTTTTTGTGATAAAATAACTATTATATCTTTTATTTGCGAGTGTAGTAACCAATGAAGTTTAAGTAAGCAGTAAAATAATAATTTCACTACTTAAAAAAACTCTATTGTGATGTGTATAGTGGTACCCCCAATTTGAATGGTGGGTTCAGAGAGTTAAATCGATTAGGAGTTAGGGCATTAGTCATAGTGGGGTACATATCCAAAATCAGTTTAATGGTTCAACCAGACAGAGTCTTCAACCATATCCCTGTCGAAGAGAAAATTGCTGAAATGGTCCCCACTATAGTCTTCAATAGTTACACGGTTGCACATTAGTCCTCTAAAGTGGCCAAAAAGTTTCACTTGAGTCCCCACATCAAGTTTCCCGTTAACATTTCAGTTTAGGCCTTAAAATTGGGGTAAAAATATAATTTTTAAGACTTAAAATGAAACTCCACAAAGCCCTCCCACCAAAAATCCCTTTCTTCCTCACCCCAATTAGGGTTGTGGAGTTTCAACTTGGCACCAATTGGGGCAAAAAATCTACTTTAAGTCTTAAAAATTATATTTTTGTCCGAATTTTAATGCATAAACCTAAAATGTTAACGGAAAACTTGATGTGGGACTAAAGTGCAACTTTCTGGCCACTTTCGGGGACTAACGTGCAATCGTCTAACTAGTGGGGACCAAAGTGCAATTCGGTCATACTATCGGGGACCATTTCAGCAATTTGCTCCCCTGTCGAACCTAATATCTAGGTTGGCTCCGGTTTGAGTGGGTTCGAATCTAACTCTGAGAATCGGATCAACTCGAAGTTGTTTGAACCTCAGGTTCGAATCATCTCGAATTTTTCGAGCCTTAATGTTTAAGGTTTGATTTGAGTTTGTGCACTAAAATTCATTTTGTAGTGCAGCTCGATTTTAATCGGTTTTGTCTAACCTAAAAGCTCGGTTCGGAGTGATGAATAATAGAGCAATAATTTGAAGTTGAAATCCTCATTAAAATCAAAATCATAATCCTTAACACCAAATGAAAGGTTAGACGTTCAGTAAGCTTGAATAACCACGGATGTTGATTAATAAGCAAAATTATAGTAAGCGATTAGTTTGGTTTGGCTCGAACTCGACTCAATAAGTAATAAGTAGAGCCCGACATAATCTTGAGCCAACTTATATATAGAAAGCCAGAATAGATCGATTATTATATATAGTATATAAAAAATAATAGTACAAACACACATTTATGAAGAGCTTTTGAAAACTCTTCTTAGTCTAGCTTATCTACTTAATCTTCAATCTAATGTTTTCACTTATCCGTGAAGTTTGAATAAAATGTGCTTTAATAGATAAACGATTTTCAATTCTAATGATGACTACATTTATTATATTTCCTATTTAAATTGAATTCTTATTTTATTCTTTATGTTTAAATAGTGATTAATTTTTTATTGATAATAATTTAATTTTATTTGGAACCCCTCAATAAATAATTGTAAGTTCGAAAAGTTTGCATTCAAGAGAGCGTCTGCATAGCAGGGGTGGAGTCATGAAAGAAAAATTGGGTGGTTCCTACTCGAAGTAAAAAAAAAGATGTCAAAGAGTAATTAAGGAGAATTAATAAATTTTAGATTGAAAAAAACATAATAGTATATAAAAGTTTGTTTCATCAATAAAGGTTTCATTAAAAAAAAATTGTTCAATATTCAAAGGTTAAAAGATAAATTTATATTTTTATGCTCTTTTATTTACTACTCCCTCCGTCCCTAAAAAATTGTCACATTTTGACTTTTGATGGTCAACAAAACATGATTTCAAACATAAATATCTATTATTCTACATGCAAAAAAATTATAAAAATTTAATATTTCAAAAATATTTATTGAGACGAATCTAACAAGGTCCCACAAGACTATATTATTTCTTATCTTTTAATGGGAATTCATGATCAAATTTTGTAATGTTTGACTAACAAAAGTCAAAATGTGACAATCTTTTAGGGACGGAGGGAGTATTATTCTTCACCATTTAACTAATATCGATTACATATATGGTATGTTTTTCATTTTAACTACTTCATTCTGTCATGATTAAACGAAAACTAATTTAGTTTTGAATATAATAAAACGTTGAAACAATGTACGAAAAAAGATTATTTAGATTAAAAAATAATCAATCAAGAAACAAAAGTAATCTAACAAAATCAATTATAGATAATAAAACTATGATATTTATAATTGTGGTTGGTAAGCAAGCACAACACTACAGTAGGATAGATAATAATAAAATGGATGGAAACAAAAGAAATACTATAACAAAAGCAAATATAGATAATAATAACACTATAAATGCTATTACTAATTTTAGATTTGTAGAAAACAAGCATAACACTACAACAATTTAATGTGGATAGACACTAAAATGGATAGATGATAAAATTGAAAAGTGAGAAATAATAGCTTGCCGTGGGGCTAAACCCAAACCGAGCGTTCAAGTGGCTTTGAGACTCGATAGTATCTGAAAGTAATATTATTTTAATGATCTTTACATATACTGAAAGGTCCTATTTATACACAACAATGATGCTAGTCCTAATAACATAAGGATTCTAGTACTCTAACAATATAGGACTCTAATATTATAGTAATATATATAGTATATGCTAATAGTATCCATTAGCTAGTTGAGACAACTAAGTGTTTATTGCTAAATGTACGTTCTTTACTAGGAGTATTATACAAAGTTTGGATGGGTCCTGTGCACACATGGATCAATCTTCGCTCTACGGCTATAGCACCGGTCCTAACTCGGCGAGCTCATTAAAATAGAGAAGGAACTAGTTCAGCATAGTTGGGATCAGATAGACATCAAAATCGGCTCGACTCATTAACATCTCTAAATACTGACCGTAGATAATTAAGTAGTGTAAGTAGAGTGATTAAGAAGATTGTAAGGCAATAATTGAGTGATTGAAGTGTTTGGTGAAGGGTTCTGGTAGAAGAGTGCATGAAGAAAGCACATAATGAATAGTCGAAGCCACGGAGCAAAGCAACCGGCACGTGAAGTGTTTGGTCTAGAGGCACATGCTTACACGTTGGCTTTAATCGTGCACGGATTAACGCACGTGTGAGGAGCATCAAAGGAAAGACTCTATCAAATTGCCCACTATATTTATTGATTCCATTTTTCTTTGCTAGCTATGCTTATAGTTGAATTTTGACCAATATGGAATTGGGTTGGCAATTTTTGTTTCTTGGAAATCAACCTAATTATTATGAT
The DNA here is from genome assembly GCA_003412495.2 of Echium plantagineum. Taxonomy (NCBI): domain Eukaryota; kingdom Viridiplantae; phylum Streptophyta; class Magnoliopsida; order Boraginales; family Boraginaceae; genus Echium; species Echium plantagineum. The sequence goes on along the minus strand of CM016564.1, from coordinate 2,183,098 downwards.
ATGGTATAATACCAATACCAATAATAATACCAAAAAAATCAAGAATATTGTGGACATGGTATGTATAAAGTCTAGCACATGATAGCTGACAATTTCAAAACCTTATTTAACTTTCTCACGTGCTAAGTTGCACTCCATCAACTATCAACAATTCCATATAAGTATAGCCCTTTATTACTAATTTAATTATTGAGTTTCAAAATTTGGAAAAACCAATCGTTAATCTTTTTTTTTTAAATTATGAAATATTTGAATGAGTATATAATAAAATGCTAGTTCTGCTTGATAATGTAGTTTCAATTAATACGTATCGACGACTCTACCCCTCTCGAAATTTAACTACACAATTTAACAACTTTATCGGGTTTCTGTTTTTTTGTTTTCTATTTTGCCCCATTTTAACATTTGATTTTTTCACTCCACTCATTAATAACCACACTCCAACTTTTCATTTTTAACCCTCATTTCTCTTTATAAAAGGTCACATTGCAGTTATACATGAACAATAGTAAGGGTATAAATGTAATATAACATCAAAAATAGAATGTAGTTATTAATGATGGAGTAAAAAAATCAAAGTATTTATTGCTGTATTATCATTTATCTTTAGCGGATATTCTCAGAGTACAATTCTCTTTTCAAGTTTATTAAATACTCTGTAGTTTTAGAAATAATTAAATAAATAATGAACAAGTCATGGTGTATGTGATACAAAAAAGGTAAAAAAGAAAAGAAAAGGGGTTATGGATAATTAGCTCTGCAGTGCAGTAATTTTTCCATTTGTTATGATATGATAACATGGGGATTAGTGCTGATTACTTTGGGCAACTAAATTCGAATGTTAAAATAAACCACGCATTAACAGTACAGTTGACATGGAGTATTAGCGATAACCAAGCCTATAAAAAAGGTCATATATACACTTCTATGTTAATTAATTTCCAATTTATAAAGACTTCATATTTTCTCATTATCTAGTAACAATAATCGAGCTATTAATAAAACGATTCACATTTTGTTGATGACTCAACAATCATATGATATTAGACCAATATTTCAATTAGGAGATCTTAGAGTTCAAGTAGTTGGTCAAGGACAATTAATTTAATATTTTATTCTAGTAATTTATTAGCAAAAAATTTATATATTTATTATTTTTTCATCGTTAATTTAAAAAAAAGAGAGGCAGATTTCGCTATTTTTGAAATGTGGCAATAAAAGTCCTTTAATAATAATGTCAATAAGTCGTCGTCGGTTTGAGGTTTGATATTTTGGATAATGCAATATATAGTAGTTAAAAACATGGATATGTATAAATGTGAGCATTATTACAGCATGTAGTAGTAGTAATAATAAATGGTAATATTTGTGAAAATGACAAAACACTAGATGATGACCGTTTCTTTAGGTATTAGTCAGTGGGGGGAGAGCTGTAACATGTTAATTCTGCAACCATTCATCGTGCTTTAACGTGGGTTAAGGAATAAAATAACATGTGTGTATGTAACAAATGCAAGAGGTGATGATGAACCGTACAAATAATTTAATAAAAATGTAATTATATTGATTAATTACATAAATTAAAAATGAAAATGTAAGAGGGCAAGCGCAATTCCCTAGGACCAAAATAATGAGACATCAGACGAATCCGGCTGTAAACTTGGACACAAATGGTCGACTCACGGCGACAAAACCTGCTACCTCCTTCTTCATCTATTTTTAAGGAAATGGGGAAGGAGAAAGGAAGGAGGGGTGGGGGAGGGGAGGGGGTGTACGAATTTCTTATTTCCCTGTTTAAATAATAATAATAATAATAATAATAATAATAATAATAACTGGCCTGCCATCAATGCATGACTTACTTAAATTGTCCATTCAAATTATTTTACTTAATAAATTTTTAAAATTAAAATCTGATCATGATTACAATTTATAAGCTACTTATTTAAGACATGAAGCTTCTTTGTTAAGCAGTCATATTACATTGAGTGGCTTTAATACTTTATATATAGTGCATATTAATGGAAATAAATGATATAGGTATGTAAATGCGAAATTGTACCATTTATTTAGTGAAAAAAAGTGAGAGTGGAAAATCGTCATTTTAACGATAAATGTGTTAAATTGTGGGTTGTGCCTTAGTTAAGTAGGAGACTATAACTTGCCTTTTAACCACTTCAACACAATGTTTGCTTCATCATATTAAAATCGAACCCACACTCTATAAAAAACAAAATTACATCTACTTAACATTATAATTCTTTTTAGTTGAACTATGTCTGACGAGCCTTAGCTTCCAATTACTTCCTAGCTGCATAGAAAGTTTGGCATTGATTTAGGAAAAAAGAGATTGAATCATAGATTACTTTAATATTATTTCCATTTATAAGAGAAACGATTAATTACTTGATTTTGTTCTAAATTATCAGTGACCGGAATAAATTGTAAACTCTACTAAAGAGGGATATGGTTCAAACTTAATTAGTGACACAAATCATTATTTGTATCTTAATAATTTAGATAGTAGTCACCCATTGGCCATTACATTTCACATAGTGTAAGAAAATAAGAGTAATTACTAATTAAGCCAGCTTGTGAAGAGATGCTCTGACAATTTTATTTTCCCATTAAACAAACAAGAAAAAGATAAAGGAAAAAAGAAGAAATATTAAAATAAAAAGAATACATATTCAAAAAAAGATCAATAATCTTTTCATATTTACAAAATCACCCCTCCCACCACTTATCAAAACCCCCTCCTCACTTTGAGCTCTATCAATGCACTCACATTTCTCTCTCAACCTTTTCCACTTTCTCTCTCTAACATTCTCAAAAGTGACAACAAACCAAACCTTATATCACACATAAAACAGATACTCTAACTTCATTTTCACACACTCATCATTTCATTACAACACACAACTATTACAATTTCATAATTCTCAATGGAAGCTACCTCGGAATTTATCATCGGCGGACACATTTCCGACAATACCCAAATGTCCCCTGAAGAAACGACTGTTTTTCCTATTTCCAAGGTGGAGAACAACAACCATTTTGTGGTTGATGATTTGTTAGATTTTCCTCAAGAAGATGATGAAGCCATGACCGACGCTTTCTTTGAGAGCCTTACCGGAAATTCCGGTGATTCTTCCCCTATCGCCGCCGTGGACAGCTGCAATTCTTCCAATTCCGGTGGTGATAATACCCAATTTAACGGAAATATTAGCTGCCGCAGCTTCACCGATGTTCATTTTCCAGGCAGCGAACTTTGTGTTCCGGTAATTTTTCATAATTTGGACACATTTTTACTCTTTAAGTAAACTTCGGATTCTCTAATAATATTGTAATAATTATCATTATTTCGATATTAGAAAAACATAAGTTGGTTTCATAATTCGTTTCAAATTGAATATATACGTCAAAACATACCTGTTAGTTTATATAGTAGTCGGTTATTGGATTATTATTAATTGATTTTAGAATGTGATCACCAACTAACTTAGTCATTTGATAATTGATTTTAAAATGAAATTATGAATTGTTTATTAGGGGTTATATTTTGGATCATTTATTGATTCTTGTTTTATGTTGAACAGTATGATGACTTGGCTGAGCTGGAATGGTTATCAAACTTCGTGGAGGAATCATCATTTTCCAATGATGATTTGCACAACCTTCAATTCATGCCCACCATGGAGCTACCGTCGGCCACCATGATGGCCGATGGCTCATCATCATCAATCACCAATGTTTCCAACAATAGCAACCAAAATTCAACACCACCACCTCCACCATTTTTCCCTGCCGACGTTTGTGTCCCAGGGAAAGCTAGGAGCAAGAGGTCCCGCGCGGCTCCCTACGACTGGTCCTCACGCCTCCTAATGGTGGCTCCGGGAATGCCATTAACGGAGACTAATCTGATTAACGAGACACGTTGTAATAACCTGGGTCAGATTAATGCAAATGTTGATCATGATAGTCCTAAACCGAATAAAACGACGTCGTCTAGGAGGAGAGAAAATGCCGACACACAAGGGCGTAAATGTTTGCATTGTGCTTCTGAAAAGACACCTCAGTGGCGTACCGGGCCTATGGGTCCAAAGACATTATGTAATGCATGTGGAGTTAGGTACAAGTCGGGCCGGCTTGTGCCCGAATACAGGCCCGCATCCAGCCCGACATTCATATCAGCAAAGCATTCAAATTCTCACAGGAAGGTGATTGAACTTAGAAGGCAAAAGGAAATGCAGAGAGAACAAGCTCAGGCAGCAGCACAACAATTGCTAACACAAAATGCAATTTTCGGACTCGCCAACGGTCCAGATGATTACTTGATCCATCATCATCAACAGATGAACGGTCATGATTATAGGCACTTGATCTAGTGTGTGCTGGTGTAGGAGAATTAGAATAAACTTCAAAATAATTTAAGTAACCACCATTTTGCATTTACCACTAATTCATTATTATGGTTAGAGATACATTTGGAAGAAAAAACAATGAGCTTATTAGGTGAATGAATCGAAGCGAATCATTCAAAAGGGGAACTTGGTGATTTCTTGTAACGTCATTTTTCATATTCCAAATTTTGTTATTATGATTAAACTTAATTAGATTTTAATAAAAATAATTGTTTTGTTCATTTGTTTAATAAGTAATATATAAAGTGAAAGACTATGATTTTGCTTGATGATAAAGCAAAGGTTGATGAATAATAGTGTGTAATGGTAATAAGCAATTTTGCAAATTGAAATCAAGAAAAGTGTGGTCAATGTGTAACTTTTTACCAAATCAAAGTAATGAAAGGGGAGGTACAAAATTGCACTTAGCTTCAAAGTGTAGTAATCGTAATTTCACATGGAGTGTTTCACAAATTACGAACATAACAACTAAAATCTAGTACCATGTTTATAGGGCACAAAAACATATTCATATAAACTTGTGGGATATATATTTAGATTTTAATTTGATTGACTTTTTCATTTACACGTTACTAAATTGAAGAAATGTAACAAAATTGTTACCTTCATTAATCCTACTTTTGGTTGGAGACTATATTAATAATAGTGGTTAGAACATTCACATCAGCTACCCCAAAATTTTTCTAAAATACATTCTTAACATTCATTTTTATTATATTTAGAAGTTAATTTTCATATACATATTTTAGCAGCTTCCTTATTATTAACTCCAAACTATAAAAATAAATATTTTGCATATTGTATTAGATATATAGGATAAAAATATTTTTTCAAATCATAAAATAACATATTACATATGGATGTTGATTGAAAGATAATTTTTAATTTAGATTTATATATGATAAAAAAATATTTAATTATCTTACATTTATTTTTTATATAAATAAAAAAAAGAAAATGAGAGGAAAAAAAAAATAACTTCCACATTGGGAAGGTATAAGTTTGAAGAGTTAATGAGGTGTGTGAATAATTTTTTAGGAGTTTAACTTATTTTAGGGAAGCTGAAAAAACAATAATTTCGTCATTTTTTTAATTTTTCACCCGTTAGTTTAGCTTTTAGGGGAGCTGATGTGAATGCTCTTAGGAGGTCTTCCGGTGACTTAGAGGTCTGGGTTCGATTCTCATTATAAGGAGGCGGTGAGTGAGTTTAAAAAATAATAATAATAATTATTATTATCTTTTCAATTGATACAAGGTTGCTTCTTAATCTGATTGTTATACACACCAAAATTGTACTCCCTCCATCCCAATTTGTTTGTCCACTTTCTATTTTAGGAGTCAAATTTTGAAAATTTTGACCATAAATTTCTATTAAACTATAAGAAAAAATATAGTCATATGAGATGTTGTTAGGTTCGTTTCAATGTATATTTTTAAAATATCAAACTTTATAATTTTTTCTCGTGTAAAATTCGAGATATTTACGTTTTAAGTCGTGTCTCGACGACCGCAAAAGTCAAAACAAGCCAAACAAAATGGGAAGGAGGGAGTACCTTTTTGGATATGAAATGTCGATTATGTCTCTCTCCTATTTGAAAGTGTAGTAGGTGTAAAACTCGAGTCCGGATTCGGTGCATCAATAATTCGGTGCACCCGGTGCATCAGGTACCCATTTAAAGGTTTTACGTGGGTACTGTACCCACTTGAAACTTCATCATTGGTACTTGTACCCAAATTGTACTATAACAAGGGTACAATACCACATATTTATTTTGGATTGATAAATATGTGGTATTGTACCATTGTTATAGTACAATTTGGGTACAAGTACCAATGATGAAGTTTCAAGTGGGTACAGTACCCACCTGAAATCTTTAAATGGGTACCTGATGCACCTGATGCATGGAAGTATTGATGCACCGAATCTTTTCACGTAAAACTCCAGTTGGAATAAAAGAGTCACTCTACTAAAGAAAAATACTATTCTGACTTGTGTATAGGGGATCCCTTTCTTAATCTTAAATAATGGTACTAGTATTTCTTAAAAACAGAGTTAAAATTGTAGTTGTATAGACGGTCTTGTTTGACATTTATTTTATTCTTGACACTTGAGTAGTTCGAAGATAATACGAATAACGTTAAGTGAGGCAGATTGAATTTTTTGGAAGTGAAATTCATACTACTAAATATCAAAGAACAGATTTCAAAGTCCATATTTTTCAGAGAATTCTTCTTGCCCATGTTGTGATTTTGGTGAAATCAAACAGAGGTGTGGCTTTTCGATGCAGTCCTCTGAACAATGTCCAGAATCAGTTGAACGAGAAATGAGAGGATGTATGTGGGTATATTAGAACACATCATCACCACAACATATATATATTACTACAACATTTGGGTTCGTTTTTCCTTAACATGATATCATAACAATTGACTAAACAACTCATGTATATATAGGATGATTCGCTCATCGTAAGCGCCTTCGTTTGACTAGCCCATCGCTCAATAGAAGAGGTAAATTCGGGATGTGCCTCTAGCGGTCCGATACTCCACCTCAAAAGTACACAGACTCTTGCAGAGTTATTCGTGCATTTACCGTTGATCGATCCCACACACTTATGAAAAAACACACTTTTATTATAGTGAAGCTCATGACCGTTCGAGTTATGTCCCGTAGGCCTCTCATTTTCATGTATGTTACTATGTTAGTATCATCTTATGTACATGCATGTTGATATTTTATTTGATAAATTCTAATGATAAGATATCATAACTGATCTTATGTATATACTGATGACATGGATGTTTAGCACATAATAATCCGGCCATGACGTATTATTCAATTTAAATTTTATGTACGTAGAATGAGATAATTGTCGATTTGGTCTTAAATAGTGAGATGAAGTACTTTGGTCTTAAATAATTACATTGCTATAGATTAACCTCAAAAATGGCCAATTATTATTATATGATTCTTAAAAGTAAAAATCATTGCACATTAATTTCTATTTTATTAAAAATCAAATTTCAATATTCATCACTTTCAAAAATTATACTCTTACTATAACACTTACAACATTTTTCATTCAAAGACTAATATATAATATTATAACTATATTTGTAACTAAAATACAATTACATACGTCCCACTATATATAAGACCAAATATGCAAATTAATTGTACGTAGAATGGATTTAACCATGTGTGACATCTTAAATTCTATATTGCACATGCTCCATTATTAAAGCAACCTAGTCACCAAATAATAACACATTTTAGCTTGATCATATAAACATAAATTCATAATCAATAGCTCTTTTTAAAATGTGTTCTTAGGACATAATTTAAGAAATTAATAAAAAAACATGATTGATAATTATTTATATTTAAAATATAATTGTTACTTTTTATACTTATGAATATATATGACCTTCTATGATTATAAATATTAAATTTTATTTTCACATTAACTTCTTAATCTATATCCTTAAATTGTAGAAAGACCCTTCATAATTAACATAAATCATGAAGCCTAACAAATAATTGCGAGTCCCACGTTCTAATTTCTAAAAGTACAAATATGTGTAGCTAGCTAGTTAGGTTACTCGTCTACGTTGACACATAAAATACCAACTCAAATTAGTGATTTAGTGAATTGAAAAACAAAAAGGAAAAGAGTGTGTGGATTTCAGTGATTGGTCATTTGGTTGACATATTGGAAACGTAATTAGGATACTAAGAAGATTTCATTAACATCGTGCAGTGTACGGAGTTCTTGCATGGAAGTGCGTAGAGTATCAATCGAGGAACAAACTCAGATAATCACAAAGGATTACTGTTTATTTGATTATTTTAAACAAAAATTTGCTTTTTCATACTATTTTATTATTTACGAAATTCAATATAGTTTCATATTGTTGACACTTATTTAATATATTATTTTTCATTTTGAGTTTTGACCCTATTTTAATTTGTAGGGTTATAATAATAAATTTTATTAACCTCTTAATACAATATTTTTTTATTAAATAATCAAATATATATTTTGAAACGGAGGGAATAATATGGAGTATTACTTTATTTTGTTACTCCATCATATAAGATCGAACAACTTGACCGTCTATAAATATTATATCTAGGGTTGTAAATGAACCAAGTTATATTATTATATCAAATGTAGTTACGTTTGAGTTAGGTTCATAAGAGATTGAACTTTACGTTCTGCTAGGTCTAAAATATACAAATTATACCCAACCTTATATTTGACTCGATACGAAATGTGTAACTGAGCCAAACTTTTGCGAGCGGTGCGCAAAAGTTTGGTCTGATTTGCAAAAATTTAGAATGTCAGTACATCTGGGAAAATTTTGGACGAATAAGACAAAGATAAATGAAAAATGGTAAATGAAAAGATGTAGAATGAGAATAATTCTTATGATTTAAGTAACACTTAGATTTTCAATTTAAATTTTAAATCTCGACTTTGGAATATAAATATATAAGAACTGAACTAAATCGAACATTTTACTTTCACTCACCCTAATCATATCAATGTAAATAATGAAGTTAGTCCCAACGAAAGCAAGGAATGAATCAACACAATGCTAATAATAATATCTTCTATTTGGAAGTGTCCCAACACTCTGTTTTAATGTATTGGCCCAAAGAATCAGCACAAGTGCACAACGCTAACAATATAATAATACTCCCTAGTACGCAACTTATACTGCTCCTACTAATATCTTTTACTTATAAATGTAACGCGCTCTTATTTCCTTAAATAATAAATTAACTCTTAAGGTACACATTCAATATAAAAAATCGATATACAATTTCCTCTATTATTAATTAATTCTAGAGTAAAATACAAATACTCTTGTTAGGCTAATGGGTTTCTACAGCTCTTAGATCATAACATAGTATATCATGAGCCAACCCCGAATTAATAAGGCACGTATAATCCTATTGATGTTGTTTCGTTAACGGTGACCCCTTAATTCAATCCCTCAATGTAATGGATATTTAGTACGTTTAGTTTGGGGGTTGAGTTAAACATGCATGTGAGATCGAGGAAGGAGCACATGGAGTAAGTGCCGTGCATGACTGTTTCTGCACTGCTTCTTCATATTACAAATGTTTTATAATGATTGTAATATTACAGTATGGATTTTGTGTCTATGTCTTGGGATCTTTTCATGTTATTAGGTAACAGCCTGCGATTAATTTATTTTGTCCCCCCTTTATCTTCTTCAGTTTTATTACTCGTCAAGCTCCTGCCTATTATTTTGAGTTTTTCATTGCCTACCTCTCAAAATATTTCTTTTATTAATTTATTCAATCTAAATTTAAATTTAACTAGTAGTGCGCATATGTATGCACTTTTTATTTTTTTAAACTTTAATTAACCCTATCTCTCAATTATTGATCCACGTGATCTTATGAGGTCTGAGGAATCAACTAATTAATACTACTTGAGTCATTAATATT